>SCLH01000116.1:0-26002 GCA_004367855.1 Oikopleura vanhoeffeni
AGGGAAAATAGGATGGGATAGAAAATGCGGTCGGATGGCATCCCTTAATAACTGTGGTCAACAGGGTCGATCAAAAATTATTTCTGATGATTATTTTTTTGTAGATTAAAGAATGATCTACTAAGTGCCATTCTCAAAAGTTTTGTTTCCTGTAGATGAAGTACAAAGGAACATTTTTACCACCGCTACCTCTTAACTGCACTTTATTTTTTACCTCAATATCTTTTTCTCAACGGAACTGATCTCAAAAGTTTACTTTCTAATTAGCGCGTGTTAGAATCCCACTTTTGTTGTGCTTAGTGACTGTCTTGAGTTATTAGTATAAGCCTATACTTATAGGCCTATACTTATAGGCACGGTGCTTGATATTGAACGCTAATTTGACCGTATTGAATCACTCAATTCAATCACTAAGGACTTCATGTGGGATTCGAACTCGCGCTATATTTAGATAGTTAACTGTTTTGAATGGAGTTCAGTTGGTGAAAAGATATGATCCCACTTCACTTCGTAATCCGCTGTTCATCAATCAAAACCTTGAAAATAATTTTCAGGTGATAAAAAATTAATGTACTGAGTTAATCTGTAATTTCGGATGTAGAACTTAAA
This sequence comes from Oikopleura vanhoeffeni, assembly GCA_004367855.1. Taxonomy (NCBI): domain Eukaryota; kingdom Metazoa; phylum Chordata; class Appendicularia; order Copelata; family Oikopleuridae; genus Oikopleura; species Oikopleura vanhoeffeni. The sequence continues at coordinate 610 of SCLH01000116.1, forward strand.
ACGTGTCAAAGTAATCGAGGGCTTTACTCTGTCCCAATTCTAAAAAAATCTTAAAAAAAATTGATAGATTATCTTATAAAAGTAGTTAAATAGTTTCGGAAATTAAGTAACTCAAAGATTCTTTGTTATTGATCACTTAAACAATTAGAGATGAATGGAAGGATTAACCGGACCCTTTCGACCAAGCGCTGAATGCTAACCATCACGCCACAACGACCACGAGTTATTCTCTTCTTCCAAAAGTCATACTTATTGCAACAGTCGGATGCACCTTTGTAGGATGTGTAAAACAAACTTTCGATTTATGTCTACCCATTTTTTTCGATTTTATTAGTGTATATGTATCATATTATATACATGTTATCTACATATTATATATTATGTACTAGAAGGCTGTTAGATTTAATGAAATCTTGTCGTGGTGGTCTGCGGATATTGGGCCTTGTACGCTCTCACCATGGTTCCATTCCGCTATACCGTATAGGCTATACGGTTATTAGCATATCGGTTATGGGCCTATTACGTAAAGCCTATACCGCGGTTATGCGGCATCCCTTTTTAAAGAAACCAAAAGAAAATTATTTTTTGCGAAAAACGTATAGGTTATAGGATACTAAAATAGCAAATAATTTTTGAAAAAAAACACATAAGTGGAAAATATTGAATCATTTTTGATTCTAAAATACTGAAATTTTATTTTCGAAAAAAAACACATAATGAAATATTATTGGATCATTTTTTTGTTGAATAATTATCAGGTATGCGGAAATTGAAATTCGAACATATGCCACATTATGTATTATACTTATAGTACATAAGCAAAATTAAGTATTTAAAAACATTCCCCACTTATGTGTTAATATTATAATGATTTTTACAACAAGTAGAAAATGCTTAATGACTTATTTATTTTTGTGTACTTATGTTAATTAAGTCCCCTAGAGGGTGGACTTAATTATCATTAAGTACACAAAATAAATAAAGATCTTAAGCATTTTTTGCCTTTGCGCATTATATAGTAACGGCCTGAAAGTTAAACAATAATCACAACGAACATTTATGAACGCTGAAAATGTAAAGGAGGAAGCTCTAATCAAGCCAAACGGCCAATGCCCTGTCTGAAAAGCTTTGGAAAGGCATCGTTTCAATGAATAAAAATAGAAATTTTTTTGATAACGTACAAAAAAAAAAATTATTTCTATTTAATTTTGAAAAAAATCTTTTTCTCATGAATACATTTTCTATTTAATTACAAAAAAAATTACTTTTTTTGCCATTATTCTTGGGGCCAGCGTTTTTTAGTGTGTTTTGAACTAATTACATTTTAGTTTCAGTGTAAAAATAAAACATTATTGCGAAAAAATAAAATACTTTGTTTAGTTCATGAACTAATTCAATTGTTATAATTCACTGAATTATGTGATCATTCATGCCGCGCCTGCGTGAGAAAATTTAGTAGATGATTTTTAATGTTAAACTCCAAGCGTGACGATTGCCACGGGCGCCGGAGTTCCTTTTTATCATTTTTTCAATTACACCAATTTTTGTTTTTCTCTTTTGATAGGTGCTCATTTCATATTTTGGATAATTAGCGCGAGAATTGAATTCATTCGGTGTTTTTCCCTTTTGATCACCGCCGAATCAGGCCATTATTTTCAATTTTCAACTTGAAACTAACAATTAAACTATTTCAGTAACCCGGAAAAAAATACAAACATGTCCGATTCTGACCATATTCACTATTTATGTATTATTCATAGCTATTTGTGCCTCAGTTTGCGCAATCAAAAACTCATTCGGATGAGTCGTTTTCGAAGCCGAATTATATAAAATTTTGGGGCTGAAAAAGTGGCAAAAAGGGACCGCAGGGCTCCGTAATATATACATAATAGCTTTCAGAATTCCTTATTTCAACTGTCAGAAATCAGAGTCTTATAGTTAAGGACTAAAATTTCTTCTTTTTATTGACCTGTTACAGGTCACCTGTAGAACCAATTGTACATGGACAAAAGTTACGTGAAAATTTTCACCTCCCGTGATAAACGTCAATTCTTCCAAATAGTCGATCGATTACTTTGAATTTTTATTTCATATACAGGTATGATTAAGTGTCCTAAATTGTGATTAAAGGTCTTCAGCCACGGATGGCTTCGGAAGACACTACGCAGTTAAAAAACTGAACAATACAAAATTTGTATGAAAGAAGGGAATAATGGATTAAATTGCAAAGAAAATTATAAAAATTATACTGTACGGTCTAAATTTATGGGCGTGACGCATTGGCGTCATCTTAAGGGGGTAGCAGCGATTGGCAGACTGGCTTTAACCTACGAAATAATTAGTATGGTTTATTTTTTTGGTCTGATTATCGTTAGATGAACCAGAATAAATGTGTTCAGCTCATTAAAATATTTTTTTATCTTTTAGGAAAGATTTGAGTTCAAACTTTATTTTGATTCGTAAAATTTTTCCAAAAATTCAAACATTATTTAAATTTCACGCATTTTTCACCAAAATTTTTATTTTTTTGAAAATTCTGGTCAATGAAATGAAAAAAATAGCCACTTTAACTTTTTTCATGCATGTCAACAGATGTTCTGACTGCTGTTTTAAAAATCATAACATGTTCATTTGTCATTTTTTGGTTCGACTTTTTTTAGATATTATTGAAATTTTTTCGCAATCAAGTCCAAAATTTTTTATTGATGCGTTTTTTGAATTCTTCTTGAAAAATCAGGCCGAATCAGTTGTTTTATTTTCTGGTATCTAATTCGCGGTAGACCAAAACGCCAGTCCTCTTTCAGTATAGGGTACCAAAATTGTGGCGATGGTGCCGCGCTTCGGGCGCCGAAAAAGTTAACATCTCGCGCCCGCATCCCGCAGCTCGTACTACGGGAGTTCACACAAAACTTATTAGGTCATTAAAATGAACTAATTATATGACAAAAAAATCAGCTGTTTATAGCGCTAAAGATAACTTTCACTTTAAATAATCAAGATTATAGAAAATAGTATCCAAAATGAATACAATAAAAAAAGTTCCATTTTGGATAGACTAAAACTTAAATGTGGAACAATGTAAGTTAGAATCCCGCTAATAATTAGGCCGACTCGCACGAGGTTACATTTCTGCGGCAAGCGCGGCACATTTGCCACAATTTTGTTCCCTATACTGAAAGAGGAGCGTGGCGTTTTTGGGTCTTCCTATTTTCAACCGATGGAAGGGTCAATCGATATCGTTTCTGGAGCTACTGATGAATTTACAACACTTGCTTGTTTGACACCGGTTTGTTGCATTTGGCACGCATTTATAGAAATTTTATTTTTGCTCAAAAATTTCAATTAAATTTCGGGTGTTATAGGCTACTTCTTTCAAGTCAGGGAAATTTTTGATTATTTAAACGCAATAAAAAGTCAATTTTTTTCTAAAAAGCTGTTTTCTCTTTTTTTTCATGGAAAAAAAATTTTATATTTAAGGAAATTTTTTCATATGGATAATGTGATTCTCCCACTATTAGCGTAACACTTCGAATAATGTCTGAGGTTAATGAATTATCGCCTTTTTCAAAAAAATTCTCACATCGGGTTCAAAGTTGGAAATGGAGTTTGTAATGAAAGTGGTTTTTGATATTTTTACAGATAGCTTAAGTTTGTGAGAAATTAAAAATATAAACGATTTGCAAGAATGAACACTTTTATTGAGATAAAAATAAAATTAAAAAATTTTCACATTTTTTTACATTTCAAAAATCACTTTGAAAAAAATGTACCAATCTGCCACATCGCTGCTACCCCCTTTAAACCGTCGTAAACAGTATTATTTTGGCATATCTCTTTAGACGTTTTGATAATACATAAAGAGATTGTGGGCTGAAAACAGAAGAACACGCGGCCCCATGAGTGGCTAGAAGGGGTCTTAGGAGTGTTTAGGATTGGCTCGCGCAACCCACATCTCTTAGATTAATCAAAAAGGTCATAAAAGGATATTGAAGTATCTGTTTATTTGAAATAGGTTTTTGATAAGTGAGAAAATATCACCGGGGGGGGGGGGGGGGGTGAAAAATTTTTACGGTAAAATTTATGTCCATGTACACTGGTTCTACAGGGTGACCTGTAACAGTTGTTTCTAAAACAGGTCAATGGAAAAGAAAAAAATTTAGTCTTAACATAGACTCTGATTTCTGATAGTTTGAATAAGGAATTTCTGAAGCTTATTATGTTTATTACGGAAGCCCTGCGGTCCCACTTTTTGCAACTTTTTCAGCCAAAAATTTTTATATAATCGGTCAAAAAAGACTAATCCGATTGAGTTTTTGATTGCTCAACTTGAACACAAATATCTAGTAAATAATACAATAAAAGTGAATAGGTCAGATTCGGCCATGTTTAGATTTTTTTCGAGGTACTGAAATAGTTTTAATTGTGTTTTCAGTTGAAAAAGAATTGGAAATAATGGCCTGATTCGGCGGTTGCATCAAAAGGAAAAACATCGATATGATATTTCATTCTCGCGCTTATTATCAAAAATTTGAACTGAGCACCTGATCAAAAGAGAAAAAACAAAAAATTGGTGTAATTGGACAAATGATAAAAAGAAACTCCGCGCCCTTGGCAAATCGTCAGCTTGGAGTTAACATTAAAAAATCAACGCTCAATTTTATCACGCAGGCGCGGCATGAGGGATCCCCTCCACAATAGTCCAGGGATATTACAATTGAATTAGTTCATGAACTAAAGGCTACATCTTTTTATCCACTTTATTTTTAGCCCACAAGAATTAAATGTAAAATTGCCCCCTCTTCGAGGGGGCCAATTTTTACTATTATATAATTGAAAAAAAAATATTAAGTCCAAAAATACTTAATGGAGATTAAGCCGGATTTAAGTTTTGAAAGATCATAAAGTATTATTTGCTTTGCCCATTATATCACTGACCGGGCCTTGAAAGTGTACACAATAAGGAATCGAACAATAATGAAAGGTCGAACCATTTTTAGGAGGAAGGGCTGGATTAAGGGGGAAGGAAGTTAATTTTTGGAATTTGCAAGGCCTGCGTACGGCTGAACCCAATAAAGATAACACCATTACGAAACATGAGATTAGAAAGATCTTATCCTTCAAATAGCAATATCATTTAACACTCTGGGCACAACTCAAGCTACCATCTGTCAACGCGGTTAAACAGACGAGTAGTGCTTTTTTAAAACAAAGGTTTAGAGCTTATATGGAAAATTTTTGAATTTTGATGAGAAGCAGCAAAATTGTCTTAATTTTGTGACTGGGACTTTTTTTTTATTTTTGGTCTAGAGGGCCGGCAATATTTTGGTCGATTGCTGGGCGTAAAGGATTTTCGACTTTTTGATATAATGCTGTTGTGGCATTAAATATAAATTTCATTTTTAAGGATAATAAGAAGGTACTTTAATTGTTGATAATTATTGAATGGGAGATAGTTTTTTAATTTAGAATTGATTAGCTGTAATCACAATAAAATGCCGCCGAATTGAATATTTTGACCCTAAAAGCGATATAAGAGAGTATTAAGGACGCGCAAAAGACTATTAAGTACTTTTTTTGCTGGAACACATCAGCCGCTTAGTTAGCTCAACTTTGACCTGATTTAAACAGACGATCGATCAAAATCGAAGCACATTTTAAGTACGAAAAATCACGTGACCTTCAAAAATCTATTTTGAGGTTGACATTTGAAAAGACGCTTCCAGAGGAGTTTATATTTCTTCTGAGCTAGTGTTTGCTGAAATTTGTGTGTGAATTCCAAATTATACCTAGGAGTTTTTTGATGAGAAAATGCAAAAATCGGTAGTTTTCTGCATTTCAAGAAAAACTATTGTAATTTTTGAAAAAACGCTTCTGGAGGACCCAAGTTTAGATAGCACACGTGGTTTGTTAAGTTTGAAGCTGGCTTTCAAAATAACCTTTGGAGGAGATAATTTTGAAAATATTGGTCAAGGAACACTGTTACTGGAACGTATTCGGGAGATAGTTCGGATTCAAAAATATTGACTAAAAGTTTGACAGGTTAGGCTAGATCTACAAAATGCTAATTTAATTGTACCCATAGTGTCTCTCGTTAGGCGGATTCGAAAATGTCAATTCCAGCCACCATACCACCTTTTAAAGATGTGGGGTGCGCTGACTTTGGGTTTTGCTATGCCGATTCTCGAAAACAGGCAGCGGTATTATCCAAAAACTTTTGGCTGAAGAAAAACTCTCAAGATAAGCCAGCTTTATTCAAGCCTTCTAAAAAACACTCAGGTTTGTATCTTCTCCTTCATTTTCGTCTTTTTTTTTTTGTTTGTTGACAAGCTCCAGAAAAACAACAAAAACACGAAACAAACTCGTTCCACAGATATCTCTTCCGAGTTTAGAGATACAGTATCGGTCATACTGCATAATGAAGCAACAAGACTGTGTTTTGGACAATTCACTCAGAGTTTTTCTGAAATTTTGATTCGCGTTCTTGGGCCATGTCACTTTTTCATTTTGTATTAATGAATTTTCGCACAAAATTTTTAGAACCAAAAAAAAAATAAAATATGTCTTGATTTAAAAAGGTTTTTTGAAATATAACCGCGCCGTTTGTCTGAGATCCGCATAGACAAAACCCCAAATCGCACACCCCCATATAGAGATTTCATAGTGACAATAATTGTACCAATCCAAAACCAACTAGTTGGCGCCGATAAACACGCGTCCCTTTGGCTTTTTTCAAGAAAACAGAAGATCCTAGACTTTATATGGAAAGATTGAAAATATCTTGAAATTGTTGGATTTCCAATTTTTATTAGCTATTTTTTGTTTTTGCTAGAAGGCCGATTGGGTTCGAATGTGGACAAAAAACGGCCCTTTGGAGTTTGATATAAAAATTGATCAAAAACACTGCTAAGTAATAATATTTACTGCATCGCCCAACTAGATTCCAATAGTCGAAAAGTGCCTTTGGCTCTATCTTATTGTTCGTTTGTTAATAATATTTGTCACTATCTTTGTCACTTTCTGTATATCGAGCCAAAAGGCAGTGCCTTTTCTTAGCTGGGTAAGTAATCATGCGATAAATAAAAATGATTTTTTTGTCAAGTTACAAAATTTTAATTTTCCATTTATTACGCAAAAATATTTTTTTCCACTAAATATTATCCATTTTCTTACAAAAAAAATCTTTTTCTTCCTTAAATAGTTGAAAAAAGTTTTTTAAGTCCAAAAATACTTTATGAAGTTAAAGCAGACTGCAGTATTAAATATCTAAAGTCTTTCAAAAATTGGCCACTTAATGATGCTTTAAAGTAGTTCAATGAGCTAACTCCATAAAGTAGTTAGTTATATAATGATGTTTAAGTAGACAATGATTAACCTCCATTAAAGAGTTACTGATTATATGTAATAAAATACGAAACGTTTAATATACTATGATAAATACATATGAAAACAAAAAATATAAGGTTATCTTTGTGAGCAACAGAGCCACCATATGTGCTCAAGCATCCTAAATATCCAAAACGGATCGTAGATTTTTCTTTCATACACATTATAAAGATTTATGCGTTCCAAAAAAAAATTGAATCTTTTTTTTTTCGAATTTTTGGTTACCAATTACGGGGAGTGATTTATTTAGATTTTTCGCCTATGTTCACTTCCGGAAAAATTATGTTCGAACCAAATAAAATACGAATGTGAGATTAGCCAGTTTTAAGGAAAGTGTTTGTGTTTGCAAACATGTGAAATACAGTTAATTGGTATCTAGGGCAATATTTTTGTTCGGAAGTGAAATTTCTAAATTTTCAACTTCAAGTATCCCATGAAAGAATTTAGTTATTATAAAAGTGAATTCAAGCAATCAATAATTGTCCATAGATGTACTTTATTACCATATTTACTTGAAAATAATAGAAAAAAGTGTAATAATCAGCTTTTATAAAAATAAACATTTTCATCAAAAATCATGATTTTTCCATCAAAATGTTTGACTAATTTATAAATTACTTTTGATTTATAAGATATAAATCTAAGCGGACAAAACAATAACGTAGGCCATATACTTGTGCATAGTTTCCAATAATTTAACTTGTGAAGACAACTGTGACTGTGTATCACTTGATATGGTTTACCTTGCTTTTCTCACTTATTTTATAGAACAAAAATTCTAGAATATAAAATATCGAATGCAAAAATATTACTTCAACTTCCTTATGCAGAAAAATTGAAACTCCAACAGCCTTAAGCTTTCTGTAAACACGTTTCAAAGTAGAGCCACAATTGTGGCTCTGGTGCCTTGGCGGAACTTTTTTTATATGCTCACAAGGGTTAACCGAATTAAAAAAAATTTTAGTTTCAATTTGTGTACAAAAATACCGAAAGGCCCTCGTCAAGAATCAGTTCGTCGAGATTCTATCCAAAGTAATGTTTACCGTGGTCCAAACGCCTCTGCAAAAATTTCAAGCCGGCTAGCAAGCTTACCAAATATTTCCGTATCAGATATGGGAACCAGAAGAAAATTTTTGAGCAAAAAATGGTATGTTTGAGATTTTAATCTCAAGAATGGTAAATTCACGTATGATTGATCTAGGGCTACCGTTGATGGAAGTATTGGGGATCCTAATGCGAAAAAGGGAAGTAAGACAGAGCAACTGAAAGATCTGCTAACTCAAATGAGGTAAGCTGAAAAAGTTTTATGAGTAAAAAACTGACATTGATCTTAAACATTTTTTCCAGCACCAAAATATTTAGTAATTGGAGGACGGAAAATATCAAAAAACATATACAGGTGCAATGTTTAATTTTTGCCAAGACTTTCGGTTTGAGCAATCATCTGATATACGCATGCTGATTGGCTCGCATTTAATTATATATGCATGATTTTGTTGTAACTCACTTATGATTGGTCGGTGAAATCGAAAGTCTTAACTTAAATGTTGCATACAGCGATGGTGCAAACTGTCAAATGGTAACGCGCAAAATATGTACTAAGTACTAAGCAATGATTGTACAGTATAATTTGAACTTGATTAAAGGGTCCTATGAATCTGAAAAATTGGGAACTAGGTTAGTTTTTGGGGCTGAAAATTTTAGTCGAAGATTTTTTTTTCTTCGTACACCAGGTTGCTCAAAAACGTTCTTTGGACTTTTCAAATTTAAGGTGATTGCATATCGGATGGCAATGGTCCGTAAAAAACCATGCATTTTCAAGTTTCAAATAATCAAGGGCATATGAAAAAAAATCCGGTGAACAATGAAAAAAGCATTTTTAGATTTTTTGCAAATTAAAACTCGATAACATGTTATTTTCTAGAACTATTTGTACAGTACGTTACATGATGGTCCATCAGGGTCAAACCATAATGGACCCTGACCTCAAATTGAGGCTACCCTCTGTATCACAAGTTTTCATTATTAACGAAAGTTTCATTATTAACAAAAAACTTTTCATTTTTTTTGGAAATTAAAAACCTTATAGTCTTTAAGTTATAGAAATACAGTGGGTAAGCACTAACTGGCTAAATTTCTCAAGTCACGTTCTCACAGTCTGGAAGTCTCATAAAAAACTTTTTTTGTATAACTTACTCTTTAAATCTAGAGTCCTTTTAATCTAGAGAACTGGTGAGCGTTACAGAGCAACTTCTGAGTCAAACGACCACACCGGACGAATTCAATGAAGAGCTACAAGGTTAGTCTTGCAAATTAATTTTGTAATTGTTTTGCGTCTTTGTATTAACATTATTAACATTGCGTAAACTGAATGTGGATTTGCAAAATCCTAATTTTTCGATCATAAATTATGATTCATAATAAATATAATATGTATGCGGTCAGTAAATTACTAACCGCATACATATTATTATTATGGAATTGAATCATTTTCTCAACACAATAAATCGAATTTTCAAGTATGTATTTTAACTCTCAGCCGCCCGTACGGCAGTGCACAGCCGTGTCGACTTTAAACGGTTTTTCGACCCTTATACATAATGGAATCATCGATCAAGTGAACGATCAAATTTTCCCAAAATTTATTTGTGCTTTTTTTTGGGGGGAATTACAGTACTTATTTTTGCAAAAAAATCTCAAATCTCTCAAAAACATATGTGAGGCTAATCTACAGACAAAAATAAGACTTTTCTTTCATTACGGTATAGTCGAAAAACGATCACGTGACCGTATAAACGAGAAATAAGATATGCTTCAAAAAGCGTGAAAAAATAAATATGGATCTTAACACAAGCTCCGTATTTGAAATTGAGTCGGTATCTTTTGACCCCAAATTGGTCTGAATGAGAAATATGTTGTGAAAAACGCAACGTCATGATTATGCGTCATAAGGGTGGTTGAAGAATTTCACTGACTGCACTGGAGCACAGTGATGGGCATAACTTATTCCGCATAAGTAGGGTCAGTTCCGGGAGACTTATCTGCAAAACTAAACCCTCAGTACGGATTTTGATTTATTATTGATTTTTTGTTGTTATTATACCGATCGCGTTACAAAAACTCAAACAATCCGTACTGAGGAGTTTAGGTTTGCAGATTAATTTCCCGGTACTGACCCTACTTATGCGGCATAACTTATGCCGCATAAGTTATGGCTATCACTGTGCTCCAGTGCTGTCGGTGAAATTCCTCAACCTCCCTAATGACGCATAATCATGACGATGCGTTTTTCACAACATATTTTTCATTCAGACCAATTTGGGGTCAAGAAAAGGCAAATCTTTTCTTGAACCCACCAAAGCAATATACACTTAGGAGCATGTATACTTAGGAGAAAAAAAGACGATTGACCAATTTTGGGTCAAGAAAAGGTTTCCCGTGAAATTGACTTCTGATAACGAAAACTTGGTCCTTCTTCTCAAATTTTTTTTTGAAATTAAACTGGTTAATTCTAGCACTAATTTCTGCAAAAAAATTTTCGATTCTCTCGAAAAAATAATGAAAAAAATTTCTTTGATAAAGTATGATAAGGAATGTATTTATTTTAAAAGTGTAAACAATCAGCTCCGGAACGTATGATATTGAATATGTGCTTATAAAAAATTAATGTGGTTGAGTCTTCAGTTCTCTTGAGTGCTCTTCGCGCTGATTGGCCATTTTTTTAATCATTAGCGAGATAATTTTCTGAATATTCACACATAAGACTTAATTCGGTAGGTCCCTAAATGAAAACCCATATATAATTGGCATTTAATAATACGGCTGCACAGAGCCGTACGAGCGGAATATAGTTGAAATAGAGAAATTATAGAGAAGTTGATCTCAAATAGCTACCCCTGAAGTTAAGACAGGTTACTATTGAAGGTAAAAGGTAACTATTTCGAGTAATTGGCAATTAATAATTGCTCTGGTGACTTTTCGAATTAGCACACGAGTCAGCAAAAAGTGAGCTGACATAGCATTTAAAATTTTAAAAATGACTTTATGTGCCGCGACATGCCGGTAGAAGAAAATTTGAAAATTGGGCATTTTTTAATCATAAACAATGTTAAACAAAATTTGTTATGCTCTCTAGGGATAACTTTGGTGATTTTTGTTTTGACGTAAATGTCTTTCGGTTTTATAAGTTGTTTCGATTTCTGATTCCCGATGAGACATTTATTCGCAACTTTGCGAATTTACATTTTTTTCGAGATCGAAAGTTTTTGAAAGTTTCAATTCGGGGTGACTTTTTTTGGTGACCAACATGAAGCGTTACTATTTGAGGGGACATTCTTTGTGAGTAACTACTGTACTCAGTCAAACTTCAGCGACCCCACATCTAGTTGCAAATTATCCTTAACATCGCACCAATAAACAGCCTGTTTGTAGGAAAATGTAGTGTGACCCATTATCCGTGTGACTTACCCCACTCACGACCTAGTACCACATCTATACGAAGTGCTCTAGTTAATAATATCGAAACAGTTGCAGAGGATGTCGAATCTGGATGCTGCGATGCTGATATTGACGAAGATGAAGCTTGGGGTTAAAATTTTGAATGAAATAACTCCATGCGAAAACGGGTTGGCAGTATAAGCCGATAATAGTAGTAGGCCAAAAAATCGAAAATTTCAAAAATGAAGAATTTTGTTTCGAAAAAATGCTGATATTCTTGTTCGCAATCAAATTTCGCGTTTCTCACTGTATTTTTCAAATGAAAAAACAAAAGAAATAATTGTTTTGTCGATTTTCTAAACAAATCACCATCCAAAAATTTTTCGAATTTACTTTTTTTTCTTAATTTTGCTTGAATTTTCATCAATATCATATTTTCTGGAAAAAATATTTTACATCCAGAAAGATATAAAATATCGATTTTTTGGCCTTTTACTATTTTGGCCTTTTATTTCTAACCCGCGGAAACATCTTAATCTTAAAAAAAATCGGATATTTCAGAATGTTTACTATACATTTTTTTATCGTGAAATCACAGTTCTAGTGATTTTTGCAATCGATATCTTTAATAAAAGGAAGCTCGTTAAAAATTGTCGATAGGCGCTTGACTGCGACTCGATTAAAACTTTAGTTCTATCGACAATTTAAAAAGACCTTCCGTTCATTTAAGATCTCCACTTTTCTGCGTATATAATTTTTAATCTATCATAAAAATTTTAAATTGTTTATTTGATTTTTTGCAAGTATGATTGGAAAATTAAAAACAAATTTTTTCAAAATAACTCGTGATAATATTAAAAATTTTAACGATTAATTATTGTAATTTATTGGTATCTTAAAATTCAAAACCCTGTTTTAGAATATGATCACTTCAAAGCTAGATCTATTTTGATATCTGCAGTAGACTCAACTCCAAGAAATGGTTAAAAGTTATTATTTTTATTTATGGATTGAAATTTAATGAAAAGAAGTACCGATTTGAAATTAATGGCAAATTCATTCTTGAAATTGTCTCTACGAAAATAATGGTGCAGCCCGATTGTGTGGAACTTTTTTGGGTCGAAGGAGGGAACGTGTCGAGAGGGTGTCCGAGAGCAAATATTAAAAGGCGCTATTTCAATGAGCAAGAATATTCCAAATTAGTATTTTTATGGGTTTTTTTTATTCGATATAAATATGCTTAAATCGAATTTAGTGCTCAAATGATGGCTTTAATAACCCATTTTCTGACTACTGGGAGAGTCTCAGAAGGACCAAAAAAGTTTTTAGTTTGGTTTTGGGGGTTCACGGTGCATACCGTATTTATAGACCATTATCATTAGATTTTCGTCTCTTTTTGTTATAACATTTTAAGTTAAATAAATGAAGCGTGTGCTAAGCGTGTTTAAGAGTTTTAACCATCATGTAAGTACAGAAACGACAGACTTCAAATCTTCTCTTTGTGAAGAAGTGAATCAACTGCAGATTCCGATTATCGAAAAGAAAAATCGATCAAGGACTTTATCGGTAGATGATGTTCTTTTTGTTGGTTAGTATTGAATTCAAACTTACCAGTGTAATCCTATTTCTCATTGTAAAATTATTTATCAAATTTTGAACAATAAAGAGTCTAGCACTCCTTACTGGCACACTTACCTAACTAAAAGGCGTTCGAGTGACGGGCGGTGGACTGTTTCACAGATGATATCGAAAGCCCGAAAAACAGTGATAAAAAAGTTTGCTTACGTCAATCCAATATTTTCAAGTTTCAGTGGTCAAATTAAAATAAATGTTATTTTTTAAGTTTATTTTGATAAAAATACTTAAACAGTGCAAAAATCGAAAACTCCCGAAATTTTTTTTGACGATTTGATTGTTACAGTAAGTTACTTATTATTTATGATGGAATCGAATTTAGTTCAAATTTTGAACAGAAAAAGAGGTATGGTTATAATAACGTATAGCGTAATTTACGCTTGACGCGTTTTCTGAATTAGTCTTCATTTTTACTACATTTTTAAAGAACCTTGAATCTATAAAAATGCACAAATTCGATCGTTCATGTTCAAAAGCACAAAAAACCCAAATACCATCAAATTTTTTTTCGAAATTTTGCTTTTTTTCAATTTTTCTGAGTATTTTTTTCGAAATTGAGTTTAAAAATAATATTTGTCTAAATTTGACGACCAAAACTTAAAAATATCGTGTTGAAATAGACCAAATTTCTTTTCAGTGTTTCTTGGCTTTCTTTTGAGCCTACTCTCGAAAAAATCGTAGCACATTTTTTTCGGAAATTTTTTCAAGTGACCTTGAAAAATTCATATTTTGAAAATTCATATAACTGAGCATTATAAGTTTCTGTTTGTTTTGGGCTAGCTTTTGCAAAAATTTGAGCAAACTTTAAAATTCAATCTAGAAGGTAGATTTTCCGATGAAAAATGTTCAAAAACTGGTGGTTTTTTGCATATTCCAGAAAAAATATAGCAATATATAAACGACAATAAGAAGTTTCGTCTAATAATTATTTCGCAAGCTTGAGGCTAGTTTTACGAATCAGCTTATCGAAATAGCATCCTGAAAGCCCTGTATTTTTCAGATAAATGCAAGTTAAACTACAAGAAAAATGTTAAGGAGCGTTATAAAATATACAAGTTGTCTTTTCCATTGTCCTTAAATTGGTATGTTTTTGCGGAAGCCAAGTATCTTTCAAGTTAAAATTAATTTTAACGAACATTACATATTTTTTGAGGGGACTTGAAAAAGTGCAGCTTGTAATGTATAATTTTTAAATTATGATTTTAGACGATGACCAAGTGTTCGAAGTGGAATAATACGATTTATGATTGAGAAGTATTGCAAGTTTATTCTGTCAGAATGAAAATATATTTACATACATGCTTGTACCAGTTTATTTTTTTGGTCTGTTCTTTTTGAATACCTTTTTAGTCGATCATCTAAAGCTAAAATGTTAATTCTAAAATTCCAGCCGTATGATGAAGCAACATATAGCGGTTTAACAGCGGATAAAAAATTGGGTGATCGCTAAGTGAGCCAATATCTTTTTTCCAACCAAAGTGCTTCTCAGTAGTAAATAGGGTGTCCACACCATTTGCATTTCGGCTTTTGGCACCGACTCATCTGATTGAATTCTTAGAAACGTTAAATTAACCACACGTATTCAGAAACAATTGTCCGAATCGAACCATTTTCAAACTTGTTTTTTCGAAAAAGCATAATAAATCTCCAATGTTTTTTAAGAAAAAAAAATGGATTCAGATCAATTTTTTGTCGTTTTTTCTGAATATGAGTAGTCAATGTAACGTATCTAAGACCTAAATCGTATGAGTCCGTTTCAAAAGACGAAATACAAATAGTGTGGACACCCTATTTGATACTATCATTAGTATTCAAAAGATAAAAATGGTGTGGGATACTTTCAGCAAATTAACAACCTGAATTTTAGAATACGCCTATGAAATCGGATTTAATTTGATCATAGATTCCACCCGATCATTTCACACATTTCGCATCATTTAAATATTAACGAACGCGGACACTTAATACATATAGAATGTATTACTTAAGGAGGTAGCAGCGAGTGTGGCAGATGGTACATTTTTTCGGAGCGGTTTTTGGAAAGAAAAAAATGTGAAATTTTTTTATATTCATTTTTTATCTAAAAGGAAAGTGTCGCATAACTTGCAAACGTTTTATATTATTCAAACTTTACATACTTAAGTCATCTGTAAAAACATCAAAAACCACTTTTCATTATCAGGACTCCTTTCCCAACTTGACCCGATGTGAGAATTTTTTTGAAAGCAAATATTTTTATAAACGTCAGGGACATGTCGGGTTGTTATGCCACTATTCAGTGGAGAATAATTATCCACATGAAGAAATTTTCCTCATATGGGAAGTTTTTTTTCCATGAAATGGATTAAAACAGGCTTTTTAGGAAAAACATGACCTTCAATTGCGATTAAATATTGGAAAAATGTCTGAGCTTTTCAAATAAAAGTAGCCTATAACACCCGAAAATTTAATGAGATATTTTGCGAAAAATACAAATTTTTATAAATTGCGTGCCAAATGCACAACTGGTCCTTAAGCAAGTGTTGTAAATTTCATCAGAAGTTCAGAAACGATATTCACTTGACCCTTGCATCGGTGACAATACGGACCAAATAGATACCAGAAATTTCACAAGTGATTCGGCACTGAATTTTTACAGAGATTTCAAAAAACTTATAATTAAAATTATTTTGGACGGAAAATTTTTGTACCGGAAAATTTTCATAATATCTTCTAAAGAGTCGACAACAAAATGACAAAAAACATTTCGATGATTTTTTTCAACAGCAGTCGAAAATATGTAACATGCAGGTTGAAAAAGTTTAAATGGCTATTTTTTTCGTTTTATTCAAAGATTTGAAAAAAAAAATCAAAAAAATTTTGTCGAAAATGATTAAAATTTTCATAATGGCTTTGAATTTTTTTCGAATTTTACGAATTATAAAAATAAAAGTCCAATCGTCCTTCTAGATGAAAAAATGATTTTTTGAGCTTGATAAGACACTATATTATGTGTGGTTCAGCTTCAAGTTCTCCTTGGATAATAAGCCACATAATCAGCAACTAAACCAACATAATATATATTCGTAAATTAAATTTGACCGAGCAGAGTGTCTCTGCCACATCGCTGCTACCCCCTTAATATATATAGAAGTGGGACAATAAGGATTTGTATTCAAATAATCCTGTAAGAAATTTCTACGGGGTCAATGAAAAATGTATGAGGTGACTTAGGGTCACTGAACAACGACCTAAAAATTGTCGTTAATAATAATTTTCCTTGATAGTTCGGCATGATATTGTGTTAAAATATCTAGGTATATCAGCGTTACGTTCACAAGACCTTCCAGTAATTTTAATTTCAACCGATTTTGTAACAAAAACTTATTCTTATCCAAAAAAACATTCCTTACTAAAGTATATTTTAAATCCCAAAAAAATAAATTGACCACAAGTAAATTATCAATATTTTAAATCGTTAACCTCCTCACACCCAGAAACGAGAACTTCGCCTCACACCCAAAAGCCTATCTTTAAGGCAATACTTTGAGCGCTTATCACGGGGAAACTGGAGAGATATCAATTGACTCTATTTTTCACTGATTGAGATCAAAGATAGATTAAGTAAATAACACATAAACATTTACAGAGAAAAGGAGGTTCACTCACCTTGTATTTCTTGGGAAACCATACATTTTTTACAATGACATATATAAGTTACAAATTTAACAAGTGTACTCTAGCTATTTTATAGCTTGTCTCAGATTTGAATATGATATCTCGATCGCTTACAAAACATTTATTCATATCGCCGCGCGTCAAAGATATAGGCAGCAAATGTGAAAACATGATTGGTAATCATCTGATAACTCAAAATCAGTACCACCTTGATGTTCAAGACTTGATCGATTTGTCTTTGTCGGCTTTATTGAGTTAATTGCCGTTCAATTTTTTCGGAAAATAATCTTTTTGAAAAAATATTTTTTTTTCATTATTTTGATTTTATAAAAATTCATGTGAATAAATTATTCTTTCGTATAGAGACTGCAGGAAGAATAAACTTATATTAAAATATCCTGAAATACTTTCCAAAAAATTGGCTTCCTCAGAATTACGATTTTATTGTATCGTTTTCACACAATTAATTTTTTTAAAAATTTTGGCAAAAATACTAAAAAAAAGAAGGAAAAAAATATTTTCGAACGGTTAACCCTAGACTCATAGAGCCATTAAAAGTGGTTTCACTTTTTTGAAAAGACCAGGACAAGGACAAAAATAACGAAATGTGACAGTGCAAGGTTCAAATCGCCATAGAGTTTAGCAATTCAAATTTCTGAAAAATGATGAGAAATTTTTTTTTGGATAGAGCCGTTCGAATATATTTTTCCATACTTTTTTTTTGATGTTCTCTGAAATGCTTCTTTATCAGCTTTATCTTCACAATTATTTTTAAAACACAGTCTTAAATACTTCAGTTTGTGGAATTCGTCTTGACCATTCGTGAAACAATATAATGTTTCTACTAACAGTTGAACTTTTTTATTTCTTTTTTGTTTGAAACAGGAGAAATTGCTAATGATGCAGAACGGGGCAGAAATATTTGGCGCAGAGCCATATTGGTTATCCACTAATTTCCACTATATCAGAGGTGGAGAATTATCGTGTCATTAGACGAACCCGATAAGGTATTGTCGATCGGGGACAGGTAGGACATAAGGTTTCACTTCATTTTATTTTACTAGATCTCATTATAAAATCGTATGGTTTTCTGTGAAAAAGTTCGAGTTAACTTCACTTTTCCACAGCCGGAAATGAGTGATTAATTTTTTGATTGTCTCTAATATAATTAATTAAAAAATCGAGTCTATCCTTGTTACTCAATGATTTGCAAACAGCATTAATTCCCTCACACCTAAACCTTTTCCCATTATATGACTTCAAAGTCAAGCAAAAAAGTGAGTCTACATGCCTCTGGGGGATTCAATACTCTATTGTCTAGGGTTAATCGTATGAAATTTTCACAATATTTTTGAATTAAAATTGCAAATCTATGAGGCATTTAAATTGTAACTGTGAACGATGTCTATTCGCCGCGTTTCGCCCCCGATTTTTTTTGCCTTCAGATAGTCAAAGGGTGTGAGGGGAGTTAACTGTAGACTCGATTTTGGCCAACGTGTCGCCATACACCATTTAATCGCAATTTTTACGACGCTTAATCATTGACAAGATCAGTTATTAGTTAATCGATAAACTTTGAAACAAAATGACGTTTGTATCGTTTTTTTTTGAAAATTTTTTCTTTTCGAAAAATAAATCAGTGCTTTTGTATTGGAAATTTTTTAAATCACAAATTAACCTCATCGTGATCAGAAAAAAATTTAGACAACACCCCTTTTTTTTATTACATCATAGCCCGTGAATGATTCACGTGACCGTATATTCAAGCAAATAAGGTCGGCAAAAAATGTTACTGTTTTTTTCAAAAATTGCTTAAATCACGTTTTTGAAAAAAGTTGAAAGGTTTTTTAGAAGTTTTTAGGACTTTTTTTTTCATTACACCAAAGTTCACAAAAACGATCACGTTGACCTTCAACAGTTAGGAAAATAAGTGGTTAGTTTGGATGAAAGCAAACAAATAGTGTCAAATGACGCCGAATTTTTTATTTGCCAATAAACCCTATTTTAAGAGTTTGAACATAGATAATATTTTCCAACAAGTCACGTGATATTATTTTTCGAGAAATAAGGATTTATCTATGACATATTTCAAACTTATTTTTGAATTATTTTCGGTCACTGATTTTATTCGGACTTTGGGGATAATAAGAAAAGTCTTAAAAAAGCCTTAGTTCATTCCAAAGTTATTTGTTTGTAATTTGAGAACGTTTATCAAATTCTACCGTATATCAGCTACTATGTTTTTTTTCAAAAAGTACTCAATTATCTCGAAGACCCCTTGAAAGAATCGTTAAAAACTTTTTAAGACTATCTTTTCCATTACAAGATAGCCCGAAAATTATCACGTGACCGTATATTCATTTTTATCTCTGATCTCTTATTATCATATAATTAGATTGATTATCAATAATTACCGATTGATTTTTTTTTAATTTCAAGATTTCTGATTCGTATTATTTGTGAAAAATTGGCCTCCGGGTAAAATAGAGCATTTCTAGAAGTCAAAACTTCCGGGAA
Source organism: Oikopleura vanhoeffeni (assembly GCA_004367855.1). NCBI lineage: Eukaryota > Metazoa > Chordata > Appendicularia > Copelata > Oikopleuridae > Oikopleura > Oikopleura vanhoeffeni. The sequence continues at coordinate 20,239 of SCLH01000116.1, forward strand.
CACTGTATCATAAGAATCAAGTGAAGAGTTCATGCGAGAGGCGTGTCTCTATCTCTCTTGCTTGTATCACGAGAAAATTAGATTACAAAATAATTTAGAGTCATGATACTAGAGAATTTTGCAGAAAAAATATAATTATTTTGCTAGACAGAGCGAGAGAAATCATTTTGAAGTTTTATATGAGCGTAATGCAATTATAAATTAAGTTTAATTTTTATCTTATTATTGCACTTTTGTCTGTAACTAGAGGTACATTTTTCGCAACTTTTTGTTTTCTTATCCTCACTAAATGCCTTTAATTCGTTTAAAATTTTATTTTGTTTCTTTATTGTATAGCAAATTGGCTGACATATTAATTTTAAGCTATTGAAAAATGAATGTTGATAATGAAACTTTGCTAATATGGCCGATTTAAAAGTTGGCGACGCGTTGGCTAAATCGCAGTTTTTTTTTTTTTTCGGGTACAATTCATTCTAAATGCTACGAGTTAAAGGCGAGATTTAAGTTTAGCGAAGTGAAAAAGTGATAATCAAAGGTTTTTGTATGTTTTCGAGAATTGTACATCCTATTCAAAAAATTCTAAATGTATCTCAGGGTCAACGAATTGATATATCGCTTTTTTTGATCTTGCAATCCACTATCCAGTTTACCAGTAAAAAGGTGACTAGTTTTCGTTTTGTGGAAATTAGTTTTTTGTCCAATGAAAAGTGCGTATTATTTTGAAGTGAGCCAATCACAGCGAGCTATACAATTGCCAATCACTTTTCTACTTCGCTAAACTTATATCTTGCCTAAGTGTTGTATTTTTATATTCAAAAATAAATTGTGGAATATTTATTCGTTAATTAATACTATTTTTAGTTAAGATGGTTTTGATTAAAAATACTTTCTGTTATAAAATTTTGTATTAAAAAAGACCTTGCCTAAAGCCCTACTCAAAATTACGATATAAAATATAGTACGCATCTTTTCATTTTCAATGTTAACAATAAAGCCAGCTAGAGATTTTTCTTAATTATAACAAAGCCTCGTTTAAGTAGGAGTTCTAACCTTGGATAAATGCCACAATTTCCGTGATTTTCCGCAACAAAGGACCAATTTTATAACCATTTGTGAGACTTGAAAGAAAACAAAAATAAGTTTTTTTAAATCACGTCAAGTATTACCTGTTTATAATATCTATTACTGTTGGGATTTCATGGTGGCTGTGTAATTCTTGGAGGTCCACAAATATTTCGCCGACATAGTCCCATTTGTGTCTTTGGCTTTCATCGAACGTGAAGTGCCTAAATTGGAATTAACAGAATCTACAAAATTTATTCTTTGATTGAAATCCTTGAAAAATTAAAAAAATATTTGTGAAAATTAGTTTATTTTTGTAAAAATTTAATTTCAAGTCCAATGAAAATTTGAGGTTCAATTCGATGTATTTATCGACCAGTAAGTGTGAAAAAAATGTGGGTCACACAGTGTGTAGCAGGCTTCCCAAATGGATGCATCCCCCTCCGATTTTCGAAATTTGAATTCACGCTCAATCAAGAACACTTTTAAGGGAGGACCGGCGGTTTTGGACCGCTCACAATAATATTCTACTGAAATTGATAATATAACCTAAATCGGTCAAAAAATAACAATGACGTCTCAAATCTCTCGCAGCACAAGTTTGCCCGCTAGTGGTCGCTGAATTTCACTCAATGAATGTCTCCTAAATCTGTTGATATTACTAAGTGCTTCGAATTCAATTTCGACTTTTTTATTTGAAACTTCTTTTCAAATGTTTCAAATTTGAAAAAAATGTTGATAAAAACTTTTTTTGAAATAATATTTATTTTAATTCAATTTTTTTTTAAATTTGACATTTTATAAAAATTTGAAGATTTTATAACAAATTTGACAATTTATCAAATATATGACAATATTACCAAGAATGTAACAATTTTATAAAAAATTAACGATAATATAAAAAATTTGACAATTTTACAGTATGTGACCACATAGAATCGTCTATAATTTGGGGAAAAATTTTATAAAAAATTGTTTCTGAAATTTGAAAATTTCATAACAAATTATATCTGAAATTTGATAATTTTATAAAAATTTTATCAGAGATTTGACAACTTTATAAAAATTGACAATATTATCAAAAATTTGATAATTTAATCAAACATTTATTATAATTCGAATCGAAAAAACTTCACTTTCAAATTTATCGTTAAATTCAAAAAAATCTTTTAATTAATGAAAATTTTCAATAACAAATTAATTTAAAAAAAATTTAAATTTGTGACAGAAATTTCAAAAATTTTAAATGATTTTGCAATTTTTAAGAAAAAATAGTTATGAAATTATAAAAACAATTCGAATCTGATAATAAGTTCCTAAATTTTAAAATAAATGTTTAAGTTGTTGATAATCAAAAATTAAAAGCAGTTGAGAAAATTTTATTTCTTTTTTAATTTTAAATCTTAAACAAAATATCTCGAAATTAAAAAACTTTCCTTGACTTGACATATTTATAAGACATTAGAATGATTAAATAATTTAAGTTATTTAGAAATAATTGAAACTTATCGAGAATTTTTTTATTTTGAGGTACAATAAAAAAATACTTATTTTTAAAAAATTATGAAATTTGTGAGAAATTTGTGAAAATATAATTCTTCAGAAAAATTGAAATTTAAAACCAAATTTTTATAATTTTTAAATATCAAAATTATTATACATAATTTTTGAAAAATCCATAATTTTCAAAAATTTGCCAATATAAATGAAATGAATTTGCCAATATAAATGATCGCGAAGAGTTGTTCTTCAAGATAAAAAAGTTTTTGGGATATCAGCTTTGCCAGTTTCTCCAATAATACCACCGTAAAAGGTCAAAATCTGCGACACCCACTCCCTTAAAGTTACGAAAATTCGTAAAAACTGGATTTAATTTATGTAACAAGAAATAGTCGTGATTAAAAAAAAACATTCGATCAGTTTTTGTAGTATTGATTTTCTTTCTGACTTAGTTTAACCGTTTAGACTCAAATATATTACCATGCAGTTGAGCAAGAATAAGATGCAATAATTTTTTTTATTTTTTGGCGTTAATTAGGTGCAATAAAAATAATTATTGTTTTTCAAATAAAAGCAATTGAAATACCTGAGGTCTCCTGAGCCGTCGTGAAGCTGCGGAATAATTGAAAGCAAATCCTCTAAAGCCTCTTCTGTAGGTGAAATAAGCGTCGATTTTTCGTTAAAATCTTCCTCTTGAGATTTCTCATTTTGGCTGTCATGAGCTACATCTACAGAGGATTCAGTTTCGGTCAAAGTTTCATAATCGGAAATAATTTCTTGTAATTGATCTTCTATCTTTTTCGTAACCGATTTTATTTCGGGTTCAATTTCATGGAATTCAACTTCTGCAAATCTATCTTGGACATTTTCTTGAGGGCTTAAGTTGTCATTCTCAAAATATTCGTGACAGGGTATTTTTTCATTCTCAAAAAATTCTTGAGGATTTTCTTTTTGAGGATGATTTGTAGTACTTATTTTTCTAGTTTTTCTTTCCGGTAAGCTGCCACCGCTGTCCGAGGAAGTGTCGGCGATTGAAGATGGGGCAATAAACGATGATATATGGACAGTTGAACTCTTGAAAAACATTTTAAATACATTTTGACGAATCAGTTTTGACATGTCATTTTATAAGAAAAAAATAAATTCGTGGATTTCAGCCCGAAATATTCAAAAAATGATGTCAAATTTATTTTGCGGTTATCAAAAAATCCAAATATTTACATGTATGTTTTATTTATGTTCTCTGTTTTCTGAAAAATGTTTTAATACATTTTTACCATAATCAAAAATACAAATAAAATTGTTCTCCATTAAAATGCTTATTTGTTTGGTTAGACAGAAAAATAATCTCACGAAAAATGTTTTTAAAATATCCCTTACAGACAACTGACGAGATATTGTTCTACCCTCTCTCTATTTTCCTTATCCAATTTGGAGATAGACGATTTGAAATAAAGAATTTCAAAAACATAAAGAATCGGTTTTAATGTGTTCAAAGCTATCTTGTAAGAGAATTTTTTTCTGGTTGATTTTAAGACGTAGGATTTATTATTATTTTTGAAAAATTTTCAAAAAAAAACCGAAAAAATACGACACCACCTTATCAATGTGATCCAGTATGTTCTAGCGAAGCCGTATGACAGTGCTAGAAGGCTGATTTTTTGGCCAGTGAAAATTAAGCGTTTTTTCTGGTACTTCATTTTTTTGAGTTGAGGGTCGGCGACCATATTTGACCTCTAATGACCGGTCAAAGTTCAAGGTCAATCTCAAGTTCATTCGTATTTACTTGTAACTACCCCCAAAAAAATCGGGAAGGATCGACTTTCTGCGTGAACGTATTAGCAACTATGGGTCAATAATGTACTGAAGGTCGCTAGAGGCAAGAAGGCAACAAACCTTGTTTTGCTCTCTAGTTTGTTGCTCTCTTAGTGAACCTTCAGTACATATTGACCCTAGTAGTTCACTAGGTCAAGTAAATGTAGCTGAAAGGTCACTAGAGAGCAAAAAACTAGAGAGAATAGAAAAGTTTGTGCCTCGTCTCAGCGATACCTTTCAGTACATTAGTGACCTATAGTTGTCTAATACGTTTCAGTCAAAAGTCGACCCTTGTCCGATTCTTTGAGGGTACTTGCAATGTCAGAAGAGTGGAAGCTTGATAGGTTGGACCTTGGGGTGTGTGAACTGCAGTTTTTGCGTCTCTAGCGACCTTTCAGTGACCATATTGGACCCATAGTATGCTATACGTTACGCAGAAAGTTGACCCTTTCGATTGCTGATTTGGGGGTACTTAACAAGTTTTAGCGATGAACCTTGAGATTTGACCTTTGAACTTTGACCGGTCATTAGAGGTCAAATATTGGTCGCCGACCCTCGATCAAAAAAATGGGTAACCGAAAAACGCTTAATTTTCACTGGCTAAAAAATAAGCCTTCTAGCACTTTATACGACTTCGCTAGTACTGGATCACATACTACCTGTAAAATCACGAAAAATTGACCTTAAAATCGATTTTTTTTTGAAAATTTTAGATAAAAACAAAAATCCTGGGTCTTAAAATGACCGAAAAAAAATTCCCTACAAGATAGCTTGAACCTATTAAAACCGTTTTTTAGTTTTGAAATTCCTTATTTCAAATCGTCATAGTCTGTACCCTACCTGTACTGGTACATGGTTGTACGGAAACAATCACTCGCTCTCACTTTTCCCTATCCAATTTGGAGGAAGTACACTATGTATAGGGTTACACAGAATCTCCTAAGTTGTCGACCCTATAAAGGATATGTAAACAATAAACAAAGTGCAGAAAAATAGAATCTATTAAAAGTCGTAAGACGATCGAGCCCTATTAAATTTATGACTATGGCCTAATTTTCTAGTTAAAAATTTTAAGGTTGATTTTTTGAAATAATTTTTTTCATTGTTTTTTTATGAAATTATTTACCTGAGGCAGTTGGCTATTGAATTTTGTTATTAGTTCTGAAATGTTCACGTTGGCTTTTTTATCACTGCTTTTTGGAAATAAATTGAGATTCGTGTTAGGACTTGCTTTATATTTTCTTTTTTGTTAGGTTTGGATTGTTTAGATTTGTTTATATGAAATTGACCTTTTAAGACCCGTTTGACAGTTAACTTCACGATGTGACTTAAGAGAGTGGGTGTCGCTGATTTGGGCCTCTTCCAAGGTCATTTCCCGCCAAACTAG
>SCLH01000116.1:26212-101057 GCA_004367855.1 Oikopleura vanhoeffeni
CTAGTTTGGCGGGAAATGACCTTGGAAGAGGCCCAAATCAGCGACACCCACTCCCTTAACCGAGGTGTTAAAAAAATTATATATTCGGAATTTTCCGTAATAAAACTTAAAAACTGCACTCACGGCAATAAGAATAAAAAGTTTTAAAAATAAATCTTATTGCATTCAAAAGATACACTAGTTCACGGGGAATCTCATAATTGCAACTTATTTATTAATTTTATTTTTGATTAAGGGGGTACCGGTCGCACTATTTTTAGGGTATTTTGGGGTGTTAAAATAGCACGACATTGCTAGGGAACACTCAGAAAGCATAAACTTATTGAAGAAAAAAAATCGAAAAAAAAGTTCGAAATTTTCATTTTTTGAAAATTATTCTGAGTAATTTTTTTTGGAAAACATTGAAACCCAATTTTCGACCATAAAAACTCAAAATATCGAAAAGCTGTAAGCAGATTTTCTGCTCGGCATCACNCTAGCTTTAATTTGGTGGTACTTTAGACTTAATACGACTTTCATTTTCCAAGATTTCACTTCCGGTTTACTAAAATGCGATTTTCTAGAATTCAACAAAACATTTCAAAATTCGGCTTCATCAAAATAACAAAAACATATTCCCCCATCTTTTCCCAAATTAATACTGCATTCTGAAATGTAACCTATGAGAAGTAGTACTTTGAAGATCGAAAATCTTGAAATTAGGCGGTTTTTCGCAGTTCTAGAAAAAACTAGTCGAAAATTCAAAAATCCGCTTCATCAAATAACAACCATAAATGTTTCCGTGATTGATGCCAAGTTTGAGTGAGATCGTATGCAAGCTCTAGGAGGAGTAGTGATTTGAGAATTCGGTTAGGTGCTCTAGAACTCGCCGCATGGTGGTCACCAGGGTCGACCAAAAATTATTCTGATANATTGTTTTTGTAGATCAAGGATAGATCTACCATATGGCTATTCTCAAAAGTTTCCAAGCAGTTTTGTATTCTGGTAAATTGGAGTACAAAAGTACATTTATGCGACCGCTACCTCCTTAAGAGCTCAAAATTGGTTTTATACGCAACTTTAGTAATTCAGATAATTTCAAGTCGATTGGTGGTAATTTCGAAGCTGTATCTTTCCAAGAAAGTACTTTTTTCGCAATTTGAAAATAAGTGGGCGGAATAAAAAAATGTCTCAATAACAATTTTATGATTTATATGAGAACCTGTAATGAAAGAAAAAATTATATTTATATGTTATTCCTCATATTCTCTGAAATGTAACTTATAAAATACGTATGAAAAATAAATTCGTAATAAATTGACGACGCTGAAATTTGGTGAGCGACACCGAGAAATTTTTTGACGATTTCTAGAGTTTGTGAATTTTCTTTACAAATCCATAACTAACAAAATAACCACACATATCGTCAAAATTTTTTCATGCAATTTCACTTTTTTCGCATGTATAATGAAGGCGCTGAAATTTTTTTAAATTTTGAATTTTTCGTTTTTGTAACTAGTTTACTGGTCAGCTGAAAGTACTTGAGATAACAAAGAAGACTCAAATCAACATTCGAGGTTTTGGCGCTTCTAATGACACTATTTTCAATTGGAAATGACGAGTTGACTAAGATCATAAATTTGTCAAGATATTGTTTATAATGACATTTATCGAATATCAAAGGCTTAAATTCAAAACCCAAGCAAGAATCATCTTTTCCCCTCGGAGATATGCACAAAAAGGGTTTCTTTGGTATTTTGATTCAAAAGCTTTGACGTAAAAGTTTTCTATCAAAACAATGAAAACCCTTTTTTGGCATATTTGATCTGATTTCTGACATCTGAGAATAAAACTTATATAAAACCTTTGAGGGGGTACTGGTCGCTGGTTTTATGACGCCTTAGGTGGCTAATTTTTATCGAGAAAATTCAATTCCAGCGACCAGTACCTCCTTTAAGGAAGTGGGCTTCGATAATTACGCTGTTTTTTTGAATTTTTCAAGTGCAGTTTCTGAGGAACTTAATTTTAGAAAGGTATCTAATTATTTTTTAAATATGTTGGATAACTCTTAACCCCTGTGAGCACAGAAAAAAACGTTCCGCCAAGGCACCAGAGCCTATATATAGGCTTTTTTCAATGTTGATTACAGAAAACCCAAGGTAGTTGGAGTTTCATTTTTTTTTGCATGGCGAAGTTGAAAGGTTATATTTTTGCATCCGACATTTTAAATTTTAGAATTTTGATTTTTAGTTCTAGAAAATTTAGTGACAAGAGCAAGGTATAGCAAATCACGTGATACAAGCTCAGTTGTGTTAACAAATTATTTTGCTTTCNGAATCGATGCACAAGGATCTGGCCTACGTCATCGTTTGGTCCGATTTGATCTATATATGATCAATCAAAAGTTATTTCTAAATAGTTTTAAAATTTTGATGAAAAAATTACGATTTTTCATAAAAATAGTTATTTTTCCCTATAAAAGCAGATAATTGCACTGCTGATATTATTTCTAGGTCGATATACTAATCAAGTAACTCTGTGGACAATTTTTAATTGCTAAATTAATTTTTGTTTGAAGTGTCAAGCATGCACAAAACACTTTCCTAAAAACAAGCTTCTTTCACATTTTGATTGACTTAATAGGTCGTAATCAATCCCCCGTAATATTTAAACAAAATTTGCCAAAACAAAATGAACTATTTTTTTGGAATCGCCGCAAAATTCTTTATAATGTATTTGGACGAGACAATTCTACAATGTTTTTTTNTTTTTTTGCCGTTTTTAAATGATTTTAAGAATGCCTGAGCCTCTATATCCATTATTATCCCCGGGTAACACTAAAAACTTATTCCCTATTCTTTTAACAGGCAAATAAGTTTTTAGTGTTACCCGGGGATAATAATGGGTATAGGCTCTGTGCTCACACGGGTTAAGGATTTTGGCAGTTCCACGCAAATCATGAGATTATTCAACCTACGCTCAGAAAATAATATTGAGTAGGCGTCCCTAAAAGCACTAAAAAAGCCTACTCCTCATTCATTTCACATGAGATTTTTTCTTATTTGGTATGCGGGCTTAAAGTTGTCAAAACGGCCAATTGGGAGCATTTTGGGAGGCTCACTAAAAAGCCTACTTCTCCTACACTTTTCATGCGAATTTTTAAATTGACGCTTCGAATGTATGACAAAGCCTAGCTCTAAAGACTTTGATGGCCATTTTTATGAAATTTTGTCTTGGGCTCTTTAAAAATGCTTGTGAATTTCAGATTTTTTTCTAAATTTTTGAGAAAAACAATGAAAAATTGAATTTGAACCCTTTTTAAAAGAGAAATATTGAGAGCTTAAAGTGTTTATTTACAAATTAAAACTTATAAAACATGTCTAGATCGAAATTGGTGCCTTTCATTCCAAATTCTCTTTAATTTTACATTTAATTTTGACCCCCAAAAAACCGACTTTTTCCTTTAAAAAATCTCAAAACCAAAAAAAATCATATGAGTAAAAAAACTTGGCAGAAAATTATCTACTATGTACAAAATAGGTGTATCAAAAAGTATTATACTTGAAGCTGACATATCGACGCCCACTCTCTTAAAACTACTATGAATTAGAGTCTTTAATATTCAGACATTTTTGATTTCAGTTATAAATTATAACTTATAATTAGATGATAAATGCAATCTCTTAATCTTTCAAAACCAATCCTAATTCTATCTTCTATCGTCGAATGGTCTTTCACAGGATATATTTTTTTCTCTGACTTCTTTTCTAAGACTTTTTCCGATTTCGGTTTTTCTCCAATTTTTTTAGAAAAATTTTTGGGTGGTTTTTCTGGTTTAGTACTCTTTTTGACAATTAGTTCAAAAACTTTTTCAGATTCTTCTGAGCTAAGACTAGCATTTGAGGCTTGTCGTACAATTTGTACGGATTTCATTTTTCTTTCTTTTTCAATTTTGCCAGCTTAAGAAAACACTTAGTTTTAATAACTGGTAACAGTATTTTATTGGATTTTATCGATTATTTTGCAAAAAAAAAGAAAGCACGGTGATCTGTCATTCTCAACGTACGGGTACATTGTTTAAGATATAAAATCATTCAGAAAAACGTTCGGCTATAAATAAAAACTACAGCCGAAACATCTTGTTCTATTACTAATGGCCCAATAGGCTTTAGGGTTAGAGTCTCGCCGTGAGACATATAGGATATATAAATATATATCCCCTATTCACACTTTTGTTAATATCCCGGCCCTCATTAGGAAACGTAGTTTGTTTTTAAGTAGTAGGGCCGGGATATTAACAAAAGTGTGAATATGGGATATGGAAGAAAAATATCATACCTAAAAAAATTTGTATGATGGCTAAAATGTTTTAAAAAATATTTCTGATTTTTCCTTCAAATTTTAATTCAAAGGTAAACAGTTCATGCCTATTTAAAAATTACTCGGTCTGAAGAAAAAAATATTATAATTTTTAGGCTGTCCCAGGTCACTTTTTTGATATTTAGCCAAAATTTGTGGCAATAAATTGATAAAGGGCATTTTAAGAGCTATAAAAACCAAAGCGAGCAAGTTTGAAAATGTTTGAGGCTTTTAGTTGAAAGAGGGGATTTTCACAATCGAATATGAAAGTTATGAAAATTTTCCGTAGAAAAGTTTCACCACCGTTTTGCACTCCCAATGATCCCTGAATGCATTATTTGATATATTCATATTATTTTTCAAAGATTTCTGACCTTGGACAGCCAAAAAATTGTTGAATTAAAATTAATTATTTTTTTAATTGATATTCAATTTCATCTTATTTTGTAGAGCTCACTTTTATTAATAAACATCAGAATTCTGACGANACAATCGAATATGAAAGTTATGAAAATTTTCCGTAGAAAAGTTTCACCACCGTTTTGCACTCCCAATGATCCCTGAATGCATTATTTGATATATTCCAAAAATATATATAGCCAAAAAATTGTTGAATTAAAATCAAGAAAACTAAATTAATTATTTTTTTAATTGATATTCAATTTCATCTTATTTTGTAGAGCTCACTTTTATTAATAAACATCAGAATTCTGACGAATTCTAACTTTGTTTTTTTGTATTTTCAAATTATTTTGGCTCAGATTATATTGAAGTCCAATACTCGAGATATTTGATCATCAAATACTTTTCGATCAAGCTGACTTTGTAAAATTTTGTTGGCTTCATAAGAAATATATATATATTTGTTTAGATTTTGGCCGCATTTACATTTGAAACATTTTACCTTAGACAAAGTTATAAATATTTTATTTTATATCTTACTCTGCACAATTATTATAAGAAAAAAAGAACGTTTTGGCCATTTTTGAATAAATTAAGGCGTCTTTTCTGTTTTGTTTTAGTATAGATATATAATTATTTTTGGAAAGTTGATTAGTTTGTCTGAGTAGAAGATAAGATTAAATTAATAAATGTGTGGAAGAGACTGAGACTGATAACGCGACTCATTGTCTAGATTTCTCGCCCTGACAATGTCTGTTCCCATCACAAAATTAGTCTCGTATAAAGCCAAAACGTGCTATTTATAGAATATAATTTCTTATACATGTAGAATATAATTATATTGTATAAAATAGTTCAAAAATGCCTTTACTTCATTTTCTTGAGAAAAAGTTTCTATTAAATGAAAAATCAGTCTCTATTAATGAAAAATCAGAGTTTCATTTCAAACCTTTTGTCAAAAAACGACATAAAATAAATTCATTTGTTTACCTAGGATTCGAATTTGCGTGTGATCAATTATCACTGATCATTAAAAACTACGCTTAAAATCTCACTTTTTTCATTTATCACTTCAGGGGTTGAAAAAATCTCTATTTCCGTTTTTGATCGATTATCGTTTTCTTCTGTCCCAAAACTTTTTTTCGGTTCTTCGATTTGTAATTTGGTATCCCCCTTCACGGTGCCACCATATGTAGCCAAGATGTCGCGATCGTTTAACTCACTCCCGCCTATTGGGGCCGTTGTTTCATTGTTCTCAGTGACCTTGAACGGCTCGATTATTGAGGAGGGAGTCTTGCTGATATCTAGAGTTTTTTCATTGTCAAACACTGGCGCTTCTTCAGACGGATTGCCCATTGTCTCTATAAAATAAAAGTTTTTTATGGTGTAAAATCAAAAACATTTTTTATCGATGAGCAAGATAATTGTCTGAATTTTCACTAGACTGTTCGAGGTCAGCCAAGCTTTAATGTTTGTTCTTTCGGAATGACTCGAAAGTAGTCTCACACGGTGTATTTTTTTCTTCCTAAATTTATCTGCGGTGTGAGTCCCACCGCAGATAAATTTTGTAAGAAAAAAATGACTAGAACATATCCGGGATGAGGGGCCTTTTTTAGTAAATCTAAGCTAAAATTTTAGCATGATTTACTAAAAAGGTCCCTCTTTAAGATATCTATACATTTTCTACACATATCTGTACATTTTGGTCACTTGGTGGCGAAATATCAGTTTCTAACTCGAAAATTTCAATTAAATGATCCAGAGCCTCCAAAGTTTAATGCATCCAGGATTTCACATTATAAATTGGTAGTGACAATAATTTCCCGTTCTTTCAAAAAAAAGCGAAAATAATTTTGGCTATCCATACATTTTGATTGGTCAACATTTTAACCAATCAGAAAATTATTCACATCCAGATTAATTTAAGACTGTTGTCGAATAGAAATACAGTTTAGTTTTTTATTTTTTTAATCGGCCTTTGTTCCTTTTTTAGTGCCCATTTTGGAATAAAGTACGAAAAGATTTTCATCTTTTTGAATTTTTAGAGTCTGAACTTCAGACTTGGCCACAAAGTTTTTATAAAATACGCCTTAGTCTGCTTTTTTTCAGCCCAGTTTTTGAAATTAGAAGTTAATATTTCAAACTTTTCTTGAAATATTTGGATAAATAATTATATTCCAGCCTAGTGTCATTTTTGACGAATCACTTTTGGTCTCGACATCACCTGAAACTCAGGCGGTATTAAGAACAGGGTTCCAAAAGGGATTTGAGTGATTTTCCATCTCTATCCCAAAATTTTCTCTCTTTTTTCCAATGAAAATGGATAAAAAATAGAATGAAAGTCATCGCTTTCCGAAGCTTGATTAAAAATGCCAATAAAATATGATAAGAATTAAATAGCATATCCCTTTAACACCTTTTGTTAAATCTAAGAGATGTGGGCTGAAATGCGGTCTCATGAGTGGCTAGGAGGGGTCTCAGGAGTGTTAGGATTGGCTCCCTGGCCGCTTTTCAACCCACATCTCTCAGATTTAACAAAAGGTGTTAAAGGGATATATCGATTTAGCGACTAAAGGGTGGATACGCTGACAGACTGGTTTTGATTTCGTCACTGCCTGATACCTGGTGAATCACCAGTGGTGATAGAAAATAACGCATGCTGTAAAAATATAAATCTAATCACCAGTATATAATAAACTGTATATTTCAAACTTTACAGGAATTCAGATTTATGCAAATTGGAAAAAAGAAAGCAAAAACGTGACATACTGTATATTTTTGTTAAGATAATTGAGGTGGATTCGTTATTAACAAACATTTTCAATATCTATCTCATAAACTCCACCCAATTCGTCGGATTCAAAAAGTTAAGACGAATATTAGTCATCTTACGCCGCTTTCGTTTTACCAATTGAGGTCAATGGTGAAATGTAAAAAAGTGAAAATGTAAAAAAAAAATGCAAAAATTAGATATGCAATTACTTCCAAATGCATATAAAATTAGCTGACACTGCACACAATGAAATTTTCTATCAGATGGTACCATATTTTTCGGAAATACTGTTATTTGTTTATAATTATGATGTCAAATTCAGCTTTTTAAATTTTACCTTTTTTTACATTTTACTCTTGACCCTAACAATTGACCCTGATGATCTGAAAAAATAGCAAAAAAGCGTATTGACAAGGAAGTCTATCGTTGATAATTTTAAATTGATATTTTTTTGGGGAAATTCATCGTCTCCATTAATTAAAACAGCAATTATTGCAGTAATAGTTTTTGTTTACTACAGCCTTTTTCAAGATATTAATTGTTAAAGCTTTTTATGACGATTTATTTAATTGAATCTAGTTATATCCCTTTAACACCTTTTGGATGATTTGANTTTTTTCCGAATTTTTCTCAAAAATTGAAAAATCACTCACGAAAAAATAAAAAGAGTTCCGATGGTGGATTTTTTTTTGAAAGATACTCAAAATACTTTCCTAAAAACTCAGTTCCTCAGATTTTATCTATCGTTTAAACTGTTTGATCAGCACGCATTTTAGAGTTTTTTGAGAGAAATTCTCTAAAAAAGTAAGATTAAATAATTTTTGAACGAGAAGTCCTAGAAAATTTTAACTGCCATTTTTGAATTCCTCGTGGTAAATTCTATGTTGGGTTTGATCAAAAAATTTCCAGGACTTTTTTTTCATCCGATTTCAGCGGATTCAAAATTTTCAGCACCACTAAAGTGGTGCTGAGCTTCCAAGGGTTAACGAGATAACTTTTAGTTTCGAGATTATCAAGAAGAAGTTTTTCCAAGTTTCAGAAGATTTCGGAATACTATCCTTGGAATTTTGTCATGATACGGCGTCGTTAAGGGCAGACCTCGGCACTCACTGGCTTGAATCTTGGGCCCAGTGTTTTTTGGCTTGTTTTTGAAATCCACAACTTTATTGGTGTTGCTCAGAAAAAGAGCTAAGATTTCAGAAAAATTATGGACATAAATTAATTCTTTATTGGTGTTGCTTAGCAAAAAAGCAAAGATTTCAGAAAAATTAATGACGTTTATTTAATTTTGAACTCTCTTGTTTTGGACTATTTTGGCTTGTTTTTGGGCTGAATGATTTTTGAATGTTGTCGAGTAAAATTATTATTTCAAAAAAAAAGACACTCATTTGCGTTTTCATTCCTTAGCAACTCACTAATAGCAAGTCAACTTTATTTGTCCTTCTGGAGTTGAGGAAAATATTTCTAGCCATTTTGAACGGTTTTTAAAGGTTTTTGAGTCAGCAGAGGTGAAATTTGCAAGATGATTATTTCCAATTCATAACCGTGTCGATAAAGTTGAAAAACAAGAAGTTAACGTTTCTAAAAACAATAACTTTCAGTTATCCGTATGATAGGTCAGACCTCGGCACCCACTGGCTTGGCTTGACTGGCTTGGATTGGCTTGGCTTGTAAAAATTTGAACTAAAACTTTTTGTCGTTTCTGATTATCTACAATTTCACAACCTATCATGTAAAATTGTTGATAATCACAAACGACAAATAGTTTTAGTTCAAATTTTCTCTGATTTATAACTTCAACAGTCATTAAGAAAACTTATACTTTAGACGAAACTTTCCTATCAATTAAATTAAAAAACTTTTTCTGGTAGCTATATTCCTCCCTTATTTAGGGTCAATTTTGAATATGACTTTATAAGAACATATTCAAAAATTCTGATTAATAAAAGAAATCTTGAGTAGCCATGAGCATTTTTGGCCTTTGAAATTCGTTGCAGCTTTTCAACTAGCAAATTTCGAGTTTGAGCTCTCTAGCGCCCCCTTTGGCGAATATAAAAATTTTGTAATTTTTGACTTTTTTGTTGCTAACTTTCCCTAGTTTGGAGTTGTTTTGAAAGTTTTCCATTTTTTTTTAAATACTCAAATTTTGAGTTCGAGCTCTCTAGCTCCGCTTGTGATCGTATTTTGGCAGAAATTTGTGTCCCATAATTTTTATCGGGTTTAACTCAATATACTTCAAAAGTTTCAGAGCTTAACTCCGTCGTGTCAAATTACCAAATTTCTGAGAGTTTCGAACTTTTTAACCCCCAATGACCTGTTTTGGGTCATTTTTCAGATACAAATTTCGTCTCAAATTTTTTAAAGAGTTAACTAAGTACTTCCTGAAATTTTCAGCTCTTAACTCTCACGCGTTAATGTGTCCATTTTTGCATTTTTATTAAGGTGGGGAGTCCCCACTGGGGACCCTACCTTTAGAAGATACTATCTAAGGCTTTGTTGCTTGCGTTGATGCCCAAAAACTTTTTATATAGAATTTTTTCGGGTTTCGATTCATTACTGTATCAGATTTTTTTAAGTCTCGTAGTCTAAATGTTAGCTGACGTTTGTGGTG
This sequence comes from Oikopleura vanhoeffeni, assembly GCA_004367855.1. Lineage (NCBI taxonomy): Eukaryota > Metazoa > Chordata > Appendicularia > Copelata > Oikopleuridae > Oikopleura > Oikopleura vanhoeffeni. The sequence goes on from SCLH01000116.1 coordinate 36,337, forward strand.
AGTTTAACGTTTCGCGCGAGTTCGTCAAAAGGTCGGATCAGTTGTCTCGATCCCATTTTTACACAATAAAGAATTATTGTGTTATTATTATCTTATTTACAAAAATGAAAAAAACTCTTCGGAAGAGTTTTTTCTGCAAGACCTAGTTTGGGAAGTTAGATGCGGAATTTGTTTGAAAATAATTAAATACCGAAAATACGAAAAATCGCTATATTTTGAGGGTCAAGTGTAAAATGTAAAAAGGTAAAATGTAAAGAGCTGAAATTGACATCATAATTATTAACAAATTTTAGTATTTTGACAAAATATGGTACCATCTGATAGAGAATTTTATTCAGTACAGTGTAAGCTAATTTTATATGCATTTGGAACTAATTGCATATCATATTTTTGCATTTTAATTTTTTTTTCCATTTTCACTTTTTTACATTTCACCTTTATTTTGACCACGTGACGACCAAAATTTTTTTTCCATTTTTTCATATGTTATTAACCTCCTCGAAGTTTCAGAAGAATCCACCTATTATTTCTATAGGTCGAAATTAATGGTGGAATAGCCACTTATGGTTCCTTCGTTTTTGCTGTTTTCCACAGCATAAAAATGCACAAAATCTAACGTTGATATTTTAAGACACTGAACAACGAAAATAATAAGAAATTAATATGAAAATTTCTCAAAATATGTTTTTCTAGAAATTCAATTCACTTTGAAATATTGATAAAAACTTTGCAATATAATTGGCAACTAAGTCAAAGTTGGAAATGCGATTTAATTTAATTACAAATGTTGAACACGAAAACAAAAAAAAAGTCGAAAAAGTATCGTTGACGAAAGTATCGGCGCAAAATTCAGTCAGAATTTTTTTTTCAAATTTTAAACTCCATTTTTACAGCTGTCTCTAGAATTGTCAACGACGATTAAAGGGGGTAACGGTCGCAAAATGCTACTTTTATACTTCACTTAACCATAATACTAAACTGGTTCGAAACGTATGAGAATAACTATTTGGTAGATCTATCCTCAATCTACAAAGAAATTTAATCAGAATAATTTTTGGCCGACCCTGGTGACCATCATGCAGCGAGTTCTAGAACAACTAATCAAAATTTCAAAATCTATCATCTCCTATAGCTCGCAAACGATTTCACTCAAACTTGGCATGAACCACGGAAACCCTTATTGTTGTAATGTGATCGAGTGGATTTTTGAATTTTCAACTAGTATTTTCTAAGACTGCGAAAAACTGCTTAATTTCGAGGTTTTCGCTTTTGAAAATCTATCTCCTCCTAGGTTACATTTCAGAATGCAGTATAAATTTTGGAAAAGATGTAGAAACACGTTTCTGTTATTTTGATGAAGCAGAATTTTAAATGTTTTGTCGAATTCGAAAAAATCGCATTTTAGATAACCGGAAGTGAAAACTTGAAAATAAAAGTCGTCGGATTAAGTCGAAAGTATCATTGAAGCTTGGGTGATGCCGAGAAGAAAATCTGCTCACACTTTTTTGATATTTTGAGTTTTTCTGGTCGAAAATTTGGTTTAAATGTTTTCAAAAAATTTTTGGAATTTGTTTTAAATAAGTTTATGCTTTTTGAGGGTTCCCTAGCAATCTTGAGCTATTTTTGCACCCCAAAGTACCCAAAAAAAAGTACGACCGCTACCCTGGGTTAAGCTATTTCTTCTGAGAAATCAGTCTGGCGCTTCATTTAAGGCTACTGATGGCTTCATAGCCATAAAATAAAATGAATAAAATTAGAGGAGAAGTTATTTGAATTTTTTACCCTTAAGGGGGTGGTCGTCGTACTTTAGGGCGAAAAACCGTGTTTTCAATGGCCAATTATCGCAAGAGTACAAACTCTAGGACAAAGTTTTACGTATGACTAATGTATTCGAGCAAAAATATGGCATCCTATAAAAAACTCGAAAGTGACGGATGGCTCTTTCAATCAGAAACGTGCTTACAAAAATAACGGAATAATTTTTTTCAAAATTTATCTTCTCCCTGAGTTTTGAGAGTACAACAATGAGTTATGACTGAAATTAACCAAACAGAAATTGAGCAAAAAATCAAGTTGAGTTTTTCTCAAAATTCTTGAATTTGGTCTCAGTATAACCAAAAAACAGTATTTTGACCCTTGTTGAGGGGTCTCAATCAAAATGTATCTCCTCCCTGGATTTTAAAGTCACACATTGGAAACCTAGATGAATGTGCAGTTGAAGAGTCCGTGCAAAAATCGAGTTGAGTTTTGTCTAAATTTCTGACTCGTTTTTCTGTAAATCGTGTTTTAAATTTCCAAAAATCAAGAAATTTCAACTTTTTCATACAAAATATTTTTGAACTCATCAAAAAGTGCTTTCCTAGCCATGTATCAAAGTAAAACGAGTACCAAAATGCTTGTAATTTTCAATATTTTCATAAAAAAGGCATAAAAATATAATCGGGAAAATTTGTCTTTAGAGCTTCATTTTGCGACGCCCAACCCCTTAATTAAGTTTTTTCAGAAAAACTCACGTCCTCACAGGTTTTGCGTATTATCAAAATGAAAACGTCGATTTACCTTGAAATTCGTACTGTTATTATAAGTCTGACAAAAAATACATTCGAAAGTTTACTAATAGTTGATGTCTTTTTATGAAAAATTAACGGTATATCCTCAGTTCGCCAGCTAAGAAAACTTCAGCCATTCCGATGTAATCCAGTTATTTTGGTGTCATTCATTGATAAAAAAACAAAAACGTTATTATCCTGAATCTTTCATCTAGAANTTTTTTTTCGGGAATGAAAGCGACAACAAAATTCCGAATGCCGCAAAAATTAGCTTCGTAGCATGTGTGGATCTCGAGATATAGACCTCCGTCGGTGAACTATTTTTTACAACCATCAGCGAGATAATTTTCTGAATTTTCGCACCGAAGACTAAATTGAGTAGGTTTTTTAATAAAACAACGATAGATAATTGGCCATTTATAATCCGGCTCCACAGGGCCGTACGGGCGGCTGAGCCATCTTTAACTGCGGTCCTACCCCAGTTAAAATATTTTTCGCAACTTTCATGGCGTAGGAACTGTTTAGTATTTAACATTGCACATTCTCTAAACTTTTTAAATAAAATTTATCTGATCTCGTAACGAGATTCTCGTTTGTAAAATATTTGAAGAATTCAGAACACACTTATAAAAGTCATCATATAAAAAAAGTATATGAGACGTTCTCATTATGAATATCTTTAGGAACTGATACGGTACGAAATGTCTTTTCAATTGATCAACCTGGACCAGCATTGAAAGCCATGATCGCAACAATTAAAACTACGAATCCAATGCTGAAACATATTGAGAAAATAGGAATCGACGATTTGCCAACTGAATCAGGTACAAAAAAAACTACTAACTTCATATGATATGAATCATATCACTTTAAACTAATGAACTGAATTTTCCAAGCAGCAATCATTTAAACAAATTGGTATGTCTTTTTTCAATTTTTAAGCGTTTACCAATATGCAGTTACTCACTAACCAGGGAGTCCAGTATATTTTTGCTAACCTCGCTTAAAATCCCTATTCTATACCACACTTCCCTAATCAGTGGGTAATTCTACCTTAAAAGGGTATTGGTGAACCATTAAAAATTAAAAAATGCATAACAATTTCTTTAAAAGATTGCTGCTTGGAAAATTCAGTTCACTAGTTTAAAGGATATGAAGTTTTTCGAATCATCACAACAATTTCGAAACAAATAATCTAATTTTTATGAAGTTATAAATGTTTATTTGTTTATAGATGTTACAGGAGTTGTTTCGTTTTTGGTTGGACCTGATAGCAAATTTATAAATGGACAAACAATTCCTATCTGTGGCGGCTATAGTATCGAATAAAAAGTAACAATTTCTGAAACCTTATTTTTTTCTTTTAACTTAAAACTTTTATTGAAAATATATGAGATTGAACAAAGGACGTTTACAGATCTGTGAAAATAATAATATAAAACTGAAGTTTTAATCAGCAGCTCGTGTGTTGTCCATATCCAACAACTACTGTATATCTCAACCACGAATTATAATTTACCACCTAGTATATCATATACTGTATATGTAAAGGTTCTATACATTAGATGTTGGCAATGGGCAACACTTATGAACATATTTGATTTGTTCAGAGCTCTAAGAGCAATGGGCAACATCCCGAAGAATTTGGATAAAAATTCAAAAAAAAAATATTATAAATATTATTGTGAACACTTCTTATTTGAAGTTTTAGCAGTATTCGGTGAGATTGTAGGTGATGTCTGTGTTTAAGGGGGTTGTCCATGCTGATTTTGCTTGCACGAAAAAGAGAGAGATGTGTTTATCAAAGGTGCGCGCACACACCTGACATTTCGTTGCACGTATTTATAATAGAGAAATGATAAAAAAGATATTTATTTTAATAATCATTTTAACATATTTTCTAGGTCCATGATGATTTTTAATTCGTTATAGTCGAACTACTCGAAAAATATTATCATGACGAAGATTTTTTTGTATTTTTAAACATTCGAATTTCGGATATAGATTCTATAAATAGACTATGACGTCACATAGCGCATTTTAATTAGTTGCAATCGATTCACAAAGACTCAGTTCACTCGGAATCGGTATTATTTTGTTTTATTTTGAAACAAAGNTTTGTCGAATTTTTTGGAAATATTATGAAAATTTTTCGCAAATCATGTCCAAAATTTTGAATTTGTGGTTTTTCGAAACCTTTATAAAAAATGAGGTGGAATCATTTATTTAATTTTTTTGTATCTATTTAATCTTCGTATGTCAACTAATGAGTTGGTCGCGCGATTATCATTTCTAAACTATGGATGAAATTTTTAACACTCGGCTGTACACTCGATAAGTGCCATTCGGCACTAAATTTTTAGAAATTTTATGGTGATGAAAAATTTCCAATAAAATTGCGGGTGTTAAAGGCGTCATTTTTTGTGATAGTCAGAATATTTTTTAATATCAAAACGCAATTGAAGGTCAATTTTCATCTTAAAAAAAGTTGTTTTTTCCACTTTTTGGCATTTTTGACCATTTTTCATGGAAAAAAAAGTTTGATATCGAAGAAATTTTTTAAAGTGCAAAATTAAAACAAGACTTTTTAGCGCATAACACCCGAAAGTGTCTGAAGTATATTAATATCGTCTTCGAAATAAATTCTGTAGTCGGGTTAAGTTGGAAATGGATGTACAGTGGAAAGTCTTTTTTATATTTTCCCAGATAATAAGTTATGTAAAGAAATTAAAAATATCAACGTTCGCAAAAATGAACACTTTAATTGAAGAAAAAAATTAATTTTCACATTTGTTTCTTTTATATATCGCTCTGAAAAATGTACCAATCTGCAGGACTTATGGCACCCCCTTACACGTCAAGCTGTTGAAGTTAGCAAAAATTGCTTAAACTTTTCAAATTATTTGAGATTATTTATCTCTCTATCATATCCTTTTCCCAACGGAAATTCATCTGAAAAACGTTTACTATCTCTATAGCACGTGTTCGAAACCCACTGATGTTGTCTAAGTGATTGTCTTAGCGATTGCTTAAGTGATTACACACCCATCAAATTAAGCGGTCCCAATATCAAGGACCCATAATCATACTCAATACAATCAGTGAGACAACATTAGTGGGATTCGAACAAACGCTATAGAGAATCTCTGTTATTAACATTGACAACTTTATAAACATTTTCCATATTTCGGACCATGTGAGCTGATAAACTTTGGAACTAGCCATTTACTCAATTACTTATTCTCTCACTTGAATAGGTTCGGATACCGTAGCGTAGGTTTGCCCGGCTTCTCTCATAAGTGCTAGGTAAAGGGGCCTGAGTTCTTTCGGAACCATCATGTATCCAAGACGCCAACCACCACCACCACACCATTTTGCAATTCCTTTCAAGGGCGTATTCGTATTTTCAACATACAGAAATTAGAATAATTCAAACATGTTGAATTACATTTTGAAGTTGAAAGATAAAAACTCCATCGTCAAATTAATTTTAATCCTCGATTTTGATTGGGGCAAATGTCTACCGATCAAAATCTGACTTAAACGGTTAAATTTTCCGAAGCAATCCTTATTTTTCATCAGCGCAAAATTGAAAATTTTTCAATAAGCTATTTTTTGGCTATTATGTGAGGCCAATTATATTTTCAAAAAATGTGAAATATTTTGTGATTTAATCGCCTTTCCTGAAGTTAAAATTGAGCCTTCTGGATAAAACTTTGTGATTGAAATATTTCGGTAGCCATTGAAGGAACACTGGGCGTAAATTTCGTCTGATAAAATAATAATATCATGCTTTCGGCACACATCACTTAAATAAATTAGTTTAGGGGAGTAATGGTCGTATTTAGAGACTCGGACATGAAACTTTCTAGATTATCTTTAAAATGTTTTTTTCTAAAAATATGGACAAAAATAAGTTGATAAGAAGTCTTTTTATTTTCATTTGTCATAGAAAAGGAGTATTTTTATTACGATTTGAGAAAATGTTTCTTTCATTCTTTCAAAATTTTGGAAATTTCTGAGAATTTGAATCGCTGTTTTCAAAAAAACAAAATACAAAAATTTCAATTGTGGACCTTGGTGCTCTGCTCGTATAATTAAGGATCGTATTCAAACTAGTTTTAGTTTTTTACTCTGAAAATCAAGGGAAGAGTAGCATTTTCCCCGAGGCACTCAAAATAAGGCCAAAAAACAGTTTTTGCTCATTTAGGCGCCGAATAAAATTTTTATGAGTAAATCAGGGCTTATAATAATTTGTTCTGCTCACAATTTGTTCTGCTCACGTTCTCTTTGGTCAATAAAAGCTATTTAAGTATTCGTTATCTTTGAAACTCATGGAGGAGTAGCATTTTGAAGTGAAAATATCATCAGTTTTGAAAGGTCGTTCATGATTGGTCGGCCAATCAAAAGCCTCCGATTTTTTCGGAACCGTATGTTCAATTATCCCTAAACTAAAATTCAAATATTCGTGCTGGTTCTAGAATTTCATTGAGGCGACGCTGAAAACCCTGTTTTTGGCCTTAAAATTCGACTAGTACTTTCTTAATAAACTTAAAATGTTCCTTGTGATGGTTTGTAAACACGTATATTTAATTTTTTCTAAGTCCGTTGATAAAATTTAAACTAAAGGATATTTCATGAATTTTATTGAATCAACCTTTAACAGAAAAAGCATAAAGCTTACTTTGATTTTATTAACCTTACTTTCTTGAAAAAATAGTTCTTAAGATGAAAAAAATAAAAATTTTCAGTTTCGAAAATGTTCATCGGAGTGTTATTTTGAATTTTAATTAGGCCGTCCGCGGTTTATCTAGAAATTGGAGCTAAAAACAGCCTATTTTAGAAATACCTTATTTCCAAGAGTTTCTCTCACTAAAATATTTTATACAAATTTCTCTATATCTGAAATTGTGAGGCGAATGTTTTTCTCTGAAGAAGCGATAGTCTGTGAGGTTCTAGGAAAAAATTTGAGACAGTTTTGACCTCGATTTGCTCTACAAGATAAACATAACAAAATCATTTTTTGAGCATTTTTTCCGAGAACCAATCAGAAGCCTTGCTCAAAATGTTTTGAAAAATTCGAGTTTTCAGACATTGAAACTTTTTAAAATTTTCAAGACTAATCTTTTTTCAACCAGTGTCTAGTTTCGGCTTAGGGGACAACCGCGGACGGCCTAATTTCAATTAATTTTTTAATATAAATATTATAAGTCAAGCCAAGCCAAACAAAATAATATTCGACTGAATAAATTAAGTCAAGCCAAGCAAAAAAATCAAGCAAGCTGTGTTTAGGTCTGATCTATCTAAGATTGGGACCTCGAGGCCTCGGATTTCGCGTTTGAACTTACTTTCGAAGCTCTTCTTGGTGAACGTCGTTATTTCGAGTGGTATTATTAGTCTAACTCAGATCAAGCGCAAATTTAAGGACTGAAGATCCCAATCTTTTCTTCATCGATAACGATGCCCGAGTTCATAATATTTGTATGAAGTAAATCACCAGAATGCTTAAAATTAAACTCTCTTACAAAAGCAATCCAATAAAAGTTGTAAGACTATATTTGGGAACGTCAATTCTGAAAATGTCGTCATTCATGACGCTCAAAAACTAATTTGGGATATAAATCGCGGAACAATTCGTTTATATTCGCACAAGAAGCATTTTAGCTAAAAATATTGAAATTGCGTAAGTTTTTTTCGGCAAATTCGGTGATATTGGGCCGACTATATCACGCCCCACCTGTCAAATATTTTTTGCATTCTGGTGAAAAAAATCGCGTGATGTCACGTAATTTATAAACATATTCAATGTTGTTCATAGCATACCCTTCATTTGTATTTCATTCACCCGATTGTGTGCTTAGCTTCTACTTTAAGAGTGTTTGTCGGTTGTATTCAATATTATCAACAGTCACGTGATAATCACGCGATTCGCGTTCCGAATGTTTCTCACCAGAATAAAAACAGTAAATATGTCTATACGGCCAACGTAACTTAAAGGTTAAAATAATTTTTTTGTAATACTGATTTCTTTCATTTCTTTATATATACACTCCAGCTATAAAAATGAGTAGTTAAATAAAACTTTATAAAGTCACTTGGGTTATCTGGATTTGTAATACATAACCCTTGGCTCGACTGGATTTTCTTCAACGTATCCTCCAAAATATCGCTCTTAGTTCCATAGCATCTTCAGCTTTTCGCTCGACCAATAATTTTTATTTGAATATACTAGCTTGGAGGGAGATATTTTGGCAAGCGGGGGTCAGAATGAGTCACGGGGTTTCGAGAGCATTCAGGTCAAATAAATAGCTCTTGATCCTGAAGCACAAATCACATCCGTTTGAAAGGGTGCATAAATATAAATAACCTGTGTCTATGAAAAAAATTCTTAAATTTCGCTGCATTGAAATCTTATGCACACTGTAAGCAGCAACGCTCAAAGGCAGAATTTCACTGCTGTCACCTCAAGATTTGACAATTATTTCTTAAGTTATCTGAAACACCGGGTGATAAACATTAAAAGTAGAACAAACTATTCGCTAAATAAAGCTGATATGGGCCATGAAACTACAGAGAAACTGAGTTGTAGTTAGAAAAATTTATGAATCTTACGCGTGTAATTTGACCCAGAAAATACGATTCTGAAAAAAAATATTTCGGCCATTTAGGCAGAATGGATTTTCTCTATCGGTGCCATTCTGAAGTTCTATAATAGAATCGTGATTGAAAACCACAGATGAACCGTTGGCAGATACTTGGTCTGGGGGGCTAAATACATGTGATTATGTTTCATATTTTGATGAATTTTAAGGAATGTTTTCGGACAAGTTTTATACTACTATAGGATCCCCGTTTTTTCCGTTCGCTGTCGACCCACTTTTCGCCAATAAGGAGCACCGAATTTTCGTTTTTGACAATACGACCTGAAAGAATTCAACTACGAACGGACCGGACAACAGGGGATCCTATCTAGATATCTTTTCCGAACGGAACTCCGTCTCAAAAACGGCTTAACTATCTCTTGCGCGTGTTACAATATCCCATGTGTTGCTAAGTGATGTTAATTTTAAAAAAAAAAAAAAAAAAAAGGAAAAATTTTTTTTTTTTTTTTTTTATTTTTTTTTTTTTTTTTTTTTTTTTTTTTTTTTTTTAGAAAAGAAAGAAAGAGTTTAAAAAAAAGGAATTTTTTTTTTTTTTTTTTTTTTTTTTAAAGAGAAAAAAAAGTAGTGTTGCGTTAGTGTTAACACATGATAAAATTTAGCGGTTCATATGAAGACCTTGCTATATCATATTCAAGATAATCACAAGGCAACATGAGTGATCAAAGCAGCGCGCTATAGAGATAGTAAGCGTTTTTCAGATGAGTTCCGTTCGTGAAGGATATACCAAAAATCAAAAAATATTGTTGTCAGGGTATTATACTTGTGATTTCGAGCTCAAAATGAACCCTATCCAGCGTCAAATGGTTCACACATCAATTCCCATGTGAAGTTAAAATCGACTCCCTAAGTTCGAAATAATGGCCGTTCATTGTGCGTAGTTGACTAACATGCATTTTTCTGGCACTCTTCAATTGCCTTAGTCGACGAATGGACATTGGCCAAACAAGGTGATGAATTTTTCGCCATTGCCTATTCGGTCAGAAATTTGATGACAAAATAACGAAACGTTCCCTCTTCCTCGAAGGAAGGCAGAAACAGAGAGGCCAAGGGGGGAAGGATAAAATTGACAGGCTGGGATGAAAGGGAGGTTTTTTGAATTAAGCTTCGAATATTTTTGAAATAGTTTAGATATTAACTCCACTAATACCACGTGTATAATTATTTGCAGGAAAATTAACATTTTGTACGCATTTGCGACAAAATGTAAGTTCAGGGGGTAGCAACTCTGATTTGGCATTTTTCGTGAATATATTGAAAATGAGAAGCTCATGAAAAGAAACTAAACTACTCATTTGTAGATCTTAACAACATTGATATTTCCGTACGCTAGAATTTATTCGGACTTGGGTTACCTAGAAAAGTCTATACAGCAAACAGTTGAGAGTTATAACTATAAAGTTTTGCAGTACTTTTCACATAGTATATCGTGATCGCGATATATCGATATCAAATTACCGTCAATTTCAAATTTATCTGAGACTTGTTAGATTTAAGTTATTTTTTTTTTTTTTTTTTTTTTTTTTTTTTTTTTTTTATTTTGTTTTTTAATTATTTTTTTATATCACTTTTTTTTTTTTATTTTATCTTCCTACACATTGTTTTTTATTTTTTTGAAAGGCGCCAGAAGCAAAAGTCCCCTGTAAATCGACCAAATTTTATCTCAGTGACCTTTCAGTAGATAATTACCCATAGTTGCTAATATTTCAACAGACAGTCGACCTCATGATTAGTTGTCAGACTGTTAGTTTAACGAGACTTGAAATAAGAAGAGAACTAGGAGAGAAGGTTAAAGGCTGCGGTAACGTTCTTTTTCTAGCCTGGTCTACACGTGATTTTTTTATGTGAATAATTCGATTCTTGAATCGACGAAAAATCTACAAAAAAGTACCTGGTGATTTTGTCTATAAGAACGCTTTGTTCCATATTTTTTCAAAATGCTCCACAAATTCAGGGCATTATCAATATGAAAATTCATTCCTAACCCCCATATCATAAGAAAGAAAAACAAATAAAAAAACTTAAGTTTGGGCTACTATGTTAATTTTTTTTAGAATTGTGTCCTCTATAGATGCACACCAGTAAATTTGTATTCTCGGAAATAATTTCTTCTTGAATTTCTCGCCAGTATATTAGTAATAAAAAATCGCATATGAATAATGACTATGTTAACAGTAATATTTCAAAAATTTGCTTTAAATGCTTTTGGTCGCTAATTAAATAACAAAATTTAAATGAAATTCGACCAGTTTGAGATTCTTTTGTATCTCAAATATGTTGTCCTGATCAGGATAATTCATTCCAATTTCTATGCGTTATCATGATAACTATCAGGATCGGCAAAGTTTTCGAATAATATACGTTCATGACACCCGGTTTTAGACCCAGTTTTTTATATACCATCAATTTAGTAAACTATTTTGGTCATTTCGAGATTTTACAGAAAATCCGGAATCCAGTTCTAGCGATACCGTAGTAGTGCATGCAGGCTGATTTTTGGCCAGTAAATTAAGCGTTTTTGGTTGATCTTTAGATTTCACTGTCACGACTAATACATCGTCCTTGCTATAAGATAATTCTATATCTTAAATCTTCTCGAATTAAATGGTTCATTGACGTCGATTAGGTAAGAATAATATAAAATGGACCTATGATTATAGTTAAAAAAATATTTCTGCCAATCTGGTTTTATCTCAATTGAATCCCAGATAGCTGAACGAGTACCACTCTCAAACTCCTTTACCACGAGCCATTCTAGCTAAAAAAATAACACATGGTTTGTTGATATCAAAAATAAAGTATGCGTTAATTAATGTCCTGATAATAACAAATAGCGCCTGTAGCGTGACGGCGTGGATTCGCGGCACAAATGGGTGTGTCTGCTATTTTTTTAGCTAGATTTTAAAAAATTATATTTAAACGTTACTAATGATGCAAAGCAAACGAATAGACGATGAAATTTAGATGGTACTGGTCGCTGGATTGACTATCGCGATAAAAACGTCATGGGATTGCTTTCAGGATATATCAGATAGCAATTGTTACTATCCTTTAGCTTGTAAAAAAATCTTTCAAACTGTTGTATACATACATATCCACAGATAACACCTTGACTCTTCAAAAGCGACCTAATGTCAAATGATAAATGGACTCTTCCTTGTTTGTGGTGAAGATAAGCCTAGACATGGAACAAAACTTAGCGGTGTTTTTTGGGAAGGCCACTGTGATTTCGATGGCGAGAACTAGACAAATAAGCGACAATGTTATTTGCATGACAAATGGGAAACTATAGGGTAGAAATTTTTTGACTTCTCTAAGGTGGATCACGGACCGAAACCAGTTCATCGAAATTGCTTCAAAATTCCGAAAATCGTTGTTGCGAATAACCGCGTGATGGGTAACCACCGAGAAAAGAAAAAAATTTTCACCATTTCACGTCCTCGGTTAAGAATTCAGATGCGAAAAAACGTTGTCGCTATCTAGTCTTTTCTGCTCAGAAGATCCCTTAAGGGCCTCTGGTGCATTTGCAGATTGCATTTTTTTAAATTTATTTTGTCTCAAAAAAACTTTTTGCCCCATCATTATTTCGAGTAAAAANATTCGAAAATTCTGTAGTTACAAAAGTTGCCTGGAGTATGAAACATAACTTTGATGGTATATTGAGAAGAATATATAAACCCAGTAAAAAGTTTTTCATCAAGAGCCCATATACGAATCTGTCAAAATGCACTGACCCCCTTAAGGATGTTTTATATGCTGGAAAGGCTTTTGAAGGGCTCTTAACCAGTTATTCCTACATAACAATCTTGAAGCAAATTTTTTCGTGGCATGTTCGACTTGTCATAAATTACGTATAATTTAACATATGTATTGGGAATGCTATTTATATTTATCATATATTTTATTACACTTATTAAAGTACATTTCACTTAGTTTCATCTGGTTTAATCCAAGTGAAACTAAGCACGCTGTTTCATTTCCTGTCTCTCTAGCGCTCCACTTTATAAATAGTACTATGAAGTGCGTACGATGAATCGTTTCTTGTGTTCCATTTGGATTAATCCAAATGGAAGTTAACTCCCGTAGTGGCCGACAATCTCTGGACCCGTAGTGATTTTGCACCATCCGTGGCGTTGCGTTTGAATCAAGCATATAACCGAAGATTCATTATCAACATATATTTTTTCAATGATAATCATACTACTCAAAAAAATCTCTATAGTCCTATTGAAACAATTTGTTAAAAAAGTTTATAAAAAGTTATCAAATGTGAATAAGAAAATTAAAAACTCTCTCATTTTCGCCGATTCTCACAAACAAGTGCATAAATAACCAAAATTCAGGGTTAATTTGACATTTTAAAGTTTGAAATATTAAACCCTCACCAATTTGGGTATGTAATCTGCAAACAAAATTGAATGTTTTTATCACCATTCTCATGTAAAATAATATTTTTTAAAAATATGGATTATCTCGCGCATGCAAATAATTTGTCAATCTCTCTTCTTTCTTTCGTCTACGCATTCTTATGTAATCAGTATTTCGGAAGTTTTGACTTCTAGAAATGCTCTATTTAAACCGGAGGCCATACTGTAATGTAATAAAAGTCTTAGAAATTCGTTAAGATTCTTTTAAGGGGTCTTCCACGTGATTTGAGTACTTTTGAAAAAAAAACATATTACAGTCATTTGAAAAGTACTCAAATTACGTCAAAAAAATTACAGGGTCAACTTCAAACGTTTTTAAGACTTTTTTCTAATTACACTAAAGTCCGAATAAAATCACGTGACAAAATAATTCAAAAATAAGGTTTGGAATATGTCATAAATTAATCCTAATTTCTCGAAAAATAAGATCACGTGACGTTTTNTTTTGTAAAATATTATTATGTTCAAAACTCTTAAATTAGGTGTTTATTGGCCCAAAAATTTTTCCGGTGTAATTTGATCACTATTTGTTAACTTGAACCAAAACCTTATTTCCTAATTTGAAGGTCACGTGATCGTTTTTGGTGTAATGGAAAAAAAGTTTTAGAAACTTCTAAAGAACCACTTCACTTTTTTCAAAAATTGATTTAAGTTATTTTTGAAAAAAAAACAGTTCTACTTTTACCAACCTTATTCCTTGAATATACGGTCACGTGATCATTTTGGGGCTATAGTGTAATAAAAAAAAGTCTTAGAATTTTTTTAATCCCGCTCAAAGGCTTTTTTTGATTATTTACATTTTTTTTGCAAAAAATAAGTACTGTAATACAGTAAAAATTTTCGAAAAAACGCACAAACGTCACTTATTCAAATAATCGATCGATCACTTTGTAAATTTTCATTCATACATGATTAAGGGTCCTTAATTGCGATTAAAGGCCATTGCGCCATGGATGGTGCAAAAGACACTACGGGAGTTAAGTAATCGTTTCCTTCCTGTTTGCTCCATAGCGCTCAGTACTCAGCCTATATAAGGCACGTTTTCAGGATACATTATCATCGCATATTTTAGAACTCTTATTTAGAACCTTTTTAGTAATAAATATATATTCTCTCAAGCCGGACTCACATCTGCAGGATCAAGCAAGCATAAGTTCCAAGCAAGAATTTATCACAGACTAACCGGTAAATTAAGTTGAACAAAAAAATTTAGTTGAGCAAAAAAATTCTTTAAGGGGGCACTGTCCGCTAAAAAAGTTAGACTAAAAAATGTTCATACTACTAAATCGACCAAAGAAATCGATTGGTCTTGGTCTAACAGCCTTTTGATCAGCCGTTCGCTCACTAGAGGGCGCTGAAGTTAATGTTAAAAACCCTTCTGGACCGAAAAATACATATCGGATTTTTTTGATTTTTTTTCTCAAAAAGACCGCAAAATAATATTCTTTTTTCAGCTATCAAAAAATCTAAATAAAAAAATATTTTGGCTAATATCGCTAAAAACGGTATTTTTCGATTTTTAATAATAACAAAAACTGCCGTTTTTTGCCGATTTGTCTAAAAGTTATATTTTTTCATAGTATTCACGAATCTATTTTTATATAAACTGAACTTTTTCGAGAGAATTAAAAAAAATGGTAATTTCGTATTTCTTTATTTCAGGTCTTAATTATTCGATTTAATTATTGATTCATAATCAAGCAATTAATCATTTTTATTATTATTTTTTCAAAATTGTCAAGGACAGCGATTTCTGAAATTCCAGTTTTAGGTGTATTCGACGATATTTTTTAAAACGGCCATTTTAACTCGTAGACTTGATTTCTGCCATCTGGCTGCCATTCACCATTTAATCGCATTTTAGGACGCTTAATCATTAATGACAAGATCAGTTATAAAGTTATCAATAAACTTTAAAACAAAATGACGTTTGTGCGTTTTTTTTGAAAATTTTAACTGTATTACAGTACTTAATTTTTGCAAAAATTTTTGAAATCACCAAATAAAACCTTTGATCGTAATCAAAAAACAATTTTAAGACTTTTTTTCCATCACACCAAAGCCCAAAAATGATCACGTGACCGTATAATCAAGAAATAAGGTAGGTCAAAATAGTACTTTTTTTTTCCAAACATTGCTTAAATCACTTTTTAAAAAAAGTGAAGAGGTTCTTTAAAAGTTTTTAAGACTTTTTTTGATTACTCCAAAGTCCAAAAACGATCACGCAACCTTCAATTTAACGAATAAGGTTTTTGTTTAAGTACACAAATAGAACTCAAATTACGCCAAAAAATTTTGAGGACTAATAAACACATAATCTAAGAATTTTGAACATAACGCCATTTTCCAAAAACGTCACGTGATCTTATTTTTCAAAAATTAAGGATTTATTTATGACATATTTCGAACCTTATTTTTGNATTATTTCGTCACGTGATTTTATTCGGACTTTGGTGTAATGAGAAAAAAGTCTTAAAAACGTTTGAAGTTCATCAAAAAATGTTTTTGACGTAATTTGAGTACCTTTTCAAATTACCGTATATATATGGTGTATCGTATATCAAATTCCCGTCAATTTAAAAATTCATCTTAGAGACTTGTAAGTACCCTCAACAGAATCGTAAGGGTCAACTTTTTCATGGAAATATTAGCAACTATGGGTTAATTATTACTGAAAGGGCGCCAGAGAGCAAAAATCCTTCTGTGAAATCTGACCATTTTTGCTCCCTAGTGACCTTTTAGTACATAATTGACCCATAGTTGCTAATATTTTCATGAAAAAGTCGACCCGTCCAATTATTTTGGTGGTACTTTTAAGTTTATACGATGAACTTGAAATTCACCATGACCTTGAACAAGAAATAAAATATTCCACAACAATTTAACAGCCATTTTACTAAAGAATTTTGTNGAAAGGGAAAACAATAACAAAAGTTATTGAGCGCCCTCGAATACTAGGAAATACTGCGAATCGCTAGAACCTCCTAAATTATGTTATTAAAATTAAGCGCAGCGAGAATCAGTCAACTTTTGTCTGGCCTAACGACCAGACATATTTAGAACTCACGGGTTCTGAATATCAGCTGATTTTATCGGGTTAAAACTTTTACTCGGTATCACAGCTCAGACTCAGTTATTTTTAACTCACCGATAAGCCTTATACAGAACCCGGACTACTGATTGGCTGAGTTATTTGACGCATATTACTATAATTTGGTAACCACTTAATTTGTATATTATTTTTTTTGTAGTTTTGGAAAAACATTTTAGTTATTATATTATTACTAATGTAGCAAAGAGAAAAAATTAGAGAAACCTTGTAGTGCATTAAGGGGTACAGTGGCGCAGAGGTCAAAACCCTCTAGGAAGCGAACCACCACGAGTTCGAGACCCAGTAGTACCACATACGAGTTTATGAGGGCATAGAACGGCTGCAGTTTAATAAAACTGATAACGAGGTCGGGAACCTGCTATAGGCCATTGTGGAAACCTACTAGGACACTCTACCATACTCACACTGTACTTCAATTTTGAGGATAAATAATTTTTCCAAAGGCACCATAATGAAAAATTTAAATATAGGCTTAATAAGGGTACTTAGCATGGGGGATAGCGAATAAATTTAAGAAATGTTCTATAATATATCACTGTATAAAACTCCCTTACTCTGAATTATCCTGTAGGAATTACTCGCTATTTACATATCTAAAAAATCTCAAAATTCTCCTAATAAATGTGTGCCTTTATTATAACTAACAATAACTAACATAAAACTAATCCATTTTATTTATCGCCAAAATAGGAATTGCTAAAATATTAATGTACATAAAATAAGTAACCAGTAGGAATTGCATTCAATTCATTATCTTAATGATAAAGGACTAGGAATTAAATCACAAATTATCCCTAATTTTAAATTCTATATATAATAAATTATAATAATTTGTTTATGGTGCTTATAAAAATGATTAAAAAATAAAGGCTAAAGCTAACATTAATTATTTTATGGATTTCTTTCTCTAAAATAGCGAAATTAACACAATAACCAATATAGGATAATCATTGTAAAATTAACTATAAATATAAGGACACATAATATATGAATATAAATTTTCTAAATTCACCTTATTTTTATAAATCAATAATTTATAATATATACTACCAACTAAAAACTATCTTATTAACCATTCTAAACTATTAAAATCTGTCTATATCCTAAAGGAATCACTATATAACATAATGCACGCTTAAAAATAATCACATTGTCCTTTTAGATAATATGGAAACGGAGGAAGACAAGTCTATAAATCCAACGAAATTTATAGCAAATTTCGTTAAATGCGAATATACCGCCGAGCTGATACAAACATTATTGGCGTCAAAAGTCGCAAAATTGGGGGTTGACCATAACCTATACCCATTAAGTAAGTAAAAATTAATTCAAACATTAAAATTTTAAACATTAGGACAGTAAAGACCATAATAAGTATATATAATCTGTAGTTCAAAAACAGATAATAATAAGGTTAAAATGAAAAAATTAAAACAATTGTATCGGTACTTCTAAATCTTTTTCCTGAAGAATACCCTATAGGAATACCTATAAAACACCATAAACCTTTATCTGAATTTAACCTATAAAAAGGGAACGAGTTTGGATAAACTTGAGAAATACTAAAAAATGAAAATTCAGTCCTCAACATACTAAAAAATGAGTATTCAGTCCGCAACATTGGCAATATTGGCCTATAGGACATCCTCGTTATAAAATATTTACTGTCCTTATAAATAATTGCATAAAAAATTAAAAATATTAATCAACAAAAAATTAAAAATAGTTTAAAAACATCCGTTAAGAAAAAATCATTAATTTTATTATAATTTAGATAACCCACAAGGAAAAACAATCGCACTATGGGCCATCAAATCAGAACAGAAGGTAGGTCTAGGAAAAATCCTCAGGAAAAACTTTCCAACTAATCAGATAGAAACCCTGCAAATCCTATCAAACGGTGGAATCCCGACAAAAGTAACGTTCAGGGACCTACACAACGATGTAATTTGTCAATTACAGATATTGTGGGAAAAACACATTAGCCAAAAGGATCTGCGATACTGCCTAAAAGTCATTTTGGGCAAATGGGAATTAAATTACGACGTAGAAATGGCTGTTATTTCAATCCATAAGGAAAATACGAATGTATACGGCATGAAAAACGAGGCGGTTGATATCCTCCAACCGAATGAAAATTCCCTAAAGGACACAATATCAAAATGGCATATGGTCAGAAAGTGGAACGAAAAATCATCCACTAACCAATGGTTAAAATATGACCAAATTGACCCAAAATGTCAATCATACACCTCCAACTGGATGCCATACAATATCATCAAAGAATTTGATGAAAATAATCACCTAGTACGAACAATACAGGTTACATTATGGACCCAACAGGACATTGACGATAACATCGATGACTTAACCTTTGATAGGACAAACATTGATGTCAAAATATATCAAGGTAAAAATAATAAAACTCCTAATAGGACATAACAAAATAGTGATATTATAAAATAAATATAATAATAATAACTATAAAATTTTATAAATCAAACAATTGTTGATTTATAATAAAGTTAACCAAAAAATTGGAAAACTCTTATAAAATAGACAATAGCTATTTTTCTTTAAGAGAACTAAAAATATTACAAAATAATAGTATTACCAACAGGAACGTTCATATCCATAATAATATTATTAAGATTCAACCCTGAAAAATGAAAACAATGAAGTTTTCATTACAAATTTCACCCTAAAGGGCGCCGAGGAGGATTTTTCATTTCTTGAAATGATGGACGAAATTGCAGGCCTCAAATCGCCATTTTTTGGAATGGCCAGAAAGGAGCATTCGGGAGGCACAATTATATCCCAGATAATTTCAGGTAAATAGTTACATATATAAAGACCAATAGGACACTATATAATACCAAAAAATGTTAAAATCGATCTACGAACAGACTCAAAATAAGCATTAGAATTTAACCAGTCAAAATACAATAGGAAAACTAGTGTCCATATAGCTCATTTATAAATAAACCATTATGGTCCCTATATAAATGATAATATTAAAATATTAACAATTTCATTAAGGTTGTCAATGGAGGCCGATATAAATTGCGGCATTAATAAGCGTCCTTAGAGAACCAGCCATGCAGCGATTGATAATCCTAGAACAATCCGAATCCAATAGGAACATCTGGCTACTCAATGCCTGGCTAAAGACAGCCAATCTAATGACAATGGACGTCCTAACAAAATTGAGAGATAAGGACGGAAGATCCTTCAATGAACCAGGATTTATGAAAAATCAGGAAATCCACGTGTCCATCGTTAAGATTAATGATTTAATTGTCAAAGCCCTACCAAGGACAACAGAAATCATGTGGGACAAAGAAAAAGTCCTAGATAGCTGCGAATGGGTAGAAAGCCTTGTAGAAGATTTATTTATCTTCAATAAAGACATATTCCCCAATAGGACAATCGAGGCAAATATAGTCTGGACGGAAATTCTGGAAAATATAATTTACCATATTGACAATATGGTTGATTCACCAATATTATGGACAGTCAATAACCGGTTTTGGCTAAATTCCAAGTTTGTCTGCCTACTTCTCGGAATAAGAAACTTCCGAGATCGAAAATTGGAAGATAATAATCCTACAGGAGTAACCTTAAAAAACTGTACAATGACCGAATCAGAAAACTTCCTAGATGAAGCTAAAATACGCGGCCTTTT
Organism: Oikopleura vanhoeffeni; assembly: GCA_004367855.1. Classification (NCBI taxonomy): domain Eukaryota; kingdom Metazoa; phylum Chordata; class Appendicularia; order Copelata; family Oikopleuridae; genus Oikopleura; species Oikopleura vanhoeffeni. Next base: position 56,769 of record SCLH01000116.1, read on the forward strand.
TACAGAAAAGGCAAGATTAGAAAAAGACGTAATATTTGGGAATCTCCAAATCCCAAAGGAAACCCTTAAAATGGCGAAAAGTACACCGATTGTGGTCATGGACAGTTTGGATAGGATTACTAATGACGTAACAGGAAAACCACGTAGAGAGGTAGACCTAACAATGATATCCACGATTGACGAAATAGATCAAGATCAGAGAAATAGTAACAGAGGGACAAATAATGAAATTATCACCTCAAATCGTGTACATAATATCCTAAAGGAAATTCAGTCGAGCAATTCACTAGAAAGGGCTAATAACCAAAAAAACTTGGAGTTATCCAACCAGGACTGGAAACGACTAATTGATATTTCGGCCGGAGGGGACACGATCGATTCTAAAAATATCCTGGTGGCCTGGAATGTCCTAAAAGAAAAATCTACAGGCAACATTTATAGCAAAGAAAATCCACCAGGAACTCACGAGACCTGTAACCATACGGATTGGTTCAGAGGTAAAAGAAGGGTTTGCAGTAACCTGATAAATTTGAACGAAGAGTATTGTACCCTTCACAAATCGCTCAAGGAATCATATAAATCGAACGGAAGAACCCAGTCACTATTTCCCGTCTTCTTCGCGAACTTCGTTTTCTACGTCGAACCAGTCTATGTCAATCAGATAATTGGAAAGACCCCGAAGACATTTGAAATTAGCCGATCCTTGATGACAAAAGAATTCGGGAGTGCCAGAGGTAATAAATTAAAAAATAACCATTTAATATATAAAGACATAGGAAAACCAAGGGAAATACCACATATAATATGGGGATGTAATTTATAAAAATAATAAGCAAATTATAATATAAAAACTACATCCTTTAAAGCGCAATTCAATTATAACCATTATGGTCCTTATAGGCATAAGAAACTGAATTACATGTTAAAAATTATAAAATCATAATATATTATCCTATAGGAAAACAGCTCCTATGTAGAAAGGTTAAAAAATATGAAATAAAATATCAATTTTAAACAATCTAAAATTAATATAAGTAAACACTTCAAAAAATTGTTATGGTGCTTGGGAAAAATAAAAATTTTTATTTTTAATTCATTTTTTTTCTAAAAAATTCTTGGTTAATTGAAGCATATTACTATGCTAATAAACAATAATAATTTTATTTTAGCGGAGCAAGTAAACTACCTGAAGAAAGGTTTCTCTACATTACGAGAGAATTGGGATCGATTGAAGCCGTCAATCATTACCACACCCGATAGGATAAAATTTGATGAAGAAATGTCAGAATTGGCAAAGGGAAATCACTACGAACAATTCCTGAATTTGTTCAGAAGAATGAAAGCCAGAAACGCCCTTTCACCGTTTAATGATGATGACCTAATAGGAAAAAATCTTATTATCGAATGTCTGAAAGAAATGGAACAGACTATGGACGAGCAAGCCCTATTCGAGCCACCAAAAATATTGCACTATTGGCCACGAAACCTGAAAATCAACCGTGATGAACCTGACTCGATATTTAATCGGGATAAGGACAACGAAGCATGGCTTCAAATTGATCCTATAGGAAATGGCCAAAATACGCCGACTACAGGAGGAACATCGAATACAGTACTGCATTTTCTAGCAGATTTGCCGAAAGAGCACGATTATCAGTATGCAATGGTAATTTACGCCGATATGAAGTCCTTCCCTCCTTCAATGAGGTTAAAAAACCCTCAAACCGAATCAACATCACACTGCGATGCAGGTAACACTAACCAAAAGGAGGGGGAAACCCTAACATTCGTAAGATATAACCACGATGGGACAACAGAACTTATATCGCAAAAACAATGGCTGGCGTCACACAACGCGGACAAGTTCTTTAGAATGAACAAAATAGTAAGGTGCGAAAGAGAAAACTTTCTAGCCTTTACAATTTGGCAATGCTTCAAAGGGAGAGTTAGTCGAAGCGACGCGATATTAACATACCAGACGAGCCAAAATCAGGACTCTCAGGCAAATAGGGACTCTGCAGTACAATTGACACACCTAATTAAGGACTACCAGACATTAGCGTCATTTAACAACGAATTGACAGCTACAGGAACTAACCTGGTAATCTACTCACCGAGTAAAAGTGTGATGGGGAATATGGTTAGGTCAACGAATCGCCTCAGGAGACTCATCCCAAAATCCATGGAGTACTGGACAACTAGCGAGTTGTTACATAACTACATATCGGAGAAAGATATCGTAGACCTCAGGAGAAACAGAAAGGTCGAACTGGGTGAACTGTTCAAATCACCATTAGTATGGTTTACCCCTCTAAGAAACCATAGAATGATCCCTACACACTCTGGGTCCAAGAGCTGTAAGGGATATCAGATAACGATCATGAAGAAAAATATAGCCGAAACCGACCATTACACAGAAACGTGGATAAAACCAGAAAGATTGGGAAACGTTTCCACTATAGGAAATCAACTGGCTAATATTGGCAATCTACATATTAGCCACGGCCCGATGACAAGTCCTAGAGGATTAAACTACAGATTCGGAGATTACAATTGTTACGCCCTGGGGACGGTCTTTGACTATCAACAAAGATGTGTCCTTATACAAAACTTGTTCGCGAACGAAAGTAGAAGATTCGGACCAAGAATGACCGAGGTAGAAATTCCGTGCAAAGACCAAAATGGAGCAAAAAGCACAAAAATGCATAGCTTAGCTGCCCCAACGAGCCACAAAATCTTCACCAACAATCTTCTATCCGAAAGGACTTACAGCACGTTGGAGGCAATGTCGAAATTAGGGGCTATTATTAACGCCAATGTAGCCGTTAATAATAACATCCACTCGGTAGGACAACTACCAACATTAGAGTTAGGAATGAACATAGAGTTCAAGGTTCTGAAAAATGTAGGCATACTAGCCGGAAAAAATGAAGGTGAAGGTCAAATCAGAGACCATAACGGCAGAAAACGAGTGGGCATTGACATTCATAAAAATCACCAGACGGCTGAAACCCGGGTGAATGAAATCAAAGCTAGAAAAGGACTTGAATGGAGATCTACACCATTAACAGGAAATTCAGGCCTTCTACAGGCTGTCCTACAAAAAGGACCACGGGTGAACCAAAAGAAAATCCTAGAGGAAAAATCGAATCGATTGGATAAGAGGATTATCGAATCAAATAACTCGGATATCGAAAATAGTCGAAAGAGAAGGGACATCGAAACTATGACCAGATCAGAGATTGATCAGAGGATCAAACTTAATCCACATTTGGAAAAATTAGAAAAAGAAAGGCTAGAGGCATTTGATATCCTTAAGAAGTGGATGGATAAGGACATTATTAATGTACCTAGCTGGATGTCAAATAATTCCGAATTCAAAAAGGAGTTAGCAGGAGCCATTTCCCCAAGACTCTACGAAAGAATGCTGGAAAACTTTGGCATAAATTTCGTGGTCACAGCCCCACAAGCCAAAAAATTACTCCTACAGGAAAATACTCACATGAGTACCATCTTGCTAGTCACATCCGCAGGTAAAATAAAATAATAAAATTTCCCCTGTAGGACACTCAAAAATTATAAAACATTCCGAAAATGAACTGGGTCATATTAATTATGTTTCACATATTAGCATAAACTTACACTATAGGACCAATATTGACAATACTAAGGATTGAACTTGCATTAATTCATGTATTTCGATTTGAGATAAAATCTAACTATTTTTATAGGACAAATTTCAGTAACACATTATGGTCCCTATAGGAAAATTATCCCCTGATATATAGTATACAACCAGAATAATCATTATATTAACCTTGTAATTTAGTGACGCAATTCTGGAAAGGAAAAACTGCCATTCAGCATTTCCAAAACAAAAGATTATGGAGCAAAGAAATGCTGGACAAAATCCACAGAACCTTCAATTAAAAACACAATAGCCTAAAGGATATACAATTGTATTACTATACATACAAACTGTAACCTCTTCAAAATACAGATATTTATATCAAACCTGCCATTTATTATTTACTACAAAAACCTGCCTTAACAGTTAAAGCCTATAGTAATAAAAAACATTTAAATTAAATTAAAAAATCATATTATAACAACCTGCCAAAACAGGTGGATATAATAAGACCAGATATCAATATTTAATTACTTAAAGCAGGAGCAACCTTGAGCATCAGCAGGTACATATTATACAGTGCACCTGTTTAAAAATTAAGAACAAGTCAGATGAGAAATTAAGGACACTAGTGGCGTTAAAAAATAAGCATAAAAGAAATATCATAATTTAATAAGTTACCATTCCATTAGGACTAACATACTAAAAAATTATATTACTCAACATGACTCAATCCACTCAGTCATTCGAATATTACTCGAAAGATAATATTAACACCATGTTGGAAGCCCTAGACTATTCTAGGGCAGCTGATATGAGGTTAATTATTGATCAAAAATGTAAAGACTGTGGGATTCAGGAATGGGTAAATAATTTGAAGTTACAATCAGAATTGGTTAAATCAGCCAAATCCAAGAGGAAAAACTTCCTAAAGGAATTACAAACCAATTTATATAGCAATATTCTACCAGAACTAGAGGTAGTTAATAAAATGTCACTAATAGACATAACAGCATACGAAGCTATGCTTGTAAATAAAATGTACAATAATAAATTGAGTTGTAACCTAAATGTAAATTTGCTCTTTCACCTAAAAATCATAAATAATTACCTAATATATAAATTTAAAATTTTCGAATAAAAATCCATATAAATAATCACTAATCCTCATCATCCATAAATACATTAATTTCATTCATCATCAATGATAATAAAAAATCCATTTAGGACTAACATTAATATAACTCAATCGCGTATTAATAAACATTATTTATAAGAAAATCAGTACTATACGATATATAAGCACCATAATGCTTACATATAATATAATACTCAAAAATACTAAAATTTGAGGTAATCCTGTAGGAATCTCAAATAAGTATCAGTAGCGCAAAAATGACTGCCCGATGAATATCCTATAGGAAATATAACTGAAATTATGAAATAATAATTAATCACTCATTATGTACAGTAAATATTTAGCCAAATGGGAATAACATATTAGTTCCAGTAAGGAAAAAATCTTAATATTCCTAGAAATAAAACTCAATAACACCCATAGGAAAAACCTGCTGAAAAGTCTATACGACAAATATGATTTGAAAAATTTCAAAACATCGCGCGAAAAAGACTAACAATGTGTCCCTTAAAATTTCTAGAAACCGACTGAAAATCTGAAATGAAACAAAAAGTTTTCTCATTCGATTTTTGTTTAAATCAGAATCACACATAAAAATTATTTTTAAGTTCTTTTTTTAAGTTTGCAAAAAATTTCTTAACCCTAGTTTTATAACGAAGGTTATAGATTATAGCAAGTCGCAATAGAATCAAAAAGCAGCAAAAGACTAGAGATACCAAGAATTAATTAAGTTTTTCTTTTAAATACTTATTTGCATCTACAATGGGAAAACGACCTCAGGACAGCCAGGTTAGCATCTCCAGTTTTGCACTTTCGAACGTAAAGAAAGTGCGAGTACTGGACAAAGAAGGTGGGTAAAACCATTAATTCTTATCTGGCAGTTTTTGACACGTAAGTACCTATAGGACGCAAATAACGTGACAACTTTAGGAAATAATCACAGTATATAAACGAATCAAAATAAAATAATCGGCAAATCTAATAAACAAGTCCTTATAAAGATACTATTAATATAAATATATAGAATGTAGAATAATTACGTTATTTTATGTCCTGTAGGTATAATCATGGACCAATATATTTATAAAATATAAATTAAATAAAATTAATATAAAATTAGGTCGTGGACGAAAAGAAGCCCAAAATCGAAAGATTGAAGGTGAAATTAGCTAAAAAGGCAAAAAAGGAAAAATTGTTATCAGAGGAATTGCCCCTAGAGGACCCACTAGTACAGGAGCACTCTGACACGGAGGAACCTGAGTCAAATGACTTATTTATCGAAGACGATAAACTGAGTATTGACGAACAACCTGGACAGGACCAAAAATCTGAGGCAGAAGAGTCGGAAGGTGAGGCTGAGGAAGTAACCTTCTCCGTAGAGGACCTGGAAAATGATATAAGATGTCTGAATAGACATTTGTTTGGTATTTTGGAAAATACCATTTCATACCCAAAGGATACCCTATGGTCAAAATATACCAACAAAGCTGAACTGACCTTGAAGCTTAACCTTAAGGTACTACTTAAGACCTACTACTTAAACCAGGGCCAGCTTAAAGAAAGCTCGGAGATAACACTCACGAGCAATTTGAGCTTCGAGGACCCAAAAGTAGTAAGTTTTTTGGAAGGACTTAATAATCCCAACGAATCATTGGGAAAAATCTCTCAACTTGAGAAAAATGTCACTCTTCTCAACGGTCAAATTCTTAGAAATACGAATTTGATCACACATGCCTCTAAGGACAAGTCCCAGGCAAACAACAAACCCATCCTTAATGCCATTCAGCTAGAACAATTCAAAATGGCTAAGGACATCGAAACCCTGAAGGAAAATCGCGGGGGTATTAACACTTTTGTCACCATTAAAAACCTACAGGATATAGTTGAAGAACTAAACATCTCTATGGAGGCGAAGTTAATGGAGGGACAAAAAACCTCTACTGGCAAATATCCTTTTGGCTATGACATTTCATTAGATAGACTAGTCAAAAAGGAATCTGACCTAACCAAAGAGGAGATACAATTAGCTTGTAAAGCCTGTATCTCATTTGGTGACCCAGTGGTAGCAGCCGTAGTCCTTGATGTTTTGGGAGTAAACCTTGATAACCCAAACACGGGTAAACTCATGTCAGAGTTCGCAAAAAATCTGGTGGCACCATTGGCTTGTGCTGAGCCTCAACCTAGAATTAGGCAAAAGACACAATTCAACAGGGTCTTGGGAGCATGGGATATCTTGTTGAATAACATGGTGAACCCCGGAATGATGTGTGCCTCATCACTTATCGAGGAAACTAGAATTGCACTTCTAGCCCTACAGGACATTTGTGCTGAACGACTTCCTTTAGGAATAAAGGTGAAAAGTCTAGCAATGTTATTTATGGCAGGACCTCAAAACCAGCCAAAAAATGACCACGTTCTGCAGAAGGTATTTGAATTACGACCACAATTACCAGCCAAATTCTCCGCTTCATTTAAACCTTGGCCTAAAGATAGGTTCAGCTGGTCCACAGGCATGAAAAATTGGTCCAAAAGTATCATACCTTTAGGAAAACCAACATTTTTTGTGGATATCAACGCATTAAATGATAAGCTGACCACAAATGCTTTCCAGAAGGATTTCGCGTACACCACTGCATCGGGTAATAATAAAAACCCTCAAAAACTTAATACCAAACGAAATGATTCGAAACCAAAAATTAATCCTACAGGAAATTCAGGATTAAGCGTTTGGGAAATTTGTCAAAGAAATTCAAATCAAAACTCTAAATATTAATTCAGAAGAAGGTACACCAATTCTTGAAGACTTGGTATCAGAGGAATATAATACGGATTTAAAGCTGTTCAATTCAGACAGTGAAACTTCCAGCAATTCTGATGGTTCCAATTCAACCCCAGTTAACCAAAAGTCTAATATCAATAAAATAGACTACGACAATTACACGAAGTTATTCGAAAAAAGACCATCTTCGGAGTCCTTATCGTCCAGAAGCTCAACTTCATTTATCCTAGAGGACTATAACGCATTTAAAAGAAAATTATCTATGAAAAAGTCTTTACATAAATAATAAAGTTCAATTATCATCACAAAACCATATAAAATCATTCTGCAAACAATTATTTCACTACCAATATTTAAATTATTTTAACTGCTACAACATACCACCATAACCATAAGTTTTACTTTAATTTAACCATCTTAAGTTATATATATAAATTTTTGTTGTATTTACTACCAAACGCATATTTTAATAAATTATCAAAAATAATAAAACTCTATTTAATTGTTTAATAATTAAGAATGAGCAATAATTCAATCGAAATAACTTCCACAGGTATATTAGCAGCATTTCTGCTAAATCCACACGAAATGACCAACTTTGAATTCGGAGAATTAACGGAAATATTAGTGGATATGTGGTTTGATTGTAGAAATGTCCTTAGGAAACACTTAATTGATTTTGTAATCATAACAGCATGCAATCAAAGGAGTCCTAAAGGATTAACGAGACAGCAATATATAGAAATATCCTATGTGCTAGTCCCAATGAAAATAAAAAAGGCCAGCAAAGCAGCGATCCAAAGACACCCAAACATAGACGGATTATTCCATTATATCTGATTATAACATTACAATATTTTTAAATAAAACATGTAACAATCCTTTAAACCTGAACAATAAAAAACATTAAAAATAAAAAGCACACAAATATTATTCAATTAAAAAATAGAAAAATATATAATCAGATATAATGAACGAAAGATTACACTTTCAATCGATATCTTAACACTTGTCCTTATAAGGGAAATCTCAATTATAAATTATAAAATTACAAAACTAACATAAAAACGTTTTGAAAAATTAATAATGATTAGTTCAATCATCTCCAAAACATAAAATATAATAATAATCGAAGACACAATTACCCTTTAGGACAAAATTAACAATATAAATAAAAATACATAATACATGTATGGTGCCTGAAACTTTAAAACATTAACAAAACAAATTTATTAAGAATGGAATATCGACGGCAAGTAGGAAAAGCTCTATGTTTCTCTAGTTCGGATGAATCCGGTGAATTCCCAACTGAACCGTACAAAGACTGCATCCTACAGGATCCACAGATAAACTTAATTATGCCAAAATTCACTCTAAGTGATGAATTTTTACCAATAATAGGTAATGATTCGGACGCGTGGAAAATAAATTTAATATCTTTACGGCGCGGGCTTCTACTACTAAAAGTATTAGCTCAGCTAAACGATCCCGGAAACTTGGAGTGGATTTCGGTACTAAAAATAATTAAGATATCATTAGAATCACTAAGGAGTAATTCTAAAGACGAAGTGTCGTCTATGGCAAGATGGTCAAACATCACTCAATACGCGACACGTTCCAGGAGATTTGTCACTTGGACTAAAGTCATGCAGTCCATGAACGTCCTAGCAGGAGAATTTCCCTACATTTTGGATCACGCCAAAAAATTGCATATCCAAATCAGAGAACTACTCACCGGGCAAACTAGACTAGCCAAGCAGGACCAAACAATCTGGGATGAGGAGTTAAGACGTATACCCAGAGAAAAATATTATAACTGACATTTACCAAAAACTGACAATCCTAAAGGAATCACAATATTAGCTGAAAACTAAAAATACTTTTAACTTAATTATTCTGATCTTAAAACTGTAATAATTACTAATAACTTCTCAAAATATAACCAATTTAGACTAAAATCGAGTAATAAGCAACCGGTAACATTATGGACTCTAGTATGGAATCACACTCTTTCGGTTCTATAATTGAGAACATAAGAGTTAACAATCGGGAGGCCATGAACGAGGATTATGAGGAAATGCCTGACCTAGAACTACACCGAACTTTCCCTCGCAATATCAATAGGGATGAAGAACCAGAATGGTTCTCACAACGGTACAAGCAGTACTATGAAGGCGAGGCACCATTTATTCCTCAGATTCCAGACCCATGGAAAGTATCCGAAGGACTACCATCGCAATTTCTAGGAGATCGTAACGACTTCTACGAATCCCTAGACCTTGCCAAGCAATGGATGGAGTTTTTAAAAATCCCACCAACCACCCTGATTATGATCCGGAGCTTGCTCAACATGATTTTAGACACAATAGAAGTCGAGGGATACCTTGCTCCTATAGGAATTACACGCTTGTTCTCGGACTTTATGGTTAAAAATTTCCCAGAGGATATACCCCGAATAGGAAACCCACCGATACCAGATATCGAAGACGAATGTGTTGAGATGGGGGACCTTTTCGAGATATACAGTAAACAATTCGAGTCGGGCTTAAAATCTAGGCAAAATTTTATGAATTACAATAAATGGGTAGGACGTAGAACAAACTATAATAATTGGTCGAAGTTTGCATCACTTATGAACGATTTAGCATCTGACTTAGGACCATTTAGCCATAACTTGCTAAATGAGGTAAATGAAAATATTGATAGTATGCTGGCACACCAACACCTAAATACTGAAGAAAAGGTTATTACCATTAATGGTCATACCACCAGCGCACGAAAATGGGCACTATCAATGTTTAACATCCCGGCAGTAATTAAAATCCAAAAAGGACTACCAATCGTTACTAAAAGATGCACTCCAGCGCCGGTAGATTATGTACTACGTGCTGTCCTACCTAAAATAATAGAACGAGAACAAGCAGAACAATTAGTAGCAGATGCTGATAACGTGCATAACTCACAGGTTGTAAATGATGAAATGACCCTATCTGAACACGAGATGGACTCGGGCATTCACTAAAAGCCTCTGCTACTATAAATTTAGATCCTAAAGGATATTCGCAAAAAATCTGTATAATAAACATCAAAAATTATATTCTGTCCTTATAAAACCACAAACTATAATCTGTACAAAAATATTTAAAAAATTCCTTAAAAACCATAAAATAAAAATCGACTAATAATAACGTAGTATTTTAATTTTAGAATGAAAAATACTTGGACAGATGTAGACAAACTAGTCGGTAAAACCTTTAAACAAGGTAAATTTGAAAATATAACTGACAAACCATGCACAATGTCCGTGAGAGCAGTTACCTATGATGGAAAGTTCATTGAATCCCCTAGGACCCACTCTGAATGGCAAACGTATTCAACAGAATTGCTGGTGCTATTCGACAAAATCTGGAGGGATGAATTAGTCCCAACGTGGAACTTATTAAAGTTCAGATATGAGAAAGATTTCAAAGCTGGAATCTGGCAGGGTTTCATAGCAACTTGGCTAATTTTTATAAACTGCCTCCCAGAGGAATCTAGCAAATTTGTTGCATACAAACATGTGACTCAAGGCATTTCAATCTTTGATAATCAATATTATCTAGCTCCAAGTAAGGCTAGAGAATATAAACGAAGTAAAAAAGTTTATCATTTGGCAACAGCATCATTTAAAAACGAATTATATAGTAATTGGCATAGGAAATTAGGATTTTCAAAAAATGAACCACTAACTATTGCTAATCAAACATTGTCCTTAAGGAGCCACTATCCTATACAGATCAAGAAAACTAACGGGGCAATTAATAAGCAACCATTCTTTCAAGAAAATTCAGAACACTTATTAGATAACATAAAAGTAATAAACGATCAGCTCGTAGACTGGGTTGCCTCAGGAGCAGTAAAATTCTTAGGACCAACGAATGAAGTTAAATCTAAAATTCGCACTAGTCTTGTATTAGCATATAATGAAAATAATGATAAATATAGATGCTGCTTCGATGGGGGCAGCTTTAAAGTGACTCAAGGATATTCAGTCCCCTGTAAATTAGATATGTTAAATGACACCTTACTATTTATTAATAAGGACGATTATCCAAGTAAATACGATGATTCATCGGGATTCCTACAGGCATACCTAGACAAACCATCACAGGAAATGACACATTTCCGATGGGGTCCTTACATATTTAAATTTTTTGCAGCAGCTTTTGGCATAGCCAGAGTCCCCAGTGATTTCCAGTTATTAAATAACTGCGCAGTAAGTTTTCTACGTAGGCATGGGGTACCGGTATCATTGTATTTGGACGACCGCTTAGTTGTTGAAAAGGACTTGACACAGGAACAACTAAAATTAATAATAGAGGGAAAAACGGCCCCAAAAAACGCTTTTTTGACCTGTGCAGCTATGATAGCGGCAGGCGGTTTTATTTCTAGAAAAAAGTCCACGTTTATTTGCTCAAAACAAATAAACTTTCTGGGTTTTGATATATGTACGGAATCTGAAACAATCAGTATTCCCCCAGAAAAGTGGACTAAATTTCAATCAGAATTAGATAATGTTTTAAATTCAAATATAGTAGAGTATAAAGACCTAGAGAAACTTAGGGGGAAAATGTGCTCTTTTCTGTTAGTAATAATGAATATGAGGCTGTATATTAGGGGCATAACACAGTACTTAGTACAAGCCGATAAGGACAAAACTAAAATGATCAAATTAGATGACCAATTACGTTCAGAATTAGAGGTATGGCGACAGTCCGAATTAAAATATTTAAAAACTACTAGGACTTGGATTGAAAAAAGGTCTGAAACAGTAGAGATGCAAAGATACAAAGTATCAACGGACGCATCAAATATGGCGGGAGGATGGGTTGACATAGACGGTAAAGAACGTACCTTTTACTGGGAGCAAAAGGACCAACACCGACATATAAATGTAAAAGAAGCTATAGCTATTAAAGCCTATATTTTAACCAATAGGAAAAAATTAATAAACAAACGCATAATGTTTTTATGTGATAACATGTGCGTTGTAAATACCTTTTTTAACGGTAGTAAAGTCCCAGAATTAAACAGAGAAATATTAATTATTAATAAATTAGCAATTGAATTAAACGCAATATTTTCTATACAACACGTAACCACAGATATCCAGGAAGCTGATGAGGCTTCCAGAACGTTGGATCTGAAAGAAGAAATAATATCTGATGATTCCTACAGTATTATTATCGATTATTTTGGTACCCCAGATGTGGACTGTATGGCAAATTTCACAAATACAAAATGTGAAAAATACTACAGCAGATTTAAAGAAGATCAGGCCGTAGGAACAAATTTCTTATCTAAAGTACCTGATGTAAAATTGAAATTATATTGTTTTCCCCCTAAAACTATAGTTCATATAACCGCGAAACACCTTTACGATTTAGGAAACAGTTTCTGTTTAGTGTTCCACGTATTTAGCGAATTACCGTTATTCGTCGCACATAGACCTAATAATTCCATATTATTAAGACTAGACAATAAAGTACTAATACCATCATGGATACCAAGTCAGAAAATTAAAGGAAAAATTTTCTTAGAACCAAACCGATTAAGCGGGGCACTTTACTGTATTTTGCATATTAATAATAATACTAAATGAATCCTTATAAGGACATTTTTAAATAACTAAAGGTGTTTTAGAATGAGAATAAGATCTGCATTAAACCATTATCTGACAAATTATGACATTATCTTCACTGACATAATTGAAGCCATTATAGGAAAAACAATGAAAACCAATAAAGTATTTGATAAAAATATAGAATCGGAAAGATTTGAACTTAGAGAATATCTTTCAACTTTAATGACAAATAATTAAAAAACAATTACAAAAAATTATTTATTTGAAAATCTATAAAATTAAAAAAATATATTGCATTTAAATTTAACATTAATTCCCTTCAGATAAATTGTAAAATCTAATGAACGCGGAATCGGTCATGGAAAGCTTAGGCTTAAACTATGCAAAGAAAAACGGCGAAAAAATTTCCAGCAAGTACTTGCCTCACAATAATTACTGTATCGAGCCCACGGCACAAGACCTACAGGATTTGAGTACTCTGGACAATGTAGCAAATACCAACCGGTATAGCATGTACCAGAGCGAGTTAGAAATAATGACCTCTGATATGGCACGCCTAAAGGATGAAACTGATGAATTGCTAGCAAAAGAACGCCAAGTGCATTCTCATAAAGAAGAATATGTTAATATTCTTTTTAAAAGCAATAATAATCTTCAAGTGACACCTGAAGAGCAAAATATCCTTTTAGGAATGACATTAAACCAGCTCGAAGACTGGTGTAAGGTAGCAATCAAGTTGCGAGGGGAATCTCAGGCCAGAAAAATACATATGATGGGCGAAATAGATAAGCTCGAGAAAAAATGCTCAGAGCTTATGACTGACGCCTCATCAAATATGGTGTACAAGAAAGGAGGTAAATTGTACCTAAGATTTACGGCTGCTGACGGTGAACTGCATCAACCTATCAAACGCCCAATAGAGCAGGTAGCCCTTTACTTTGTCAGAATGCTGACAAAAGTTGAAAAGCTTATCAAAATTCGACTAGATCCTTGTTTAGACCTCCTAAAGGAATACCGAGATTGCTTTTCGGCTTCCAATAGGAACTACAAAATGTTTAATGTAGCAATAACACGGGTCGAGGGAAATAAAAACTCCTTGAGTCGTTTTGAGCTCAGTCAGCTAATTTATGACTTGTTGGTACCGGAAAGGCAACTAGACTATCTGGCAAGCATAAAAATAGTGATGGAAAATCCAGAACTAAAAAAGGAAATGCAAAAACTCGCCTCTGATAAGGACCGAGAGGTTGCTGAGCTTAAAGTTAAGCATAAGGACGATGCCAAAAAACACCTAGTCAAAAATCCTAAAGGAAAATTCGCCAAAACAAACACCAGAGGGCGATTTAATAATTATGGCAATAGAGGCAACTCCTCGCGTTATAATAACTTCAGGGGTCGTGGTCGAAACGGACGTGGTAGAGGGTTCTATCGAAACAATTTCCAAAGAAATAACTTTGGAACTAATTCCAGAGGTTTCAACAATAATTCCTTTAGGAACAACCAGGAAATGCATCAAAATGATGGAAATAATTTCCATAATAATCCAGAAGGACAAGGCAGCCAACAGAATAATTTCCGAGGCAATCAGAACCATCGAGGCAATGGTCGAGGCAGAGGGCAATAGTACTAGAAAGATGCTCGGAAAAAACAGTCAAAAATATGTATAATATATCTTTAAAAAACCATTATAAATTACTGTATATCTTCTTACCTTATATTTATTCTGCAATACAAATTACTGTCCTTATAAACAAAAATTATTTTTACTAAAATACTAACAAAATTTAAAAATTTTAGAACTATGACATCTGAAATGAAAATGAACCAGTGCCGACATATGATTTTGGCAATCGCTGGGGGAGGATGTTCGGAAAAATCGAACATAGATTTAACATATTTGCTCAAAGTCCTGGCCAAAAACTCGGCAGTCGAAATTCGAAACATATGCAAGAAGCTCCTAAAGGACAAACCTACATATATTAATCCAGACATATGGTGCTTCACAATATGCTGGAAACTATCTTTAGATAAAGTGGAGAATCTATCACTGCTTTAAAATCATTTCTACCAATTTAAAACAAATTAATATTATTTTGACATATCACCAAAAATAACAATAAATCAAGACTAATCATGATAAAATATTAAGACAAAGTCGATATCATGAATAAGAAAGAAATTAAACCAATAGGAAAGCATAGCGAAAAAATACTGAAGGCCAATTCAATCGAGACAACGAAAATATTGCTCGACATTTTTATTATGAATAAAAAATTAGAGAAATTGACCAAAAAAGACGTAGTAGAATTTTTTCAAAGATGGGTGAAAAAGAGAAATAGAATTGAAATAATTAAACCCTACAAACTTAACGCTATGTTATTCCAATTATCAAAAATTATTAAGTATTACCTAAAGGATATAAAAACATTGCCAATAGTGAAGCAATCTCTTAAAAAAGAAGCTAACAGATTAGCCAGAATATTATTTACTGATGACTTTCACGGACCCAAAAAAGCCAATACATTTACCCTAAAGGAGGCCGAGCAAATCATAGATCACCTATGGTATCAGGGCACCCCGGAGAAAGAGACCTCTATTATGATGATCTTTAGCTTTCTAAGCGGAAACCGTATAGGAGACCTCCAGTATACCAACTGGAGGGATCTCAGATATGAAAATAGAGATAATGGTAGATTTATCTTGATCCCACTTAAAGTTAGCAAGACAAATCCTATGGCCCTAAAAATAGAGACGGTTACTATGAAAATAAGAAAACAAAAAATTTGGAATGTAGAGTTAAAATTAAATTTCCTTAAAAATTTGAAAACAAATAGTAAATCCGATAGGATATTTGAGAATCGCACTACTAAATCTTTTGTATATTACATGGAGAAGGCTAGGAAATCATTAAATTTCAAAAAATCAATTTCAGCGCATAGTGGGCGAAACAGTTGCGTAGAGCGAATGTTACTAGCAGGAGTCAACGGCGATAATATCTGCGTTGCATTTAACTGGGCACGAGGCTCAGAAATGTTATACCGCTATAGGAACAGGCTTATAGAAACTAGTATTATGGGCGCACAACATAAGTTATGCGACTATGATAACAGTGTCCTTGACGACCAACAAATTAACCCAGAGTTTACCTTCTAATATATTCAAAACATATATCCTTTAGGAAATATAAATACTATTTGTAGCAGAGTGTAAACCAATAAAATTATAACTTTTGAACCATAAACATATTCAAAAAGTGCAAATAAAATTCTAAAAATCATAAAACTTTAGAATGCAGAACTACATTACAAAATCGGAAATTATAAATGACCTAGATGAATTTATTCAACGAGATGGTTTAATAACAAACAAACTACTCTTGAGATCAAAATTAAGGCTCCTTAATCAGGTTACGGAATTAGGTAATACTAAAACCAAAATCCGAGGACTACTTATTAGATTAAATAAGTTAGATATGATGGAACTAACCCTGAGAGTTATCGACGTTATCAAAGCCTTGGCCAAAAAATGTATTAAAGTGAAAACCAATAGGAAATTGACCCTGACACGAATGGTCAAACCAAAAGATCTTTTGATCTGGTTTCCAGAAGAATCATACCCTCTAAGATTAAACCAATAAGAACATTATTATTTATAACTGTATAATATATTTACGCGTAAAGTTAAAAAATCTCTAAAAACTGAAATTTATTTAGAATGTTCATTCCGGGAGCACCAACATTCGCTGAGCCAATACAAGGCTCTATAGCCCACATAATCATGATGAACTTCGCCAGAAGAATGAGAGAGCTTCCTATAGGACAAACAAATGCATTAATCTTAATCAATTTGCGTCTAGAAATACAACTATTTCACGACCAAATGAAATATCCATGGGGACAAATTGTAAATATGGAAAGAAATGCGGAACAAAACACTCCAATGACGAATTACTATGCCATTAAATCCTTATCTAACATAGTAAAAATTATTAATAGAGAAAATTTCGTAAAATTATTATATAAAACGGATTTAGAATTTTATAATATATGGCGAAAAGCCATGACAGAGGTAGATAAATTCTACGATAAGATTCAAAAATTCGAAATTTTAGACCTCAATAATCTAACTGCATCCACCATTTCGTTGCATATTAATACGAGTAGAGAAAATAATTTAAATAAATTGCTACTAGAAGCGATTAAACAGGTTAAAATTGCCTGGCAAACAATTTGGGAAAAATTTAAGTTAACAAGAACCGCCTTCGATTACGTCCTGTCAGACAAAAATCATAATTTCGAAATAAAATTATCCAATAGGAAGCCATTCATTCAGGACGAAATAATGATAATGTTATCATGTAACAATTCTGACGAAATTCGGCTATGGGCTAGAACTGATATAAACCTATACAAGGCTAGGGCATCTACTCGTAAATTAAAATGGGTAGTAACAGATGGGATTTACACTAAATCCAATCCGACATGGTGGCTATATGCCATAAAACATATTGATTTAGACTATGAGGAAAATAATTATGCCAATATTTGCCGACCTGATACTGTAACAACAGATTATTAAAACTGCAAACTGCCATTCCTATAGGACATAAAATGATAATAAACTCAAAACCACAGCCAATCATCCAAAGACTAATAAACGGACTAAGTTGCGGTGTCATAAGAACTACAAGTTTATTAGTCTTATGTATACACTTATTTACATTAAAATTACAGCACAAATAGCCTTTAGTCAAACTCCAGGAATAAGATCGAGTCTTTTATGGTATGAAAGGGAAAACAATAACAAAAGTTATTGAGCGCCCTCGAATACTAGGAAATACTGCGAATCGCTAGAACCTCCTAAATTATGTTATTAAAATTAAGCGCAGCGAGAATCAGTCAACTTTTGTCTGGCCTAACGACCAGACATATTTAGAACTCACGGGTTCTGAATATCAGCTGATTTTATCGGGTTAAAACTTTTACTCGGTATCACAGCTCAGACTCAGTTATTTTTAACTCACCCACCACTTTCAAAAAATTAAAAATAACACAATTAAAACAACAAATATTAAAATATACTACACTAAAAATTTTTTTAAAATCTATCCCACCCTTTTTGTGGGAACACAATACCATTAAAAGACTCACAAACTAGCTTTAGTCAAACTCCAGGAATAAGATCGAGTCTTTTATGTATGAAAAGTTCAAATAATAGAATTAAACCTTTAGCTGAAGGTAAACTTAGCTAAGATAAACTTTCTTGGTGACTATTTGCCCCATGTTCGTTTTGAGTACGTCGTTGAGAATATTTTTGACATTTGATTTGTCAAAAATGATGGAATTTGACAGATTAGATTAAACTTACGTTATTAACAACAAAATATTACGACATTATCATTTTTAGCTTATAACTTATAAGTCTAAGAAAATGTTAAAAAAAATGACCAAGTAGCATTTTAAAAAATTCTATATTCTAAATTGGGAAAATATGTGTTTTTTTTTAATTTGTTACACTTATAAAAAATCGAAGCTAAATAAAAAGCAAACAAATTGTTCACAAAGGCTTTCGATCAGTAATATGAACATCTATCGCGTAATACTATGGCCTGGTTTATGGTAGTAATATTTTTGACGAGGGTCTGTCAATCAGGTACTTTTTGCTTTATGAAGTAGTTTTTTTGAGCAAAAGCAAAATTTCAAAAAAATAAGCTGACAAATTTCCAATTTCTGTTTTCAAAAGCAATGCCTATAAAGAATATTTAAGATATCTGAAACCAACATTTGTAGGGTAAACACCTTGTTATACTTGTAAAGATATTAAATAACTCAAACCTGATTCTTTAAATTTTGCAGCAATAAGTATTTGTATTTAAACGTTATACAAAACATACGTTTTTCTATATAAAAAATATAGATTACGGCTTAGGAGAACAGTTTTTTTCATATTTATAATTTACTTGCCAAATCCTTTTTTTTTGTTTTCGCAAGATTGAGTGAGGTTATTTTTGATGAATATATTGTTCGAAAACTCAACAAAAATTTTCATTAATTGTGAAGTTAATGTCAGTCATATTATGACTGTCATAACATAACAGTGATATGACTTAACTCAGGTTATAACTTTTGACAAAAATCCGGCCAGCTCTAGCATTATTTTGCTATTGAATTAGGTGCACAAGTATAATCAAATTAAACAAAAAAGTAACCCCTAATTCCACATTTCAAAAACTTATTTCGACTGAATTTTTTAACCCCCATACACCTTTTTTGTTATGTTTGCTTAAATCTAAGCAAAAGCCATACCCTTCACAATCTGACCTAAAATTAGAAGGGAAACTAAGTTTTTTTATGTAGAAATTTTAAGTGAAGAATTTAAGTGAGGAATTTTAAGTGTAATTTTTTTGGCCTCCATTCTGGTCTTCGGAATCCGAAGTTCGGATGTAAGTGTTTAAGCTACACTGAACAAATGCTGTTAAAAAACAAATTTTCTATTGTTATTTTCTAGCTTTTAGCGTTCCGGATGTGAAAAATTGAACTTTACAGAGAGCTGAATGTTTTTTATTGAGTAATGATTCATGACTAAGCTTAGTACCGGGAGATTTATCTGCAAAATTAAACCCTTCAGCACTGATTTTTAGCTTTATGGGCTTAAACCTTCACAAAAAACATGATTTTCAAGGAAAATGCCCTGGCGGGAAGATTGAAATCGCGATAAGTGTCTTAATTTGCTCAAAAACTTTTTGTCTCAATCGGCGTTAAATTTTAAATGCTACCCGATGAGCGTAATCTTACAATGGACCTGGCTCGAGCACCTACCTTTATCGTCAAGTTAAAGTTTAAAAATGAGATTTCACAGTTAAAAAATTTCCTCGTTTTTTTTTCAATTTCCTAAAATTCTCTCCAAAAATTTGCACAAGTCACTGATAATCAATCGCCAATAACCTCACTAGTTTAAATCAACTATGCTATTGCTCACAATAGTTTATCGGTATTCATGACCGTTCACCTTAAATAAAGGAGCACCGATTTCTACGGATGTAAAGCGAAAAGATACCATTTAATTTATTTCTCCTCACAACCGAAGAAATCGGTACTTAATTTTTTTTATGTTTAGCGCAAGCTTTTTTCGTGATCGACGACGTTGGAGTGCGCAGTCCGCACTGCGGTTTACGATAAAAAAAATCTGAAACATATCGAGCAATTAGTAATTGCCAATTACTCTCAAAAACTTAACCCGAGCAATAATTCCAAAAAGTTACGTTTCACCCCATATAATTACTTCTTTTCAATAGTTGGTTTAAGGGCCTCGTTGCTATTTGACAGATTTCCACTTTTTCAATTTTTTTTCTTTTGATGATAAAATTTTTGCCACCTCAAAATTTACAAATAAAAACTTCTTTGAACGAAAGTTGCCACTTTTGAGCTTACTTCGAATAATCTGTTTTTCAAGATTGATTATTTTTACTTTATAAATCGTCATTTTAAAAAACACTCAAAAACGCGCGTTTGCTAAGGTGTCTAAATTAAGGTAAAATTTATTTTTTTAATTTTTATTAATTCGAAACCGTTAGAACCGACCCATCCACCGTTTAAAATTTATTTACTTTGTTTAAATACGATTTCTACGTCAAAATCGAAAATTTGAAATTTTGAAAAAAGACGAAAAAACCGAAATTTTGGCACATCGAAAAAAATATATTTTTGTTCATGAGTTGAATGAAATAAATTTTAAACGGTGGATGAGTCGGCTCACCAATTCGGCAAGTTTCGGTGTAATAAAATTTTTAAATTCTGGATAAAAAGGGGCTTTGATGGATTTCTCTCAAACCGTAGTTTCGTTCAAAAAATTATAATTTAGAGCATGAACAAGAGCGAAGAAACAAAACGAGGGCATATTTGAAAGAAATAAAAAGTGGCATTCATAATAATTTCAGCCGGTGATTCCAGAAAAATAAGTTTGAAAATTTTGGAACAAGAAATGAAAAAAATTTTTTTTTAATTTTTCCAAATATTTTCGACCAAAATTCTTAAAAAAATGTCATATGATTTTCCAAATAGCATATAAGGAATATGTGGTCACCTACTCGAAAAGTTAAAGTGGCCATTTTGTAGAGTTTTCTCGTTGATTCGAATGAAGTAATTAAAAAACACATTTACCAAATAATAAGGAAAATTTTTCGTAATTATCGGAACTTTTTCAAAAAATATTCCAAAATTTGACGAATTCGAAAAGTTAAATTCGAACTCAAAGTTTTGTAAAAAAGCAATTATACAAAAATTTAGTTACAAACGTTGCCTAGATTGTTAAAGATAACTTTGATGGTACAAGGTGTAAGGTTTTTCCCTTCTTTTCAAAAATTGGATGGATTTGAGATTCCGCCGTTTTGATTGGTTGAATCTGAGAAAGACGTAGGTTTTTGCCAAAATGAATTGTTCTCATTAGCTTGCTCATCGCTCTCCAATTTTGAAAAAAAAGGGAAAAATCTTACCCCTGTATATTCAAGGAAAAATATATACCCAGTAAAACTTTATTCATCAAGCGCCCATATCCGGATCTGTCAAATAGCACCAAGGCCCTTAAGGTATAACTATCTGATAGTATAGAAATCGATCTGTATAGAGAGTTTTTTTAATTGTCACATTTTTTTCTTCCGGTGGCTAGACAGACAAATTCTAAGATAAAAAATAGTAAATGTTCACCACCAGAAGAAAAAAAACTGACAATTCAAAAACTTCAGGCTGTACACTATAGGATTTTTATATTCATAATCAGAAAAAGGTCAAATAAAGAAAAATATGTTTACATCCACCAATTTTTGGAATCTACGATGAGGATTCAACATATAATAAATTTAAATTTCAAATGAACATTCTTTCGTCTTCTGTCACGTTTTTATGTTCGAGCTGTAAGCTGCCACTAGATCAATAATTTGAACTTGGATTTTATTAAAAAAATTCTGAAAAAATTGCTCTGATTATGATTGGAAAGTGTCAAGCTTTCAATAAATTAATAAATACGATAAAGTTTGAACAAGTGTTCAAAAAATTTGGCTAAGTTAGAAAATCTGACACAGATTTAATCAAAATTGAAGTGAGTCTTGTAGAAGACTCTAGAATCTAATAAAATTATTCCGAATCAAATTATTGTGATCATATTATTTTGAGAGATTTAATTATATATCCAAGATTGGATTCCTAGGTCTCTACTTGTTCGTTCACGTTTGACCAATGAGATCACCAGATATTCCTACTTTAACCAATAAGAGCTTTGAAAATAAGTTCAAACAAGAACGCGACAGTAAAGGCTTAGAGATGCTCTTTTAGGATATAATTGAAATATATTCTTGTTAGAATAAATAAGACATTTCAAAATAATTAAATGATTGCTGTTTCACAAGATGGTTTTCTAAAAATAGTAACTCATAATTTGACTAAGAAAAAGTACAGTTCATTTCTCTCGTCTTCAATTTCCACTCAAATGAATGATTCATTTTTGACGTTGAACCTTTGTGAATGGAAATTTTAGACGTGAGCAATTAATTGTATTTTCTCAGTCAAATTATCAATAATTATTTTTAGGTAGACAGAAAACGATCTTGAAAAATTTTCGATTGAGTTCACAATGATCGTCATATTTTTATTCGTCCATTTGAACTTTTCTGACTAAAAATTTGAATAAATTTTAAACAGCAAAGTGTACAACTTTAATTTTTTATTTTTGCAAATTTTTTCTCAAATAGTAAATCAGTTTAAATTGAATGATAAGGAAACCTGATTGAGAATAATATGCGTATACGCAAGAGTATTGCAACAGGACACACTTTGAATCCCCTGTTCACACTAATGTTTATTTAGGTAGCTGTCATATTCTTGGCCAGCTACCTTGATTAACATGAGTCTGAACAGGAAATATTGTGCTACTAATTTTAGCGCTTGTGTCCAGCTTAAAACCGGAAAATTATCCAATAATCAATGGTTTGTGCTCAAATCTTATACTGAAAAGATTCCAGAAGAAATGTCCATTGATGTGAATTATACGCCTTGTTATTTTTTTCGAATGATGAAATTAAAAGAAAGAGATCAGGGACATAAACTTTCAAAGTCAGTGTGTTTTACCCAATTCATAAAAAGTTTGTTGTACTAAGTTTGTATTCTGCTAAAGATTCAGAAACTTATTCGAATATTTTCATGAAAAGCAAGTTTAAGTTTGAGATATTTGAAAATGCTCTGAGTCAGTCAAATTTACTTTAATTTTTTTTCTATGCATTCTAAAGTTTGGAAATAAATATCCAATTCGAATATAGTTCGTGAGTGACACATGCACAGTCTAATAGCAGATTTGAAGTGCTCGTGTTTTACAACCACAATTTCCTTGAAATTAAAAAAACTACACGAAAACTGTACACGAAAAGGTGCTCTGACTACTGGTCCAATATTTTTACCACGTGCTAAAAGCCGATTTTCGTTTGTGCAGAATTTATCAAAAAATGTCTAATACAACTCATTACAGCACTTCGGATCTTGTGGTCTGATTTAAAACACCTTTCAGCTTTAGATTTGTCAATCGTGGTTCTACAAAATTAATTTGAAAAAATGAGTAGGCACGCAACTTGCGTGACGCAAGGCACGAGATAGCTTTAAAATAATCTTTTAAATTTGTGAAACTTGAAATTGATTAAATGCTGACTGAAATATTTGTGGCATAAAACATGGTTGAAGAATGACATTCGAATATTTTGAGGGCTTTACTCCCTTAAAAAAACAATCATGCTGGAGACTCTTAGTTTGAAAGATTGAGAGCCGTTTCGATGAACTAGTACTTCAACTGTAAAAATCATTTTTTTTCTGACTCGTAAAACATCACGGTTTGCCGCGGCTAACCGAAGTGTATTTTTTTAAACGTTGTCAAGTCATCAGGGATGACTACTTCAAATATTTAAAGTTAAAATTCAATTTTTAAAACATGTTTATAATTTTATTTATTCGAACGCAACAAGAACCGTACATCATTGATCGCAAATAATCTATAATTTTTTTTAAAAGACCTACTCCATTTAGTATATGATAGGAAAAATCAGACAATTATCTCGCTGATGAATTTAAACATTGTTCAAAATAAATTATATAATTTCAACGATCAAAACATCTAAGATATTAAACGTGAGGCTGAAGGTCATATTTCGCTAGCCAATCAGCGCACAGTGCGCTTTTCACTTTACCTGCAATCTGAGGAACACTCTCAGATTTTTTCTATGTGACTAAAGAGATAGCTGTTTTACGGCCTCTTGTTTAGTTAGTTTATAGGTCTATATTATAAGTTCTGGAACAATTAATGCCACTTCTAATTCATACTTTTATAATGCCTCAAGATAATTTCCTCGCAAAGATAATTAATGTAATCAAGCACTGTAATGTTCAAAACCAATATTTTCAAACAATGATCAATTTTTCGTTATCAGGGCAATAACAAAAACCGAACAAGTTTTAATAACATATTTTTTGTTTTATCAAGTTCGAATAAGTTGCAATTTTTGTCCAAATTTAATTTATATTGAGCCCTTTCAAATAATTTTTTTATTGTCAGTTTGAAATGTACTATAGACTATAGTCTATAGTAGTCATGAGTTCTGTTCTAAGCGCGGGTTAAGTTTCACATGGCGCTATTATGAGTGATGCTATCAAATAACTCAAACCTACGCACGAATCACCATCTCTCAGGACACTTTCCACGATGCGTATAGTAGTCAAAGTTTGCAAAATTGTTGTTTGCAAAAAGCTCAAAAAATATGACAAGAAAATCAGTGTAAACGCCATATTTTACGTACTTTATGTAAACCACCTGCCCTTAGTATTAATTAAAATTAAGTATTAATAATTGTTTTAAATGTGGTGTTTTGTGAAAATTTAGCAATTACTTTTTATATTCATGTTACTTTATGCCGAAATTTATTCAAGACAACTGCGTATATGAGAGTTTACTGAGATTTTAACAAGATGTTTAATGATCTCTGGCGCATATTTGGAGTTAAAGATTTTGTCTGGTCAATGTGCATCTTTTCAAAATCTTGCTCTTTTAACTAGAATCTAATTTTATAATCCAGTTATAACATGATCAAACTCTCGTTGAAACTCTTATTATCGATATTTCATTTTCTAGACTTTCCTACTTGACTAGTACTAGACTGTATAGTCTATACAATACATTTTTGTTTATGTTGAAAAAAACCGTCCGATTATAATTCTGGTGAAGTTTTTTTTCTTACACTGATGGTTAAGGGGGTGGGTTTCAATAATTCATTTGAAATCGTGATTTTATTGGCGTTTTTCAATGCCTTCTCTTCTCAGAATTTTTCAATTAGGACACCAAAGCGATATGAATGTGCAGCCGAAGACCTCGCCCAACGTGAGATTTTTGACTTCTTCGTCCAGAACTTGTACTTTAATTTTCCGAAAATTAAAAATTTAGCAAAATATTTTCAAAACTATCAAAAAGTGTTTTCTTGACCACGTCTAAGGGAAAAAAGTCCATGAAAATGCTTGTTTTGTTCCAAATTTTTATAAAAAAAACATCTCAAGTAAATCATCAAATGATAAAATTTACTTGTCATCGCATAATGCAATTTGCGTAATTAACGACTCATAAATCATTAAAATAAAGAAAATTATTGTTTATTTGTACATTTATTTTATTCAGAACTTTCTTTTTTTAGAACAAGGAATTTTATTCGGTGGTAATTATGAACAGGTAAAGTTAATACAGAATTATTGAGATAACGCTCTTCCTGACTTTGTTTGCATCAGTAATTTGTAATAATCACGTCTTTTGAAGGTAATGTGTAAAGTATTGTTTTGAAAGAAAAATGTAAACAAAGTCAAAAAGCCAGTGTTGCGATGTGATTGAAGCTGTAGTTAGTAGCTTTGGAATTATTTTATCTGAGTTTAACAATTGGATCTAAATCGGTTATTTTAGAGAGCCAAAAGTATACATAAAAAAGGCAAAATATGGTTCACCCTCAAGTACGTTCGTTTTTTCACAAGGTACTTGCAGATGTGCGAGGCAACGTTTCAGATACCTTACAAGTACGCTTGGAATATTTGATTAAACAGATTAATTTTTTGAGGGGTGAAACGCCACGTCTCGAAACATTTTTGAGCACTTGCGACAAACGTGGGATTTCTCCAAGAAAAGCAGAGACCTCGAATATTCATACAGAGATTTAAGCTAAATAAATTTCCCGTAGAGCAGAAATTGTTTCTGATTGGACGTGTAGGTCTGGCTGGAATTGTTGGTGCGCAAGACTTAATAAAAGTTAAGGATAACGCAAAACTAATCATTATTGAAACATAGTTAACAAGGCAAAATATTTCTGCTCAGAAGTCACAATTCAATTTTTTAAATCTGAAAATCACTCGCAGTTTATATTGTTACACTATGTTCTCAATTTCATTTTCCCACATTTAAAGTTGATAAACGTTTATGACCGTTTTTATCTTTTTCACTTCGTTTTATTTTTCCTTATTTGAAAAGTGAATCTGTAAGTTGGGGAAGTCTAGTATATAAACTTATCTTATTGGCTCTCACGCTTGTGCGCGCAAGAGAAAATGACAAGCGTGACCCACGCGTGAACCAATAAATTAAGTGCCAAACCATTTGACAACACAATTTAAATCACACAAAACGACTAGACAAGACCGATCACAAACGGTTCATTTATTACAATTTTTTATTTCAGACCCATAGGCGGTCGAAAAATGATAATTTGGTATAAAATTATTTCATTATTTTTATTTATGAATCAAATTTTCTATTCGAAAATTCTGCATTAGTTTAAATTGATAACGCTCACCATTTTTTCGCTGAGGGTTCCTTGGCAGATGGAAGAATCAGCAATAATACATTCGCTTGTTCGCATTCGGTTTCCTCTAACACAATTCCCCCATGCACTCCATGCGCTCCAGATTAAAGTGTAACAATTCTAAAAAATGTAGTGGAATATTGTACTATCAAAGTAAATCAAAACATTTGCGCTTAATAGTAAGTTAAGAAATGCAATGAAATTTAAAATAACAGATTTCGGTACATTTTCTGAATGTTAAGCGAATTTATATTTTGATTGATGCATGTAATAAATCACATTTTATATCAAAATTTTTATGAAGAATTTAATCGTAATAATTTGATCACGGTAAAATTTTGGAATTTCATGATCTAGAACTCTTGTTCTTGCATCTTCAAGTTAAAATCTTTACATTTATGCATTTCTATATTTTTATACAATCACACATATAATCAGTCGAAAATTCGAAGGTTCTTAATTTTACCTGAGTTTCCCATAGAACTCCTTGGCAGATTGATTTGTTCGGACTGATACAATTTGCAGATCTTTTTTTGATATTATCAGTTCCGCAATCTCCCCATGCACTCCATGCGCTCCAGATCAAAGTCGAACAAGTCTAAAAATTTAGTAAAATATTGCAAAAAATTTCTTGGGAAAAATATATCGAATATTGGGATCTTTAACTTTAGTTTCGCGTTTACCCGCGTGTGACCAACCAAAGCACCGCGTATAACGAAGTTGACCAATAAGAGCTTTGAAAATAAGTTCAAACGCAAACGTGAAATTAAAGACAAAGAGATCACAATCTTGGAATCCAAGACTTGGATAAAGCAAAATTTTCNAAAAATTTTACCTGAGTTTCCCATAGGACTCCTTGGCAGATTGATGAGTTTGAATTGATACACTTTGCCGATCGTTTTTTCATATTATCAGTTCCACAATCGCCCCATTGAGACCATGCCGACCAAATTGATCCAGTTGGTGCTTGTGGAGTGACTGGATCAACTTCGATCAAAGTCGAACAAGTCTAAAAATTTAGTAAAATATTGCAAAAAATTTCTTGGGAAACATATATCGAATATTGGGATCTTTAACTTTAGTTTCGCGTTTACCCGCGTGTGACCAACCGAAGCACCGCGTATAACGAAGTTGACCAATAAGAGCTTTGAAAATAAGTTCAAACGCGAACGTGAAATTAAAGACAAAGATATCACAATCTTGGAATCCAAGACTTGGATAAAGCAAAATTTTCAAAAAATTTTACCTGAGTTTCCCATGACTCCTTTGGCAGATTGATGGAGTTTTGATTGATACACTTTGCCGATCGTTTTTTCATATTTCAGTTCCACAATCGCCCCATTGAGACCATGCCGACCAAATTGATCCAGTTGGTGCTTGTGGAGTGACTGGATCAACTTCGATCAAAGTCGAACAGTCTAAAAATTTAGTAAAATATGGCAAAAAATTCTCTTGGAAACATATATCGAATATTGGGATCTTTAACTTTAGTTTCGCGTTTACCCGCGTGTGACCAACCGAAGCACCGCGTATAACGAAGTTGACCAATAAGAGCTTTGAAAATAAGTTTAAAACGCGAACGTGAAATTAAAGACAAAGATATCACAATCTTGGAATCCAAGACTTGGATAA
Organism: Oikopleura vanhoeffeni; assembly: GCA_004367855.1. Lineage (NCBI taxonomy): Eukaryota > Metazoa > Chordata > Appendicularia > Copelata > Oikopleuridae > Oikopleura > Oikopleura vanhoeffeni. The sequence goes on from SCLH01000116.1 coordinate 85,424, forward strand.
AGCAAAATTTCAAAAAATTTTACCTGAGTTTCCCATAGGACTCCTTGCAGATTGATGAGTTTGAATTGATACACTTGCCGATCGTTTTTTTCATATTACAGTTCCACAATCGCCCCATTGAGAGCATGCCGACCATTGATCTAGTTGTGCTTTTGTGGGAGTGACTGGATCAACTTCCTAAAAAATTTGTTCAAAAAAATTCTTCCGTTTTTTTCTAATAATGTTTTATTTATTTCGTGTGGAATCCGTGATTCCGACATTTTTAAAATAATTGAAAATTGATCAATTAAGGAGCAGCAAAACCCGAGTAGTGCCTCTGTTCCCACGTGAGAAAAAGTCATGCTGTTGAATTTGAAACATATCCTGATCAGAGTGAAAAAAAACAAAAATGATCAGAATGTACTAGACTGTGAAATAAGCGTCCCTGATTGGCCGACAGGATATAAAGACCTGAGTTTCAAGTGGCGTCGAGACAAAAAGTGATTTGTTAAAAATGCCAGAGGTTAGAATATAATTTTCATCCGATTTTTCGAAGAATAGTACCATTGAATCTCGTAAGATATCATTTATATTTTTCAATTTGCAAGATAAAGCCTAATAGGTAAGGTCAGTACCGGGAGATTAATCTGCAAAACTAAACCCCTCAGCACTAATTCTTTGAGTTTATATGGTTTAACTTTCTCAAAAAAAAATGATTTCGACCATGAAATGTTTATTTGGAGCCACCTGGTGATCAGAATGTGAGTATTAAAAAACAACCTTTTGGGCTTTTAGGGTTAAGGCGCTTTAAAGGTTGATTATTATCCATTTTATTTTATTGACACGGATCGCGCCACACAAACATTTAGCTATTACTAACAAAAAAATTTAAAAATTTTCGAAAAATTTTTCGGTCATTTTGAAGGAATTTGATGAAAAATGCGTAGGCGGAACGACCGAAACTCAAAGTTGATTTTAGCTAACATTCTTTGCCGCCGAATTTTATTATGTTTTTCGACGTAAAATTTTATTTGCTATTCGATAAGCATAGTTTTAGGATTAATCAGGCATGAGCACCTATTAAATCTCAATTAAAGCAAAAATGCTATTTTACCAAATAAAAAATTTTCGAAATTTTTTTTTCTATTTTCTAAAAATTCTCCTTAAAATTCCCCTTAAAATTCTGCACCAGTCACCGATCACAAATCGTTAGTAAACTACTTAGTTTAAAAGTCGATTTTACGCCCGGTACTGACCCTACTAATAGGCTATTAGTAATAGGGCTCTGAGAGCCGCAATATCGGATTTAGCAAAACGAATCGCTTTTTTGTCTCTATACCGCTTGAAGTTCACGTGGTACTATACTAATCTGGGATATCTCGCCGAGCGAGCGTTTTTCCAACCTACGGAGAGCATTTAAAAGGATCTACCACGCAAAAATTAACCTACACAAGACGATGAATCTCTTATTAATAATGTATAAAAAATGCTGTTTTTTGATTAAGATTTCTGGAATTGTTATAAAAAAAATAAGTATGATCTACATAATGTCACATTTTTGGTGTCGATCGCAGTTTTTTGCTAACACTCGGTTGCCACAACTAATTGGCCAACAAGCATTAAAATATGGTTAACCCCTATGTGTTTGTAAAATTTGAACGTCAAGATTGGTGGAGGTTAGCTTTAGCAACAAAGTAACATCGGGAGCAAAAATGTGACATACTGTACATTTCAAACATCACGAAAAATTTTAACAAGTTTTACACTGTTAAATTCTTCGCTGTGCTTGCAATGAAGGCTTATTTCTTTGGTCGACATTTTTTCAAATTCCTATATTTTGCTATGAAAAGTTCGTAGGCGGAAATCTGCACTACAAGTGAAATACAAATTTACGAAATATTTCTTTGTTCGATTTTATTTTAAATTTTTTATTGAAACCGGTTGGTTTATGGTATACATATAAATAACAAACTTTCCATTTTTCGGACATGTCACTTTTTATTGCAAACGTTTTTATTCAAATTAGTGGTTTTTTTACGCCTACGCATTTTCCATAGCAAAAAATAGGAGAAAGAAAGTCGACCAAAAATGTATACTACATTTTTTCTTGTAATAATTTTAGAAATTCATAAATTAAAAGATATAAGAATTGTTTTCAGAAGTTCTCTATTAGAAATTAATTCTCCATTACTAAATAATTTACGCCAAAATTTGATATACAAATTAAACTTACATATTGACATTGTACCAACTGCATGAAACATGTTATTATCACAAGTTTAAACATCTTTGTAATTCAAAAATTAAATGTTTACAAAAAGAATAAATTTTTATTAAAAGTGTGATAGAACAATTCTCGATATAGTTTTGGGCAATTCCGATAATTTATATTGTGCGTGTAGCGGTGAAAGAATGTCTCTGACAGCGTCTAAGAAGGGCTCGTTAGCGCCCCAGCATGACAGAAATAAAATTGACCTAGTAAACAGTAAACGTTAGTCATGCCGAGATCGCATTTACTCAACAGCGTGAGTGTTCACCAAAAAAAGATTTTTTTGGAATTCATTAAAAAATACAGTATAATACAGCTGCAATCCACAAAAAACGTTATTATAAACATCACGAACTACAAATGTGTTGTCGGTTGATAAACGGACTTAGAAAATCATTTGGTGATCAAAAATCTACTCCTCTGCATATCGCATTCGTTGTCTGCGCATTCGTGTGGTCCTCGGGAGACAGGATTGAAGTATGCTAATGCCGAGAGATGAATTGCTGAGTTCAGCCAATCAATCCCTGCGCATCATCCCGCCATAAATTCAGTCGAGTTTTTGAAAGCACACAGAGTTGAGATCGATTTATTATTTTTAACATGCAAATTTCAACTTGCCCTCAATCTACTCCAATTTTATATTATTTCAAGTGTAAAAGTCCGTCTAATTAGAAGGGAAAAATATTTGCGAAATGTTCGTAACCTTTTTTTCTGAGAATTTTTTACCAAAAACTTTAGAATATTATTTATTTAAGAATAATGCCTGAATGAGGATTCGAAAACCTTAATTCAAATTACTAGATTGATAAAATCATTTTCACTTTGCCCCTTTTCCCAGTACAAATTGTACTGTACAAATTGTACTGTACAATTCGTACTGTACGAACTTCAATCAAATGTGATTGCGGAGGTGCAAAAATTTGAAGTCAATTGAGTTGAATAAGGTTGTGATGAGGAAAGGGACCCAGTAACTAGGTTTTAAGAACGTTTACTAAAAATAAAAAAAATTAGAACAAAACTTTATTATACAGTATTTGAATTCCGAAATCTTGTCGATCGAACTTTTGTTATTATAAATTATAAAAATAAGATATATTATAAACGTTTCGCTTTTATTGCATCGTTAGTATTTTTGGACTAATCTGTTCAGAAGGTAAAAACGAGCTTTTATGCAGAATGTGAGCTCATTGTCGCATGAAATAATAAAATTTTACAGATTGAGAAATTTTGAAGCTGATTGTTTGAGATTCGAAAGTGCGCGATTATAAATTATAATGCATGCATTGATTACACACCGATCATTTTTGGCGTTCCCAATATTAAGCACCCTTGCCTATAATTATACTCAAGAATATCACTAAGACAACATTAGTGGGATTCGAAAACGAGCTATAGAGATGGTAAGCATTTTTAAGATGAACTTAGGTTGGGAAAAGGATATCAAAAATTATTCCTACATGTCCCGTATAACTTTGACGTTAAAGACCTGAAGAATCGTGTGATTTGATTGGTCACTACACAGGAGTCAATGAGTATTGACCGATCAAATCACACTATTTTTTTGGTCTCTGACGTCAACGTTCTACGGAACACGTAGGTATAATCTTCAATATAACTCAACTAGTAAAGTGCTTCGTAGCTCTGGTTACGTCATGACGCGTCACTCACCTAATACAATGTGTTGATAAAGCCATGTGTTGATATCATCAGTGAGTGCGATATATTGAAAAACTCTGGGTTAAATAAGGATGTTTATCGTACGCAAGCAAAAAACAAAGTCTTCTAAAAAGGTCCGAGGCAAGTGACCTTTATTGAAAATTGATTGTGATGTGAAAAATAAATGTCGAGGGTACAGAAAGCGCACAAGTAAATAACTTCTAATTTGAAAGTCCTTCGCAGGCTTGAAAAAAGGATCCACCATCGGTCCACTACTGATTTTCGATCCTTATTATTTCGGATTTTGTGAAATCCCATTGGTGTTGCTTGATTCTATTCTGTTTGCAAACATAATACAGGGGGGGATATCGCCGAAAGTTTTTTGCCAAGAAATTTTGGCGATATTGGCACATTCGACGATATTGGCACATTTGGCGATATGGAGAGATTTTTTTGATTTCATAAGGAGTTTCACAATAGGTTCGAATGAAGTAAATCACCAAAATGCGTAGAATTTGATACTCCACCGAACGCAATAAAATCAAAGTTGAAAAGAGTAAATTTGGGAAATTTAATCATGAGAATGACGTCATCCATGAGGCCCACAAAGTAATTTGTAATATAAATCTCAGGAAAATTCGGCGATATGGGGCATTTTTGGCGATATTGGCACATTCGGCGTTATTGACACTGGAAGTATTTTAGCTAAAAATCGTGAAATTGCGTAGGTTTTTTTCGGGGATTTCGGCGATATTGGGCTGACGATATTGCCCCCTGTAGTAAAAAATGAAGTAACTATTAATAATAATATTGACGGATATTATTATCTCGAAACTTTACGTGAAAGCAACAAAAAAAATTATAGGGCAAAATTTTAAATAATAAAATTTTGCGATGATTTTAAGGTTTTTATATTAAAATTCCCAAATTTTTTAGTGCTAAATCTCGCTCGGATCCCAGATTATTTTAATTGTGAAAATGAGTTTATTTAAAACCAGCTGGAAGAACAATTGGGTTGATAGTAAAATGTATAAAACGTAAAATGCATGAATTTCAGATTTTGAACTTTAACATGCAAAACCAAGAGTTCTAGAGCATGAAATTCCAAATTTTTTGCAGAATCAAATTATTAAGATAAAATTCTTTAAAAAGATAAAAAATTTGTGTTATTTTATGTCTCATCATTGTGCGTGAAGTTGTTCTCACTTAAAAATATGACAGTCATATTTTACGTTATAAATATTTCACTGGAAAACAAATTACGTTAGATAAAATATTTTTTATATTTTTTCATAATGTTACGTTTTTGTAGCACATACTTCAGAACGCTTATAACGTTTTATTAATTTTTGATCAAAAAAAAATACAAATCATGGCTAAAATAAGAATTAAGTTTGGTCCCTTATATTTCTCATGCAAGGTATGTGAATAACCTAGGTAAATTTAATTTTTATTTTTGAAATCTCGATGGTTTAATCACATGATTTCAAATAAGAAACTTTGAAAGCCAAAAATGGATACTGATTCTATTAGACAGATGAATGAGGTTCATATTTTTGGCTTAACATTACGCAAAAAGGGTAGCAACAATCGTTTGAAACGTTTGTTACGATTCGTTTCCCTTTTTAGCCTGTCTAAAAATAGAGCTTTTGATTTTTGTTGATAAATCTATTATTTCGATACAATTAATTTTTCAATTAACCTTTGTATTTTTAGTGAGTCTAAATGAAAATTATTTCATTCAACAATTAATTTTCAAAATAAAATGCGTGTTTCTTCGTTGCCATACGAATTTGAGCTACTTTTCAAAGTAGTTGAATGACTACATATCCTTTTCCGAACGGAACTCCATCTCAAAAACGCTTACTATATCTATAGCGCGTGTTCGAATCCCACTGATGTTGTCTAAGTGATTGTCTTAGTGATTGCTTGAGTGATTACATATCGATAAAATTTAGCGGTTCCATTATCAAGACCCTTGCCTATAATTATATTCAAGATAATCACTAAGGCAACATGAGTGGGATTCGAACACGCGCTATAGAGATAGTAAGCGTTTTTGAGATGGAGTTCCGTTCGGAAAAGGATATNAAAAAAATGGTTCGAATCGGACCATTTTTTCAATTTTTTATTTCAAAACTTCATAATCTCCAAATTTTTTGAAAAAAACAGGAAAATGATTCGGACCAATTTTTTTGTTTAATTTTTCTCCAAATATGCTGGTAATTTTGAGATATCTATTGGCTCAATCATATCCCTTTATCACTTTTTGGTTATAATGCGTAGCCACTACTCCTTTTAACGTGTGATTTTAACGTTGTGGCTACGCATTCTAACCAAAAAGTGATAAAGGGATATGAGTTGTTTCTAAAATTCGAAATGTAAACGGGTTGAACACCCTATTTACTATAGTAACCTTGATTTGTGAATGGATGTTTTAGTTATTTATGATTTTTTTCAATGAAAAATTATATTTTTCAGAAAATACTTTTTTTAAACAGGATGTCAGGTTTTAACTTAAAATTTCATTAATGAGGAAACAAGAAATCGCGCGCGCTGATTGAACAAAAATTAAGCCAACACGGAATTGCCAAATCAGCGCTCGCGGTTTCTTGTTACCCCGGAATTCAAAAGCAAAAGAAAAATTAGAAGTCAGTTAGTATGAGTATTCTCTGCGAAAATTAGACGCAAAGAAATTCCCGTCAAATTGTACTTATTCATACTGCATGAATCATACGTGAATAAATTCGAATCATTTACTTGCTGAAAACTTTACTGAAGTGTATTACAGCTCGTTAAAAAGATTAAACGTCAAATTTATCTATACTTATAAACTGAAATAAATTGATATATAATTCGTTCAGCCGTGCAAATTTTATTTCAATAATCGCCGTTATTAAATTAATGATTATCACAAAACGACAACGTGCACAATCTGGAATTTCAAAAGGTCCATTTTAATAATTCGAATTAGAAAAAATAGGAAATATCAATTAAATAAGTCGGAAATATTAATAAAATAAGTCGGATATTATAATAAGCCAGAAATATTAGAATCATTTTTTTGTATTGCAATGTTTTAATCTGAATGTTTTAGTCGAAAGTTATTGATTATTTCCACACGATTAAAAATATTGAAGCAGTTCAACTCTCAAATGACTAAAAGAAACTTGATGGCTGAAACAACATGGAATTCAACAAATCAGTGATGTGACATCACCCAAATTTTGAAGATTTAACTAGGGTTCTGCACGGTAGAATTTTTGACTATTAAACCAAAGGTTTTAACAAACAACCAAAACGAATTTTAAAACTAAGAAAAAAATCGAAAAAAACACTTTAAACAGGGGAATTTTGTGGGTATTTTAAGGTTTTGATGTTTAAATGGAGAGTTGAACGTGTCTTAGCTCTTCCTACTGACTAGAAACAAGGACAAATTCAAGTTCCAGTCCGTTTCCACCCCAACTTGGACCAAAATTTTGGGAAAACATCTTAAAATTCGCCAATTCAATTTTTCACTTGATTTTTTCTTATTTTTTAATTATATCTACTCATCGTTTTGAAAAAATTCCCGGCAATGAAAATTAACCATAATTTATAATTGATATCAAAAAACTCCAATTTGAATAAAAATCCGGGAAAGCTATTAATTTATTTTTTCGATGTTTACGCTAGATTTATTCGTCCGTGCGCAACCCTGGATATAATTGATTAAGGGTAAATCATGTCATCGAACTCAGAAGATGTAATTTACAGAATGAAAATTAACGTTATGGGAATTTGATAATTTGAAAAAAACTCTTTAATAACATGTACATTTTGCAATGATTTATCTTGATCAACGATTCCGAGGCAGCCGCGTGGGTCGCTATTTCATCGAAAAGTAACATGTTTATCTTTTAACAAATAATTAGAAACAAATTATGTTATGCAGGCCTTTCAAAAATATTCTTTGGGCCAGTTTATAATGGGGAATTCAGTCTTACTATTTAGGTCAGACTTTTGTAATATGCGAATTTTGAGGAACGTCTAAAAATAGACTTAATTTGACCAACAAGGAAATTGTATCTGTTTAAGCAATCCAAATCACATAAGTTATGTGACATAACCCCCATAAGTTATACTTTGAGTTCAATATTTTGACCAATGAAAGTTTAACTTGAAAAGATAAACCACTTTCGAGAAGAGTAGTTTAGTCTTCTAGCGTCTTATGAGCGCCTTAATAAGTACAGCCTGTTTAAACGGTGCCAATTCGTCAGCCACGTTTAATGGCTTAAATTCAATTTTGAGACTAAAGTCTGGTCACTAAGTGGTCACCACTTCCGAAAATTAATGACCATTTTAACATTTCTCACAATTGTAATTTACATAATTTTTGTGACAAATAGGTAGCGAAATTGCAAGATTTTAGAAAATTTGAAGTTTTTTAAATTTGTAGAAAAATCTTTAATCGCAGCCGCAAGATTATTTAAACCACTCGAAGTCGGATTTTGAAAATTGAAAATATACTTTATATTCTATTATTTTGTAAAGAATGCTCCTATTTATTAGGGGCTCACTAAATATCGCATGATTGAGTCACGTGCCGTTTAATTCTATTCACGTGTTCGTTAAAGTGTAACCATAACGCTTAATTTTTGCCGTCTCAAACTATTCGACTCATATAGTATATTTATTTATGTAATTTATACAAATATAATTTGTAACAATTTTAAAAAAGCCGTTTATGCAAATTTTTTTTTAAATAAATGAAAAAACTTTTGTGTCTACAATTTCTTTATGACCTAAATCATTGTTTTGAAGGTCACAACTCCTCATGAGGTCATTTCAAAGTTTTTGGATGTACCTTATTGAGTGAATTCTAAAAAAAACCTAACAAAAATCGACATGCCTTGTTTCAAAACCGAAAAATCTCATAACTTATGTGTCATTTTTCTCTGAAATTTCTTGGTTTTGAAAAAAGGCATGTCTATTTTTGTTAGGTTTTTCTTAGAATTCACTTTTTTAAAACATAACTCATGTGACATAAGCCTTATTTTGAGGAAGGTATGAAAAAGAATCAGAGTCGGCGAAAACTCTAATTCAGTCTCATTTTCTTTTTAAATTGTTAAAAAGTATAAATAAGAACAAAAAAGGTCAACCTAATTTATAAAACTAATAGTCAAATTCCTTCTCAGCACGTTTTAAATGAGCGAAATAAAAGGACACGGTACAGGATACATAATTTGTCTGGAATTCAAGAGCACTTACTAAGTAAAATTTTGCTTACTAATTCACTTTCAAATTGTTTCAGGTCAGTTTCTTAAAAAAATTAGAGCCTCGTTATTCGACATTAATATTTTTCGACTATTATCTGAATGATAAGATCTAAATGACACGAGCTCGAAAATAAGTCATCAGTTAAACCGCTCTTAACCTGCTACATCTAAATATAAGGGTAGCAAATTTCATGAAACTTTTTATTAACCAAAAGTCAATTGTGAACATGAGAGCAATAGAGAGCGAAACTTGTCCGGCCCTCTAGTGACTAGAGTCTAGTCCTTCTGGCGTACATGAGTGACCTACGGTTATTAGTACCGTCTTAAGGGGGTACTGGTCGCTGGCTTTATGGGGCCTTAAGGGCATAATAAATGCTCCAAAATGACCCTGAGTGATAGCAAAGTGTACTACCGACCAAATCATCAAAAAATTTTTTTCGAAATTTTTGCGTTTTTTCGATCTTTTTTTAAGTATTTTTTTCAAAATGAACTAAAAAAAAATAAACGTTGGGTGCTTTAATTTAACAACTAAAACGTCAAAATATTATCTTGACGTAAGCCAACTTTCTGATCAGTGTTTCCGTGGCTTTCTCTTTGGACCTACTATCGAAAAAATCGAAGCAAATTTTTTTCGAAAATTTTCCACGTGACCTCAAAAATTCATATTTTGAGTTGGACAAATTTGAAAAAAACGCTTTAGAGTATTTTTATTTGTTCGAGCTACCTTCTGTTAAAATTTGAGTGATTTTGAAATTTAACCTAGGAGGAGATAGGATTTTACGATGAACAAAGTCCAAAAAATAGGGTGGTTTATCGCATATTTCTAGAAAAAAATATAGCCATTTACGAGAAAACGCTTCAAAAGAAAGTTTTTAATACTAATATACAGGTTTATGTTAAAAGTTTGAGTGTTATTTCTAAATAAACCTAGGAGGGGAGAATAGTATATCACCATTTTGGCTTTTAGGTCCTTTTGTGTCGCTAATAGTGTCAAGGGATGGTGTGCATACAAAACAAGTTTTAGACACATTTATGACGCAGAGCTAAAGGCTAGATCTACAAACTGGCTAATCTGAATAATACCTTCGAAGCCCTGATTGGCCAAGTTTTTATCGAGAAAAACCAATTCTAGCGACCAGTACCCCCTTAAGTGGAGTACAAGAAATAATTTGGTGGTGTTTTCAAAGCAATCTGATGAAATGACAATCTTTAAAAATTATTTTGCGGTTATTTACTGTAGCAAAATGTAGAAAACCAGGAACTATCGGCAGAAATATAAACTTTCCGTAAATCTAGTGTGCGAACTTGAATTGACCGAAGTCGGAGATATAATTCTGTGCTTTAACTTATTCAGTGCTCATATTATGGTATTACCGCTTATTTGAAATTTTTAGTTTTCGAAAAAATTTGAAAAAACATTAAATTTTCGAAATTTTTTTTTTATTATTTTTTTCTTAATCTCTGTAAAAAATAATTAGGAATAACTAATCTTATTTTTGTTTAACCTCTGTTTTAGCTCCAACGGGTGACAGTCTACGGGGAACTGTCACCCGTAGTACAGTCTACGTGAATTTCAGTCAAGACAAAATATTTAAGCCAAATCTTATTTTGCAAATTCGCCAACGAGCGTTTGAAAATGATATAATTGTTCCACTGAGTTTCAAAGATGCGAAGCGACCTGAAATATAAATTTTAAAAACCATGGTTTAATGTTTCAAGCTAGATTCCATCTGCTGGAATCAATGTCTTTACAAAATGGCAAATTTGTTGGTGTCAGACTTAGGAAACTTTTTTTTTGTTTCTAGAACTCACAAGATGTTCGTTTTTGTTTATGTCACCTTTAAATTGCCTGATTTATATTAGATAACTATTTTCATTATGTTTCAATTTTTTTAAAGGTCGGTCAATCAGAGCCCTTGCTGATAATTTCTGAAAATTTCCAAATTTTTAAATAATTTTAAAAATAAATGTGAATGTCAGAAAATGAAGTAATTAAAAAAATAATTATTCCACTTTTTAGCCAAACTTGAACAGTCTTATTGTCTACCAGTGAGAGGCGCAAGTTGTGCCGCGCCATGCATCAACTACAGCTCAGATTTTGAAGATAATTTTCAGAATTGTTCGATTTTAAAACGCATTGTACGTTACTGTTACTTTGAATTTCACAAATGTACTACATGTAAGAAGTCTTTATGACGATAATAATTATTGACTCGTCGCATTTTGAGCGGTGAAGTATGGTATTATCTAACAAGATCTTTGACGGTGATTTTTATTTTAAAACTTAAATTGTATAAATAAAATGAACATCTTCAAACCTACTAAATCTCGAAGGCGTTGGATTAGCTATAATCTAAATACGACTCGTTTGGCAAATCAAGGTTTGTTTAAAAACAACGTGTCCGAAATATTTAGATAATTATGACACCTTATCAATATGTTTAACACGTAGACTGACTGTCAGACAAATTTCGTTAATGGCAAATCATATATTATTTATTTATTTTCCATAAAAAATGGTATTTATTTAACGTTTCGGCTAAGAAGCCATCTTCAGAAAGTGAGAGAAATAGTTTGAACCAGTTCGGAACGAAAAATGCAGTATTTCAGTTTATCTATTAGAATTCAAATTTGTGCGCGAAAATGTATTTTAAACAAATTAGTTTAAATACTCGAGCCTCAGATTTGCCCTATTAGATGAATTATTTATTTTGTATTCATTAGATTTTAAATAAATAAAATTGTATTTATAACAGGAATCATATCTTTACTCCCGTTGTGGCCGACAATCTCTGGACCCGTAGTGTCTTTGCACCATCCATGGTGGCAGGCGCTTAAATTGAGACATTATAACCGAACATTCATTATCAACATATATTTTTTCAAAAAGATAATCATATTATTCAAAGAATTTTCTACAGTCTAATAAAACAATTTTTAAAAAGTTTCTAAAAAGTTATCAAATTGAAAGAAAATTAAAAACTCTCTCATTTTTGCTGATTCTCAGAAACACTGCAAATTAACATCGAATTAGGGTTAATTTGACATTTTCATTCATTTTCAAATAAATAACCCGCCACCAATTTGGGTATTGCAGCTGCAAAAAAAATGGAATGTTTTCATCACCATTCTCATGCAAATATTATATTCTTTAAAACTATGGATTATCTCGCGCACGAAAAATAATTATCCATTTTCGAGTAAAATTCTAAGAAAAGTTCTCGATGGACTTGGGGGGCGAGGCCAAAACCAATCCAATAACGTTTATTATTGATTAAAAAAAAATTGGTGAAAAAAAATCACTGAAATTATCGTTTACTGATAATAAGAGATAAAATGACTGAACGGCCACGCCGAAGTAATGACGGGTCAAAATGCAACAGGCTCTGATGGATTTTGACAGTAGTGAAGAAGAAGAATAGAATAAAACCTTTCTGTTTGATCCAGGACCGCGAAATAGATCCAGTCGAAGAAGCTATTTTGAGCGACAGCGAAGTACGGTAAACAGTAATTTGAAAAAGTACTCAATATTACGTCAAAAAAATTCAAGGTCAACTTCAAACGTTTTTTAAGACATTTTTTCATTACATCAAGTCCGAATAAAATCACGTGACGAAATAATTCAAAAATAAGGTTTGAAATATGTCATAATAAATCTTATTTCTCAAAAATAAGATCACGTGACGTGTTTGGAAAAATATATAATGTTCAAACTCTAAATTATGTGTTTATTGGCCAAAAAATTTTTCGGCGTAATTTGATCACTAATTTGTTTACTTTCATCAAAACCTTATTTCCTAATTTGAAGGTCACGTGATCATTTTAGGTCTTGGTGTAAGGGAAAAAAGTCTTTAAAAACTTCTAAAGAACCACTTCACTTCTTCACAAAAATTGATTTAAGTAATGTTTGGAAAAAAAAACAGTACTATTTGCAAACCATTCCTTGAATATACGGTCACGTGATCACTTTGGGGCTATGGTGTAATGGGAAAAAGCTTAGAATTTTTTTTTGGTCCCGCTCAAAGGCTTTTCTTGATGATTTATTTTTTTTTGCAAAAAATAAGTACTGTAATACAGTAAAAATTTTCGAAAAAAAACGCACAAACGTCAATTATTTCAAATAGTTGATCAATCATTTTGTAAATTTTCATTCATACATGATTAAGGTCCTAAATTGCGATTAAAGGCCATTGAACCATGGATGGTGCAAAAAGACACTACGGGAGTTAACCAAGCAGTTTTGTTTCCAATTCTGTAATACCAAGATCCGTGACACCAGAATAAGCCTATTTCAAGTCGCATGTAATTTTCAATATTTTCCACCCACAACTCTCTTAACGTTCAGTTCAAATACCATTTTTTCGCGTTGATTTTTTAATTGTCTATCATTATATATTCTTTATTTGTACGGTATCACTCCTATTTGTCCTACTAGTCAGAATGTTATTTCGGAAATGGACCATTTGCATATAAAAGGCGCGAGATTATGATAAGATTAAAAGTCTTAAGATTTATATTTTCAAAGGATTTTATTCAATGACACCCATTGAGTCCAATTATATAAGTATGGTGTCATATTAAAATACAAAGACTATAATAACGAATACATTTATTTGAAAGGTATAAGTTAACATATCTAAATTAAACCCAGAGTTTTCCTCAAATCTCGCGCCTTCACACTATACCGCTCTGTCACCGCCATATTAATAGGCGATTCACGTAGCCACAAAGTGGGTGTGAGATCTTGAGGAACTTTGGGTTGAATTTGGATAGAATTAAGTTTGGATAGAATTAAGTTAAGTAGGTGCATTTTGAATCGATTTAGGGGAAGCATTAAAGGATGGAACACCGAGTTTCATTAGTCCAGAACAAATTACAGGTTCATTTTGAAGAAATGTGGGAAAACAATACAGGTATAACTAGTCCCGAACAAATATCAGTTACATTTTGAAGCAATAAAGAGTGAAATCCTAGGATTTTGCGTAAATAAGTTGTTATAAAAGCGCCTGCGCACTGTGAGTATGATTTTTTGTACTAAATGTATTTTTTGTTGTACTTGAAGTTAAAACAGCCCATTAATTTAAAAGACAGTTGTACTAAAAGCGTCCTTCCGTTTATATCCCCTATTCACACTTTTGTGAATATCCTGGCCCTGATTAGAAAACCTAGTGTGTTTTTGAGTAGTAGGGCCGGGATATTCACAAAAGTGTGAATGAGGTATAGAAAACTGGACACCAAATATAAGGGGTTTTTGGTTTCAGACACGAAGATTCTAGTACATGAAATATTAGCTTGAAACATTAATACATTGACTTTCCAAATAGTTATAAAAACTGGAGAAGAAAAGGACCTCCGTAGAATTGAAATATGAAAATATATTTCTTCATTATTTGAATCTTCATGGCCAGAAATTTTAATTTAAATATTTTTTCACAACCAAAACCACATTTTGTTTCTAATTATTGTCCGAATACTTGAAGCTGATATAATATATGCTTATACAGAATAATGTTTTTTTGGTCGAGATATATTATGTTATCATTTTTTGCTAATTAAAACTATAGTCTGATAAGCTTACGGTTTATTATAACTATTTTCAAATCACTTTTTCTTTGTGTGAGAGAAAGTGAAGAGAATTTTGAGGCCTACTATTGCCTAATTACTTTATGCAAACTGCGAAAAAAAATTCTCTTCACTTTTTCTCACACGAAAAAAACAGTGATTTGAAAATGGTTATAATAAACCGAAAGCTTATCAGACTATAGTTTTTATTAGCAAAACATGATTGATACAGAATAAGTTATCATAAATATTTAAGGACCTAGAAGAGATCCGGCATATTAAATATATTAAATTTTTTTATGTTGATATTTATCGGCCTAAAAATAATATTAATAAAATTAATAAGAAATTTTGTACAGCTGAGTTGAGGCAACACAACAACTCAGCTGTAAAACAGTTCTAAAAACATCTAATTTTTTCGAAAAATTAATGAAATATTCATACGTTTTTAATTTGCTATATGTTTCTTATACCATTCTGTAAATAACTTTGCCCGGTCTCTGATAGGTCCTCAAATGTATACATTATATATTTGACACTCATTTTGAAAAGTATTAACATCTCTACAATTTATTACTTAATTTTGAGTAAGGGTGATGTATCATTTGACACCAAGAGTTATCGTTAGATATAACATTACAAATCTAAGAATTCAGTTGCCATTTTTCTCTCTGGTTTTCGAAGTTTAGTCTCTTGCATCATTACGTTTAATTATAACATTCCATTTTGAGTTGAGCCAATCTTTACATCGGTCTTTTTCAAATACAAGCACCCTTTGTTCCTCATTTTAAAATATAACATTTTTTCTTGATGGCGCCTTAAAATATTTTTTTCAATGGTCTTTTAAATAATTAACTCTGTTTTCATTTGTTAAAAGGGAAAAGTTGTTCATACTTGGTCTCATGTGTCC
>SCLH01000116.1:110512-167195 GCA_004367855.1 Oikopleura vanhoeffeni
AATAAGTTTTTAAAGTGACCCGGGGATAATAATGGATATGTGCGCCTTGACAAGAGCTATCTTTATGGAATAGTCGCACGATTTCCGTCGAGCGATTTATGGGTGATTTACGGCAAAATGGCGTAATTTTCTTCAAAAATGGCATTTTCAAAAAATCATCGTTTCGTTATTACTTCTAGAATTTTGAGCATAAAAACTTAAATTGATGCAATATGATGTTTTTATCATTTTTGATCATTTAAACTGATAAAAGATCCTTAAAACAAAAAAATGAAATATTGGGAGGCAGATTAAGAAAAAAATGCCAAAAATCTTCAAAATTTTGAGATTTTCTTCATTATAGACGTGATGCCGATTTATTTTTTATTTTTTGTGGCATGTAATATGTGCGCTTTGACAAGAGCTATCTTTATTTAATAGTCGCGCAATTTCCGTCGGGCGATTTATGGCAAAATAACGGAGCCAATATCGCCTAAATTGCGTGGGCGTTTGAGGTTTTATTTACAAATTACTTTGAGTGCGTGAAGAATGACTTCATATATCCCAAGATTAAATTTCCTAGATCTACTTTTTTGGAGTTTCATTTGATTGCGTTTGGCGGAGTTCCTTATAAAATTAAAAAACTTTTGAAATTATGACGTCATTACGCACGCTCACGCGTTTTTAATTTTTGAACGAATAGTTTAATTTCTCCCCCCATATCTCCGAAAATGCCGATATCGCCGATAAAAAAAAACTTTCGGCGATATTGGGCCTCGTTCTGCAGAAAATTCAAAATTCGAAGCTATCAATTTAAAAATGTTATTCGACAGCTTATTTTAAAGGAAAAATTTCGATAAAAAATAACTTTTTCATCAATTAATTATTTCTACATTGTTTCCGAATATCTCCCTCTTTGTTGGTCTAAGTTAGTTAGACTGACAACCTAAAAACTTACATGTGCATGAATTAGACCAATTGTGACAGCAAAGCAACGCATTTTTGATATATAACTTTTCCTAGATACCGTAGTATACGAAATAATTTGATGCTAGTAATTCTGAATGACGATCTATTTAAAGGCGGATTTTGAGGCGCTGTTTGAGATTTTCACACCACTGGAAGAAAGCTATCGTTAAAAATAGTTGTTGTCGAAAAATATTTTAAGCTTTGTGGGTTTCAATCGACCAGTTGTACTTAAATAGTTCTCACCAGATCTAGTGAGTTATAGTCTATAACTTATAGACACTATTAGACAGACATTTAAGTTGGTAGTAAAATTTTCGGGAAGTATTTAATTTTCTTATTTCTTCCGAACAAAAGGTTTCAAACGCAATTTTGTGAAAGTTCTGGTGAGAATTGTTTAAACTTTTTCTCGATAGATTTGAAACATTTAACTTGGAAATTCTGGGTAGAGATGCATTTTATCGATGTTCTAAAAAAAGCATCTTTGATTTTGAAAGTTTAAGATTCATTATTAAATTATTACAAATTCAAAAGTGGTTAATCTGATTATGTTTAATTTTTTTTGGAAGTTGGCAACAAATTCTAAGGTTATTGAGAATTTAGCAACCTTGGGAAGGCGGATTTTTGGATTTTTTCCTCACATTAAAGACAAAATTAGGGTTCTGAAAATATTGAACTCAAAAATTTTTAGCTACAACAGGCTGGAACGTGAATTTTACCCGTGAAGTTCGTTTTTATTCAAAACCTCTCCAAAACTGTCGCCAATTAAATCAATATTTTTGTACGGTACTAAATTTAGTAAATACAGAGATTGATCTCACTCTATCATATTTGAGGTCATGAAAATAAGCGTGGTACGTTGACACGTAACTTAAAATTGTCATTGTTGCAGAAAAGAAAAACTGCTCATAACATTGAGAAAACCATCTTTAAATATACAGACCCCACACAAATGTATGACATTGATATGTGTCTGTATAATTCCAGATAACTCAATAACCTAATCGAGCTATAACTAAGCACTCCGTCTGAGGCTCGATTACTTAGGTTTGCGAAAAATGCACCTTTTCTGAATTCAAAATANACAAACTGGATAACTTTATTATATCCCCTATCTTAATTGATTTTCAGTATTATGATTAATCTGGAGTTACTAAAGTTTTGAAATAAAATACGCCTAAATTTGTACGTCTGCGAAAAAGTGCAGTCCTAATCCAAAAATTCACGTCAATGCCCACCCGATTGTCTATACAAAGCACTTTGAATTTTTAAGTGGCTTTATTGAGCCAATTTTTTCCCACAGCTCTATTATCACAAGTGCGAGTTGTTGGCATACCCAGCTGCAAAATAATATTTTTAAAGCCTCAAATTTCAGATTTTGAGTTGTGGAAATTAAGCCGTTAAAATCGAAAAATAATTTTTGGATATTTTGCTGAAAATTTATTTTCATTAAATTTCCTCAGGATAACGGTCTGGTTTTTAAATAGCCATATAATTTAAAATTTATTTTTGAAATGATAAACTCCTATAAAAAATTAAAGATTATTTATTTTCAAGTCCAAACCCATTTTCGCAATTACTGTTCTGTCCTGTCTCTTTTTTTGCACATCCACACATATTATAATTTTTTTTTTAAAAGATTGGGGTTTGTCCCAATGCCTATAGCCTATCTTAGTATTTACTGAATTGGTTTCTGTATTGTCAGATGCGTCAAAAATAAAACACATCTAATTAAGTTTTGTGTACCCGTGCAGTTCACGGAAAACCCCTACAGTAGAATGGTAATTATTTTTAAAATATGACCTAATCCTCAGTTTAAGAAAAGAAGGAAAAAGTTTTTTGACCAATGGCGCCGCTTTTTTGATTTTAAGCATATCTCATGCGGCTGTGGAAAATTCACCTTTTCTGGGCTAACTCGGAGGAAATGTGATCATAAATGAATTTTTATTTATTAACATATTTTCATGCCAATGAACAAAATTCGGGCCATTAAAAAAAAAACGCGCTTAAATGGATCAAAGATAATCAACGCGCTTATTTGGGATAACATCTAATAGAAAAAAACACTGTTACACGATTATCTTTTTTATAGCGTTTTTACATCACCTGCATTGTAAATTAAAAAAATGTCAACAAAATTTGTAGTTCAAATTAAAATATAACAGCTAATTAAAAGCTCTTGTAAGACAGGGGTCGGCATAAACGTTTCGGAAAAACCTGATTGATCAGAAACTTTGATCGGGATCGCAATTTTGACCAACCTGATCGGATCGAACTTGATCGGATGCAAATTTTTTTTGAAAACCTGATCGGATCGCAGATTTCAAAAACCTGAATCGGATCGGATCAAAAGTGCCGGCTCCGATCAAGGTCTTTTGTCCCGATCTAGATTCGGACAAAAACATTAGCTTTGTTTATTAAACCCTCCGAAGCATATCCATCATGAATTGCCCGAGTAACTTAAATCTCTCATTTGCCTTTGAAAAGAAATTGGGAAATAAGAGATTTTTGAAGTTACCTTGGGCCATCATGGTCGATATAAAAAAGGCATATCCTTAAATCCGCGGAAGAGGAGACTATTTTTTAGTAAATCAAAGCTAAAAATTTTGGGCTTGGATTTACTTAAAATAGTCTCCCTTTTTTCCGGATTTAACGATATAATAAAAAAAACATATAATAAAAAAGCATATAAATACAAAAACAATAAAAAAACCCAAAATTACTAACCACCCAAAAATGCTCCATAAGCAATGTACGTCTAGATATTTTTTAAAGATGTAATTCTTCTCCTACTGTTTAAAAACGCAGTTTCTAGCATTCTGAATTTCAATGATCTTGTAAAACTTTTAGGATCACTTTTACATATCTGAAAATGAATTAGCAAATAAATTCGAAAACTAAACTTGGCCTAACAACAAAAATGTTGAATCAAAATAACATGTTTGAATTTCTATTTCAGCATGCCCAAGAAACCAAATTTGATTGTTTGCAAGAATATTTTGGGAAACATAAGTAAAATTTATTGAAAAACCGATTTTTCTGGACCATTAAAAGACAAAAATACAAACTCTCCTGGGTGGGTCTCCAAGAACTCTTCAGCTGCACATTCATAGTCGGTTTTTTTCAATTTAAAACTTTTTAAATCCAGGCAGGGAGAAAAATTTTGATTCGAATTCCTGCACAATAGGCTTATTCAAACGTGATAATTGCTTAACATACCTCTCCTGGTGTCTTTGAGCACGTTTCTTCCAGTTTCATTTAAGCCTAAATAATTGTAATAAGTACTATACTAGGTTTTCACCTTGTTAAACTATTCCAGCTAATTTTTCTGATTGAAAACCCAATTTTTCAGTTTTTGAAGCGGACGAAATTCCAAAACTGTTAAAGATCATAATTTTTTTGAATAACTCTACTCAGAACTTCTGAGTCAGAAGTGTCAGTCCCCTGTCGTGTCACAAAAAAATGTTTTTTGACTTGCGGATCGACAAGTGATATATTTTTTATTCCTGATCTGAGAATTATTCTGCAAAAAAACCATTCCACGGCATCCGTATACATCAAAGCCCAGGGGGGTATCATCCGTATAATATTAAGGGGGTAAATGCGACTCTGATTTAAATAAAGGCCTTAGAGGCCCATTAAAACATGCTTGAAATTTGATACGGGGTTGGATTATTAAGTGTACTAAGAACCAAAATCATCAAAAAAAAATAATTCGAAATTTTCGCATTTTTTTTCGATTTTTTTCTTAAGTTATTTTTTTACAAAGATGAAAGTTTAAAAAATAACGTTTGCTTCCAAATTTGACCACTCAACACTTCCAAAATATCGAACTTGACGTAAAGCCCAACTTCCTTCATCAGTGTTTTTTCACTGGCTTTCTTTGGAGCCTACTTTCGAAAAATCGAAGCACTTTTTTTTCGGAAATTTTTTTCTGAAAAATGACCAATACAAATCCAATATTTCCAAGGTGTCTAAGCTCGAAAATTGCAAAAAGCTCTCCTTGATCCTTCTTAAAATTTTTCTGAGAGAATACTTGATAAAAATTTTGAGCTATTTTGCAAACATATCCCTCGGAGGAGCTAGATTTGAAGTCTGGCAATTGTTTAAATAATCGTCGGTTTATTTGGGTTCTAGAATTGTTTTTCAGTCCCGTCGGATCGAAAAAAAGCTTCTCCTTGGAAAATTTATATACTACCGTTACGCTGGATCTTGTGAAAATTTGAGCTCAAATTGGATCATACCGTCTTGGTGAGGAGATAGATTTTGAAATTTTGAAAACGTCACCTTGTTAACGATACTGCAGTACCTATTGGTGTATATGGTCAAAAATTAATTTTGTGGTGTAACCTTTTTCGCAGATTAAGGATAGATTACAAATTCCGCATTTAGGTTTTTTCTCATGAACTGTTAGTTTTCCAGTATATTTCACCGAGAAAATGTCAAATCAGAGTCCGCCATACCCAATAATTTGCGTCATAAATTTGCGTTGGCTTTTTATTGTCAACCGCGAACAGCGAAAGTAGCGACCTTAGTGCTATTAATCTTAACATGAGCCTTTTCCTTCTTTACCAGTCGGTTCCAATTTGACAGGTAAGTTAAATTTCCTATACTATATCTGAAAGTGTTTTTTTGCACTCAAAAGAAATACGAAATGCCAAAATAAGAACACATTGCCTTTTTAAATGTTGGCATTTGAAACTTGGCAACTTTTGTACTTCGATCCCTAGAAAAACTACCTCCGGGTGAAAACTCAAAAATTTAAGTAAATACTATAAAAGCCCTATAAGTTTTGCAGGAATACATTTGAAATAAGTTTCAAATTTTTTTGGGAGCAATGTGGGTTCTGGGGTCGTCTTTTTTGGTAAATGATACATAAATTCAAATTACAAAAGTAAAAAACTTAGAACCAGTAATTTAACAAACTCTTTCATCAACCAATTTGAACAAAAAAATTTCGGCATAAATTCAGACATTTTTATGAACGGAAATTTTTCATTTTTAAGCAATTTCTGAAGCTGATTTTGTACCAGCTATCAATTTTTCCAAAATGATGCAGGAGGGTCAAGGTAAAAATGGAAATTATTCTTTCCCTAGAATTTAATTCCTCGATTAAAAAGTACGGAATGTTTTTAACGAAAACGTGTGGGATTTCAGGAAATTGACCGAAAACAAAGCCTTTCAATTTAAATACCTCTGGTTTGACGTAAGACGTTCTAATATTGCCAAAAAGTTGTCATCAGTTGTCCACAATCAAATATTTGTCCAGTCTTCAAAACTGACTATATTTATCCAATAGCCCGCTTAATGCAATCGGGTTAACGGATTCGTTTTTCCCGTAGTCGTAGTTTTTAAGCGCTTGGTACGTGACAAAGCATGCTCGAAGCCTTTAAGATTTTTGAAGATTGTCCCCCCTGATCTTGAATTTTTTATAGCAGGTATATGGCACCTTTAACACTTTTTTTGTTAATTTTAGGATGTGGCGGGTGGGAGCCAATCCTAACACTCCTAAGACACTCCTAGCCCCACTCATGAGGCCGCCTTTTCACCCGCAACATCCTAGATAACAAAAAGGTGTTAACAGGATTTTACAGAATTTTAGACACGAATAAAAAATAGGATTTTTTTACAACCTAATTCCATATTTATCAAAATTTTTTTACCAGAAATTTTTTCGATAGTATTATATCTTGATGGGCAACTTGAAGTGCCGTTTTTTATTTTCAACATGTGATGTGACAAAACCGCAAAGATGACTTTGTTTTTGTCGCCCTTTTTTTTTTCGAAAATTTCAACCCGGTGGAAATAAACCAAAATTATACTATCCAATCGAATCAATTGATCAATAAAATTAAATTCAAACGTCTTTGTGACGTAACGTGCAGGGTTTAAAAATAAAGAAATCAATTTTTTTTTGGATCTTTCCCGACAATTTTTTCATCTATTTCGAATTGAATTAATTGTTTTACAATTTTTTTGATATAATATTTTTGTTATTTAACAAGTGCTTAAACTTAAATTCTAAAACACGATGAGTGGCGGTTGAGAGTTCGTGACCGGTGTCAGGGTATTATTATTATATTTTATTCGCATTCTTAAGGTTGCAGAATGGCTTTGACTTGAGGCTTAATGGGTCGCAGTAATGTCAGAAGATAAATATTGGTAAATTACAGTATGAATAATGGTTTTAAACAATTAAATATACAATCTTTTTAATATTTAACAATTCTAACTTAATAAATAATGCTTCTTTTTCAAAGAAGTCTCGTACTTCAAGTACGTAAATGTTTTTCTGCGGAGAAAGTTACTTTTACAAACTAACATCCTAATTCCACCTCTACCATCCTATATTTGGATTTATGGCGAAAAATTTCTCTCCGATCCATTCCTTATTTAAGTCAACTAGGTAAAAACATAAATCTCACAAAAAAATGGAAGATAAAAAACCATTTCCCAGGGCCTCTATGCTTTGCTAGAAACAATTTTGAATATGCTCCTCATAGGCTTTCCTATAACATTTCCAGATTACTCATACGCATGTATGTCTTAACTTCTAATTTGCATAAAAGACTCTTGGGAGTCAAATTAATGCGTAATTCGTAATAAATTGTTTTTTTCTCCGATGGTCAGAATCCCGATTCTAATCCTCAACCATGTCCCTAGAAGGCCCCCCAAATTGGAACAATAATTTTTTGAACAACAATAAAGTAAATCGACACCTATTAAAATAAAAAAAACCTCAACTTAATTTTATAATTTTCGCGCCACTCTAATAGAGTGGGTCTATTTTTATAGTTTTTTCAAACGACCATATATAATTTCTAAATTTTTCAGAGATAACCATTGAGAAAGGATGAGGGCGAAGGAAATCGGGGTTATAACACATGCTGCGACAATATTAACCCACCGAAGTACCGGAATGCTGTTGTGGAGTACGCAGACGGCCAGCGATTCACGTTTCTAGATAAGAGCGAATCCGCTGGGTTTTTTTATGGAAATGTCACTCCCCTGGAATTATTTAACTTTATCAGCATGGTTCTTGCTTTTTTTAAAGCAATCATAATTTTCAGAAAAAAAATGAAAAACAGCCAAAGAGAAGCCTCCTGTCGCAATGTGTAGCAAAAGTTTTCAAACAAGTCCTTTTCAGGAGAATCCTCTGAAAATACCAAGAGGAGGAAATGCCATACTGGCGTAGAGGCGGGTTCGAAAACATGGTTATGTGTCCATCTCCCGTAAATCCGATGCCATTTTCCAAAACGCTCGACGGGAGATGTTTTAATTTAGTAACATTCCTCAGAAGCGCGAATACAATCGACTATGCATTTTCACCCTGGCATAGTAAAGGCACACACGTTTGGAAACGTGGCCCGAACCACCGGGTTATCCGATTGACTACCTCCCAAAAGCTCTTTAAGAATGGAATACTTTTTAACAAGTAATTTATACCATTTTGAGATAGTAATTTTTTTCGAGCATAGCTGCATTCGAAGAGGTTCACCGCACTACGTTCACATGGTCCAACTCAATCTGTCTAGAATTTTATATGGTAATTTTTTATTAATTTTTTTAAAAAGCAACATTCACATCTCCTCGGTATATTGTCATCCTACGTGATTCTTTTGACTTTTTTTTATCTGTAATATTGTAAGATTTCAGATTCACAAAATCGTAACTGGAACAAAATCGAGAGATGTTTTCATATGGATTATGGGTAAAAAACTGAATGACCTTAGCACCTCCCTAATTGGCAACGAAGTACATACTTTGAATAAATTGGGTTTAGTCCCGAAATAAAAATAATTTAGTATTTTTTGACTTTTTTATTTAATTTTTTCTCACAAGGCACCCCGTATTTTTTTTCTAAAAAATACTCATTCACAGCTCCGAATTTCTAGAAACATCCGAAACCTACACAAAAAACATAACCGCCATTATTTAAAACCCCATTTTTTCAATAGGAGTCCATAATTTTTTAATTATGAGTAAGAGCCGAGAAGTCTTTTTGCCACCACTTGGCGATATTGGCAGTTTTGGCGATATGGCAGACGGACATAAAGTTTTTTTCGTTCAAAAAATAAAAACGCGGTAGCTTCCCACCAATGAATGTCATGTAATTTGAAAAATTTCCTTAATTTCATGAGAAGTTGTACAATAGTTTCAAAATTCCAGTTCAAATAAGAGAAAATCAACAAAATAGTCATATGACACATATCCCCTTATTCCCCTTTGGTTAGACATGCGTAGCCACTACTCCTTTAACGGTGTGATTTTAACGTTTGGGGCTACGCATTCTAACCAAAAGGTTGCTAAAGGGATATCTTTCAAAAATAAATCATAGTAATTTTGTAAACCAAAAACATCCCACGCCCACGAAATCCGGCGATATGGCACTTTCGGCGCAATTCTCACTGGTATATGATTTCAGATATAAAATTCGTGAAATTGTGTTGGTTTTTTGGCTCTTTTCTGTAACTTGGGGAGAATGGATACTTTTGAGGTATTATCGTACTAAATCACTCAGTATTTAGTCCGTAATAATCTTCGATATAGCAATTTCTAACGCTCATTTGCTGACGTATCATTTGCCAGAAATAATTTCTGTTTCCATACTGAAAATTTTCAGAATAAGCCAAAAAATTCATGCGCGAAACGTGAAATTAAATTACTATCCGATGATAAAATAAGCAACACTTTATTTAATTTTATACTTGCTCACACATGTAAATGCTAATTGAATGAAGAATAATTATATGTCTGTACTTTTTTTCTTTCTATTCAGTGTTTTTTGAGACATAAAAATTAATATATTTTTTTCTATCAAAGATAGTTTTTATTGACGTTCGCTTAACAGCCATTATCGGGGTAAATGAGACAGGAAAGTGCACATAATCGAAAGTTGATTTATTTTAACGCGCAAACTCAGTTTTTACAATATTTTGCGAATTAGTAATTTTGAATTCAGAAAAGGTGCATTTTTTCGCAAACTAAGTAATCGAGCCTCAGACGGAGTGCTTTGAGTTATGCTCGATTAGGGTTTATTGAGTTTTATCTGGAATTATACAGACCACATATCAATGTCATACATTAAAATAATAACATCATGATGGAAATAAAGTTTTCAAATGGGTTTGACCTGAGACATTTTTAACATTGAAAAGTTCTAGGTTTTTCCTGGATTGTTCTTTTCAAAGAAAGCTTGTCGAAACGGTTTGTTATGTACGGGACAATAAATTTTCGACCACTACCCCCTTAAGTCATCATTTTGACAATCGTTTTTTGTTTAGAAACCCATATATAAATCCTTTTGGGAAAAGCTCCAGTTTTGAACCGGGGTGCTCCGGAAATGATTTTGTTAAGTTCTAGAAGTTTTTTTAGACAAAAACACAAAAATTCAAGAATCCACCTATTCAAAATTCAAGATATAATAAGAACTCAGACCAGGGAGGATTGAACAATTTTTAAAGTTTGGGACACAAAAATACTTACGGTTGAAAGCAGGTGTATCTCGTTGTTGAAGTAAGCCTCAACTGCACAGATTGAACGACCAATGAAATCAAACTCCTATAAAAATGGGGTTTTAAATAATGGCGCTATTTTTTTGTGTAGGTTTCGATGTTTCTAGAAATTCGGAGCAAATGAGTTTTTTTAGAGAAATAACGGGGTGCCTTGTGAGAAAATTAATAAAAATTAAAAATACTAAATTATTTTATTTTCGGTACTAAACCAATTATTCAAGTATGTACTTCGGTGCAATTAAGGAAGTGCTAAGGTCATTCAGTTTTACCCATAATCCATATGAAAACAACTCTCGATTTGTTCAGTACCATTATGTGATCTAACTACAATATATAAGATAAAAAAAGTCAAAATAATCACGTAGGATGAAATATACCGAGAGATGTGACATGTTGCTTTTTAAAATTAATAAAATTACCATATAAATTCTAGACAGTTGAGTTGACATGTGACGTAGTTCGGTGACCTCTCGAATGCAGCTATGCTCGAAAATTACTATTTCAAAATGGTAATAAATTACTTGTAAAAAGTATTCCATTCTGAAGAGCTTTTGGGGGTAGTCAATCGGATAACCGGTGGTTCGGCCACGTGTCCAACGTGTAGCCTTTACTATGCCAGGGTGAAAATGGCATAGTCGTTGTATTCGCGCTTCTGAGGAATTTACTAAATTAAACATCTCCCGTCGAGCGTTTTGAAAATGGCACGGATACGGGAGATGACACATAACCATGTTTTCAGCCGCCTCTACGGCATATTGCATTTCCTCCTCTTGGTATTTCAGAGGATTCTCCTGAAAAGACTGATTTAAAAACTTTTTTACTACACATTGCGACAGGAGGCTTCTCTTTGGCTGTTTCATTTTTTTCTAGAAAATTATGATGCTTAAAAAAAGCAAGAACCATGCTTAAAAGTTAAATAATTACCAGGGAGTGACATTCCAATAAAACCCAGCGGATTCGCTCTTTATCTAGAAACGTGAATCGCTGGCCGTCTGCGTACTCCACACACAGCATATCGGTACTGCGGTGGGTAATTTGTCGCGGCATGTTATACCGATTCCCTTCGCTCATCCTTTCTCAATGGTTATCTCTGAAAAATTTAGAAATTTATATGGCGTTTTGGAAAAACTATAAAAATAGACCACTCTATTAGATGGGCGAAAAATTATAATATAAGTGAGGGTTTTTTTATTAAATTAGGTGTCGATTACTTTATTGTTTAAAAATTATTGTCCAATTTGGGGCCTTCTAGGGACATGTTTGAGGATGGAATCGGGATTCTGACCAATCGTAGAAAGATTTATGCGAATTACGCATTTATGACTCAAGATTTTTTATGCAAATAGAAGTTATGACATACATGCGTATGAGTAATGTAATGTTATAGGAAAGCCCTTATGAGGAGCATATTAAAAATTGTTTCTAGCAAAGCATAGAGCCCCTTGAAATTTCTTTCTGCCCTTTTTTTGAGATTTATGTTACCTAGTTACTAAATAAGGAATTGATCGGAGAGAAATTTTCCTCCATAAATCAATATAGGATGGTAGAGGTGGATAGGATGTTAGTTTTGTAGAGAATTTTCTCCGCAGAAAACATTACGTACTTGAAGTACGATACTTCTTTTGAAAAGAAGCATTATTTATAAGTTAGAATTGTTAAATATTAAAAAGATTGTATATTTAATTGTTTAAAACCATTATTCATACTGTAATTTACCAATATTTATCTTCTGACATTACTGCGACCCATTAAGCCTCAAGTCAAAGCCATTCTGCAACCTTAAGAATGCGAATAAAATATAATAATAATACCCTGACACAGGTCACGAACTCTCAACCGCACTCATCTGTTTGAGAATTTAAGTTTTAAGCACTTGTAAATAACAAAAATTTATATCAAAAAAATTGTAAACACAATTAATTCACATTCGAATAGATGAAAAAATTTCGGGAAAGATCAAAAAAAAATCTGTATTCTTATTTATAAACCTGCACTTACTGTCCAAAGACGCCCCCTTGATTTAATTTTATTGATCATTGATTCGATTTGATAGTATAATTTTGGTTTATTCACCGGATTTGAAATTTTCGAAAAAAAGGGCCGACAAAAACAAAGTCATCTTTGCGGTTTGTCACATCACATTTGTTGAAAATAAAAAACGGCATCAAGCTTGCCCATCAAGATATAATACTATCGAAAAAATTTCTGCGGTAAAAAATTATTGATAATATGAATATTAGTTGTAAAAAAATCCTATTTTTTATTCGTGTCTAAAATTCTGCTAAAATCCTGTTAAACCTTATTTGTATATCTAGATGTGCGCGCGTGAAAAAGGCGGCCTCATGAGTGGGCTAGGAGGTGATCTTAGGAGTGTTAGGATTGGCTCCTCACCCGCACATCCTAAAATTAACAAAAAAGTGTTAAGGCTGCCTATACCTGCTATAAAAAATTCAAGATCAGGGGACAATCTTCAAAATCTTAAAGCTTCGCAGCAGCTTGTCACGTACCAAGCCGCTTAAGAACTACGACTACGGCGAAAAACCGAATCGATTTAACCGATTCATTAAGCGGGCTATCGGATAAATATAGTCAGTTTTGAAGACTGGACAAATATTTGATTGTGGACAACTGATGACAACTTTTTGGCATATTAGAAACGTCTTACGTCAAACCAGAGTATTTAATTGAAAGCGCTTGTTTTCGGTCAATTTCCTGAAAATCCCACACGTTTTCGTTAAAACAATTCCGTACTTTTTAATCGAGAATAATTCTAGGAACGAACTATTCCATTTTACCTTGACCCTCCTGGCATCATTTTGAAAATTGATAGCTGGTACAAAATCAGCTCAGAAATTGCCTTAAAAATGAAAAATTTCCGTTCATAAAAATGTCTGAATTTATGCCGAAATTTTTTGTGTTCAAATTGGTTGATGAAGATGTTTGTTAAATTACTGGTTCTAAGTTTTACTTTTGTAATTTGAATTTATGTATCATTATACAAAAAAGACGACCCCAGAACACATTCTCCAAAAAAATTGAAACTTATTTAAATGTATTCCTGCACTTATAGGGCTTTATAGATATTCACTTAAATTTTTGAGTTTTCACCCGAGGTAGTTTTCCTAGGGATCGAAGTACAAAAGTTGCCAATGTTTCAAATGCCAACATTAAAAAGGCAATTTGTTCTTATTTTGGCATTTCAGTATCTCTTTTGAGTGCCAAAAAAACACTTCAGTTGTATAGGAAATTTAACATTACCTGTCAAATTGGAACCGACTGGTAAAAGGAAAACTCATGCTTAAGATTAATACCTAGGTCGCTACTTTCGCTTTGTTCCAATACCGCAATCGAGTTGTCGAAAGCTCTCAAAAATTAAAAAATGCCATTAGGCTACGATTTAGTTCGGTTTAATTGAAAAGAGAACTGGTCTTAGATTTATTTGGCACTATTCTGCTATGCTGATATAAAAGTGTAAATAAGGGCGTTAATTAAGACGGAGTATATATGATAGGTATAAAACAGCTAAGGGGTGCGACTCTGATTTGACTTTTCTCGGCTGAAATATACTGGAAAACTAACAGGTTCATGAGAAAAAACCTAAAATGCAATTTGTAATCTTATCCTTAATCTGCGAAAAAGGTTACACCACAAATTATTTTTGACCATATACACCAATAGGTACTCAGTATCGTACAACGGTGACGTTTTCAAAATTTCAAATCTCTCCTCACCAGACGGTATAGATCCAATTGAGCTCAAATTTTCACAAGATCCAGCGTAACGGTAGTATATAAAATTTTCCAAGAGAAGCTTTTTTCGATCCGACGGACTGAAACAATTCTAGAACCCAAATAAACCGACGATTATTTAACAATTGCCAGACTTCAAATCTATGCTCCTCCGAGGATATGTTTGCAAAATAGCTCAAATTTTTATCAAGTATCTCTCAGAAAATTTTAATAGGATCAAGGAGAGCTTTTCTGCAATTTCGAGCTTAGACACTTGAAATATTGATTTGTTTGGTCATTTTCAGAAAAAATTCCGAAAAAAAAAGTGCATTCGATTTCTTTCGAAAGTAGGCTCCAAAGAAAGCCAGTGAAACACTGAATGAGAAGTTGGGCTTTACGTCAAGTCGATATTTTGGAAGTGTTAGTGGTCAAATTTGAAGCAACGTTATTTTTTACTTTCATCTTTTAAAAAAATACTTAGAAAAAAATCGAAAAAAAATGCGAAAATTTCGAAATTTTTTTTGATGATTTTGCGTTCTTAGTACACTTAATAACAGCCCCGTATCAAATTTCAAGCATGTTTAATGGCCTCTAAGGCCTTTATTTAAATCAGAGTCGCATACCCCCTTAAGCCTGGGCTTTATAGTATACGGATGACCGTGGAATGGTTTTTTTGCAGAAAATAATGCTCAGAATCAGATAAAAATATATCACTTGTCGATCGCAAGTCAAAACATTTTTTTGTGACACCACAGGGACTACACTTCTGACTCAGAAGTTCTGAGTAGAGTTATTCAAAAAATATGATCTTTAACAGTTTTGGAATTCGTCGCTCAAAAACTTAAAATTGAGGTTTTCAATCAGAAATTGCTGGAATAGTTTACAAGGTGAACCTAGTATAGTACTATTACAATTATTTAAGGCTTAAATGAACTGGGAAGAACGTGCTCAGACCACCCAGGAGAGGTATGTTAAGCATTATCACGTTTTATAAGCCTATTGCAGGAATTCGATCAAAATTTTTCTCCTGCCTGGATTTAAAAGTTTTAAATTAAAAACCGACATGAATGTGCAGCTGAAGAGTTCTTGGAGACCACCCAGGAGAGTTTGTATTTTTGTCTTTAATGGTCCAGAAATCGTTTTTCAATAAATTATTACTTATGTTTCCCAAAATATTCTTGCAACAATCAAAATTTGGTTTCTTGGGCATGCTGGAAATAGAAAATCAAACATGTTATTTTTATTCAACATTTTTGTTTTTTATCAATTAGTTTCGAATTTATTCTAATTCATTTTCACGATAATAAAGTGATCCTAAAGTTTTACAAAGATCATTGAAATTCAGATTCTAGAAAGTGCGTTTTAAACAGTAGAGAGAATTACATCTTTTAAAAAATATCTAGACTACATGGCTTATGGAGCATTTTTGGGTGTATAATTTGGGTTTTTTTATATGTTTTTTATATTATATGCTTTTTTATTATATGTTTTTTTTTATTATATCTTGAATCCCGGAAAGGAGACTATTTTAGTAAATCAAGCCAAAATTTTAGCTTGATTTACTAAAATAGTCTCCTCTTCCGGGATTTAAGATATGCCTTTTTTATATCGACCATGATGCCCAAGTAACTTAAATCTCTTATTCCCAATTCTTTTCAAAGGCAAATGAGAGATTTAAGTTACTCGGGCATCATGATGGATATGCTTCGGAGGGTTAATAAAAAAGCTAATTTTTTGTCCGATCTAGATCGACAAAGACTTGATCGGATCGACTTTGATCCGATCCGATCAGGTTTTTGAAATCTGCGATCCGATCAGGTTTTCAAAATTTGCGATCCGATCAAGTTCGATCCGATCAGGTTTTCAAAATTTGCGATCCGATCAAGTTCGATCCAATCAGGTTTTTCGAAACGTTATGCCGACCCCTGGTCTACAGAGCTTTTAATTAGCTGTTATTTTTAATTTGAACTACCAAATTTGTTGACATTTTTAATACAATGCAGGTGATGTGAACTGGCTATAAAAAAAGGTAATCGTGTAACATGTTTTTTCTATTAGATGTTATCAACCAATAAGCGCGTTTGATTATCTTTGATCCATTTTAAGCGCGTTTTTTTTTAATGGCCCGAATTTTTCATTTCATGAAAATATGTTAATAAATAAAAATTCATTTATGATCACATTTCCTCGAGTTAAGCCCAGAAAAGGTGAATTTTCACAGCCGCTGAGATATGCTTAAAATCAAGCGGGCGCTCATTGGTCAAAACTTTTCCTTCTTTTCTTAACTGAGATAGGTCATATTTTAAAAATAATATCATCTAGGGTTTTCCGTGAACTGCACGGTACACAACTAATAATGTGTTTATTTTGACGATCTGACAATACAGAAACAATTCAGTAAATACAGATAGGCTATAGGCATTGAGACAACCAATCTTTAAAAAAAATTATAATATTTGTGGAATTCAAAAAAGAGACAGACAGACAGTAATTGCGAAAAATGGCTTGACTTGAAAATAAATAATCTTTGATTTTTTATAGGAGTTTATCATTTCAAATAAATTTAAATTATATGGCTATTTAAAACCAGACCGTTATCCGAAGAAATTTAATGAAAATAATTTTCAGAAAATATCCAAATTATTTTTCGATTTTACGCTTAATTTCAGAACTCAAAATCTGAAATTTGAGGGCTTAAAATATTATTTTGCAGCTGTATGAACAACTCGCACTTGTGATAATAGAGCTGTGAAAAATGCTCAATAAGCCACCTAAAATTCAAAGTGCTTTGTATAAATCGGGTGGCATTGACGTGAATTTTGATAGACTGCATTTTCGCAGACGTACAAATTTAGCGTAAGTTTATTTCAAACTTTAGTACTCCAGATAATCCATAATACGAAAATCAATTAGATAGGGAGTTATAATAGGTTATCCAGTTTGTTAAAATATCAAAATTATGTTTTAACAAAAAAAAAAAATCTCCAGAACTTTTAACCATTGAATTTATTTTGGACGAAAATGTTTAAAACAGGTTGATTTAGGCAAAGAAATTTTTTTTGGGGATTTATTCCATATTTATAATTTCAAAATAGAGTTAGCCATTTTATTATAAAAATAGATAAAATTTTTATGAAGAAAGTACTCTTGTGATTGTCAGTCACAACTTGGGGGTATAAAATCTCAGTTTATTGCAAGTGATCTCGTATATAAACAATTCGTACATTCTAATTCATGTCTATTTTATCTAGTTTTCCTTTAACAATAATATTCGAAAATGAATTAATTAGATATTAATAGAACTTCTGTGTTTTGATCGATAGTAATATCCGTTTTTGGAGATTTTTAAATAATAAAGCTTTGAAAATGGTGAGTTCTTTTGAAACAAACCTGGTCCAGTGAGCTGTAGCATTCCGGTATAGTCGGCAGTGTACAGCTCGCGAGTGTATTAGGGTGGTCTGGTGTAGGATGGGCTGGTACACAAACCGCTCTCGTTGAATAATGGAGTGAATTAGCTGATGGGTGTGCAAAGTAACGGTTATGGCTATAACATATTGAGGAAACAGATAAAAAAGTTGACTATCAGAAATTTAAAGACTGCGTTCTGAAATGAAAACTATAAATGTAATTGGTATGAGAAAATACGTTAAAATTTTTCTTATTCTTTCGTGGTTTAATTTATCCAGATCATCTGCAATGCAGCTGTTATTTAGATTACGCCGAAATATTGTCCGGATTTTTTGGCACTGAGGGCCACTAACCTGAGGGCAACATATGAAAGTGCATACAACCTGAAAGGCTAGGGTGTCCAAGCTTTAATTTCTCAAATACATTTTTGCACCTCGAAGCTAAACTAAAAACCCCAAACTATTCCAATTTACCCGAGAAAATAACCGATGGAAGGTTAATCCTGTGCAGACAACCCGCATCACAAAACCATCTCCCCCCCCCCTCCTGATGATGATGGAGCAAAATGTGTTCTTATTTAAATATTAATCTTTTTGGCTCGATTCGCACAGACATCCCAAACGATTTTATATGTAATCAAAGTAGCCCTTTAAACGAGTCTCTGTAACAGAGTCTGTATAACCTAAAATTAATATCTGATTACATTTAATAAATCTAACTAGGTCTCTGGGAGGTTCCTACCGACAAGAAAATAAAGTACTCAATAACAGGTCGTATGATTAGTAAGGTACCAATGTTTTTCGTCCCTTAAAATTTTGGTGCTCAAATCGAAAATTTTGGAAATACTACAGGGGCGGGGTGCGGCGGCGTATAGTTATACGCGTTAGTTGGAACCTGAGATAAACCTACGTAAGCCTCCGCAAAAACCTACGCTTTTGAAAATAAATTTATCGTTCCTGGCGTGCGGCGTATAGTTTAATGGAAAAGATAGGTCTTTTTTCAAACGTTCTGGGCAAAAGTTACAAAGTCACTTAACTGGTAGTTACACTTGTGAAACACGCTTCTTATTACTGATAGCTCTAGTTTTAAAATTACGTTAAAGAAACTGATTATTTGTGATTTTTGTCAAGACGTTTGAGTAACTGTCAGGAGCGTTAAGAAGGTAGCTGTAATTAACATAGTAATTAATCGAAGTATAATTTCGGCGTTATTACCTTTCCTAGAAGCAATAATTTTTTTTTTTCATCTTTAATTTTCTTGCAGCGTCGAGTTTGATATATTCCGCTGAGTTTCGCAAAAAATGCTGTGATGTATCCACCAAGGTAGCTTCAGGATTTTTTCGTAGAGTTCTTTGCGACTTCAAGAGCCTTTAATTTCTCTTCGACTGATAAAGATAGTTTTTAGCAGTGCTCTTTTTTTTTTTTGAAACTTCTTTGAATTCATGTTTTTTTTAAATTAACTTTAATTTCATTTTTTGATAAAATCAAAGTACACTAGAAATCCTAGTCTAGAATATATGTAAAATTACCCTTAAATCACTAAATAAACTAAAAATTCTTTCTTTGGCCGATATTTTAACGCAATTTCAACTCTAGATATTGTACAAATTGACCAATCAGAGCACATTTTCCCAGAAGTACGCGTATCAGAAAGTAGCTATAGTCCGGATACGCGTATAGTCCGGGGTTTTGGGCGACGTTAACTCTAACTATACGCCGCACCCCGCTGTAGTTGATAAAAAATCATCGCTGATACACAACCGTCGGTCGAATAAGCGCCCCAGCCCCCCCCACTTTTACTAATGTAACAGTCTTTAACTTTATAACTGAACACTCTGAACGTTTTTATTATTGTTGATTTGGGACAACCATAAAATGCAAAGTAACCAACTTTTTGAAACAGAATTATCACACTTTCGTGAATATTCTGTCCCTACTTCTTAAAAACAGTTCTAATCAGTGACGGGATATTAACAAAAGTGTGATAAAGGCATATTTATCTTAGAATGTATTTTTGGTCCCAGCGTTGTTCGTTCGCGTTAAACTTTAATTTTCGAAGCCTTTATTGGTAAACGCCGTCAATCTTTCCATCTGAAAGCATTAGGAAAAGCTGGACCGGACCAAGACCCGAAATTAGCCGAATTGACTGGACTGAACTATGTGACCTTGTGCATCTTCTTGAAATACCATAGTTTATACAATTCGAATACTTCTTCACAACGCAATATGCGTTACGCTAAACTTAATAGACTCTAGTTACTACGCTAGTTTGGTCTAGTTCATAATGAATATAATTATTTATACTTTCAAAAATTAAATTTGAGCTGGGCGATTTTTGCCGTTTCTACCTTACACTAGACTAAACTAGCAAATTCCAACAAGCGTCTATTCAGGAGATATCCTGTTCAGTAAGAGTGTGTTCAAAAAACGTGAGAATGTACTAGACTGGTAAATAACCGTTCCCGATTGGCCGACATGCGGCCTTTACACTCACCAATCGCTTAAAATCCCTATTTTACACCACACTGAAATTTCTCTCTCCGAATTTTGAACACACTCTCTCTGAACAGGATATATTGTATGAGTTGTGAAAAATAAAGTCAGAGTTGAAACAAGAAATGTGAGAACTAGACTAATATGTTTGAAGTTATGATTTATTGTATTCGTAGACAAAAGTGATGGGACACAATTATGCCAGGTCCTTACTGATTTGAAAATATGTGCATGATTGCGGTAATGGATAATAAAGAGTTTTATTTATAATAAAATCATAGTGCTCAACCCTCGTTAATTTTTAACAAGTGAAAGTAATTTGACAACCTATGAGAATAATTACATCGATAGCTCGTTAAACTTGAAATTAAACAAAAAACAATTTATATGTTTTTTGTTTATAGATCTATAAAATGCCGGAAACTGTTTCATTACCATTTCATGATTAATAAACTACGTGGATAAGGTTTTATTTATGCTCTTGGTGTTGTCGTCGCAAAACTTGGATCCGTTGTCCGGATTCCGTAGCATTAAAGATCAAACTAATCGCAAACTGTTTTTTGGATAGGCTTCCAGTCGTCTTTTTGTGCCTGTTGTAGTGAAATTTCGTGGAAAATTTTTTCAACAATAAATTTATTAGTAGGTTTTGGTATTTCAATCGATTTAATAAATCAGTTCTATCGTGTGTCAAGATTATAAAATGCCTCATCAAAAAAAATTCGTCTAGATTCTGAAGATTTATGTATTGAAAAAATCTGAGAAAATTTTAAATAACGGACCGCTATTAACGGTCGAAAATCATACATTGATAAAATCACTCGACCAAAAGACAAAAAAATGATCAATAATTGGATTTAGAAAATAATCCTGATCATAAATAGAATACACTGTAAAACATATGAATCTCCGCCTAAATGCAGATTGGAGGCTGATGTCAAAAGATGCTTAATCCGTAGATATTATTAGTTGACAGTCTACGCTTTTTTTCTTTAGCGTGTAAATGTCAGCAAATCAGCAGACTTCTTCATTTTTGTCAAATTTAGCAACATTTAAATCGGGCCTCTAGTGTGCATTCGGGCGGAGATCCATATGTCGAGTGAATTAAGCCTCACGTGAAATTAAGACAAACAATATTTTCATAAATTAGACTGTAATATTAACAGTGTAAAATAAAAGTTGTTTCTTTTTTTAACTTTTTAACCGATACTTTAGATAATTCGACTATTTTTATTATTATTAACAAATCGTGAGAAAAATAAAGCTTTTAAACTATTTTGGTGATCCAAGTATGTTTCAAAATTTTTGCGTTGGAACGAGAAACTTCGGGAGACTACGCTGATAACCTTTTTTTTCTATTTGGAGTAGGTCAATTTTTAGCGAATCAGAAGCCGTCATTTTTTAGAACATTTTGAAATTTCCGAACATTTTTTCGTGATCTTTGAAAACTTCTGAAAAAAGTGTACTCTTTAATTTTTTCGTAACTATTTCTGATGCTGAAAAACCGATAGAAGCCTAGATCGAAGTTGGATCATCCAACCATGACAAACTTATACCAATGAGTAAAAGTGAAATGGCTTTTAAAATAGATGATCCACATTTTTAAAGGTAAAACATAGTGAAAAAGGATACCGATCACCATTTAACATTTTTTGCTTGGTACAAAATGCACTAAACATGCAAAATTTAAGAATTATATTATTTCAATGCACTTTTATGTGTTAACTTATAAATTATTTTCAATTTCATTTTTTTGTGGAAAATTTCAGTATATTTTTGTCAAGTTAAAATTTTGCCAAAAAGTTCTAGAATCTCAAACTTTGATAATTTGATCTTTCGCTTTCATTCAAATCGAAACGTTGGTATAGCAAAATGAGTTATTATAATTATTAACAAATGAGGATTTTTAGTTAGATATTTCATCTGCTATAAGTTATATCCCTTTATCACTTTTTGGTTAGAAATTCTATGCGTAGCCACTACTTCTTTTAACGTGTGATTTTAACGTTGTGGCTACGCATTCTAACCAAAAAGTGATAAAGGGATATAGCCTATAACTCTCGTTACTCTGCGGAACTGTAAAACCACCATTTCCCAACTGCAACCCTTTTTAGTCTACCGCGAAAAATGTCGGATGTGGAAAAATTTCGAGGCTCAATAAATATTTTGATTGCACCCAGAACACAATTTAATTACCGGATTCAACGTTTTTTGAACGCTCAGGAACCAGATGTATTCCGACAAACTTGTCAATTATGTCATAAAACGGTGATTGTTTAAGCTTTGTACCAATTTCATTTTAACGCATTTCAAATTGTCCAATGGTGAAATTCTCACGAATGTAATTTTTGTTGAAATACAAATTTGTGACCGAAATTACAGAACAAATACAGTCCTGCAAATTACTCAGTTTAACGGTTAAACTTTAACTCGTGTACTCAGACAGTGCCGATTTGCACTGAGGGGTTATTTAGCGCGCATTCTCATAGTAAAATACAGTTGCTTCATAAATAATGCGGGATTATTCAGGTATTATTAATGCCCTTTTCAGATTTGGCCTAAAAGAGGAGCAAAAGCTAGTAAAGGGGACAAAAGCTGATCACAGGCTGGGGGAGGGGGCGAAAGCTAGCAACCTGCTGAATGGGAGTGAAATAAACTTGAACGGACTTTTCTAAATATCCGAAAATAGTTCTTTGTATTTTTTTTTTATTTTTCAAATTAAAAATAATTCTATTTGTCAATTAATTTAAAAAAAAAAGAAGAGACTAAAACTTGTGGAACAAATTTGGATAGTGACACAAATGCAAAACAAAAAAATTGGAAATCGCAAAATGGTAAAATTGTACCAAAAAAGATGCGAAAGGGTACTAAATAGATCAAGCATTAGAAGTATTTGGCAAAAAACGGGAGCAAATTTGTCATCAAGAAAAGCTTTCAAATCTGAAAAAGCGGACCAAAACTCAGCATAAAGGCCTACAATTCTTACCAGCTAATATCTTATTTTCTAACAAAAAAATAATTTGATATTGTGAAAAGTTGTTGAGTTTCTGAATAAAATAAACAGAAAAAAATTAACGATTTTCATAATTTTTTTGAGGGGCAGTACCCAGTCTTGGGTGGCAATATCTAGGAAAGCAATATCTATGAAACAACTGTAGTACAGTTACTGTACAGACGAATTTTATGAAGTCAATAAATTATCGACAATAATGCTGTAGTTTTTGAAAAATAATCTATCTTTTAGTTCTCGAATTATTCTGACTTTTCTGGTTTGTGAATAAAAGTCATTAACAGCAGGCCACGTAAAATCCTACACTTTTACAAGCCTGATTTACAGTAGTAGTGGCTCTAGTAATATTTTTTTTGGTAATTTTAAATACTTTTCTTAGTCGAGCACTTTTATGGTTTTGACTTGAATTCAGCAAAAAAATTATCAGCGATACAATGACGTTTTTTCCATATCATTTGAAAACAATAGCCGACGAGTTTTTCTAAATTCTGTACTTAAAATAATATTGTTTGATTTAAAATAATCTTTTTTTACTGCATACAATTTAGAAATTATTCCGTAAATTTTTGGGTCACCTTACTGTTTTCAGGGTAAAATTAAAATCTTGTGCTTTCATTTATCGTTGTCTGATTTCATGAAACTGTTCAAAAGTATTTTGCAAAGATTTGCAATGTCAAGTGAAATTAATCCTGAAATATTCGATGTTGGTATTAAGGGCTTTCAGGTGAGAACACTTTACTGGTATTCATTATATCTTTCATCTAAATCGTGTAATTACATTGTTTAAACGTCAAAGCTCACTTTTCGTTCTAGGTTATTCGTGTCAACAATTTTGCTAAATGTCAAAAATCACACTTTTTGTATGAATAATATTACGATATTCATTGAATATCCTTTTCAAGATAAATATATGTCAGTATGTTTATTTGCTTTTTGTTCAAAAAAGGCTTACTAAAGGTTTTTCAGGTCCAAATTGAGATTTCCGACCTTGATAATCTTTCACGGTGTATCAGATTAAATTTAATAAAGATAAAGATAAAATTGTAGAAAAATATATAATTGTTTTTAAGGATATGGACCATATCATATGGTGGTTCCTAATTTGACATATTCCCGACGAAACATTAGCCAAACAGGGCTTCAAGAATATTATTCAGATTAGCCAGTTTGTAAAAATAGCCTTCAGTTTGCGTGATAAATGTGCGAAAACTTTTTTGTATGTATACACTCCCAGACACATAAACAAGACAGGGAGACCTATACCAAAGCGGAAAATCTATCTCCTCCCAGGTTTTATTATGAAATAAACCGAAATTTTGACATAACTTGTATAATTATTATGCAAAACTTCATAGGAGCGTTTTTGTGTACAAGTGCTTTATTTAAGCTAAAATATGCAAAAACTCACCGGTTTTTGGACTTTTTTCATCGAAAAATCTATTTCCTGGGTTAAATTTTAAAATTTGCTTAAATTTCTGCAAAAGCTAGCTGAAAACAAACAGAAACTTCATAGGAGCGTTTTTGTTCAATTTCGACCCTAAACTCAAAAAATGAATTTTTCAAGGTCACGTGAAAAAATTTTCGAAAAAAAAGAAAGTCACGGTAACACTGAAAAGAAAGTTGGCTAACTTTAACACGATATTTTAAAGTTTTTAATGGTCAAATTGACACAAACATTATTACAGCAGGGTCCGGCGAATGGGTGAAAGTTTTTCGCTTAAAACCTTCACTTATTAGCAGGATTTCACCTATCTGTTGGATTTCACCTATCCGCCGGACGTCTTTTAACAAAATTTTGTAAACAATACTTAGAACAAAAATTAAAAAAAGGCAAAAATTTAAATCAATTATTTTTTGTAATTTTGGTTGTTTTGTGATTCAAACATAAAAGAATGATTTGATGCATTTTTATGACAAAACAACTGCAGAAAATGTTGAACTCACCATACCTAGTGTGTCGACCATTAATATGTACTTATAAAAATAATGGGTTCTGTCATTTTCTAGGGGTTAATAATATATAAAAAAATGGAAAAAAATTATGAAAAAATAACGCTAACCATACCCTTTAATTTGGCTGAAAGTAAATTAATTTGGATAAAAGCCCAGAATAATGGTATAAAAAGATTATTGAAAAAAAGGTTATTGTTCGAATAAAATGAAGCACTTTGCGATAAATTTTGTCCGATTTTGAAATTTTGGTATTCGCTCAAATGTTAATTCATTTTTTCGAAATGATACCAGCATAAGCTCGAAAAATCTAACGATTATTATATCATATAATTAATATCCCTTAGAGGGATTCTCTTTATCACTTTTTGGTTATAATGCGTAGCCACTAGTAGTGGCCCACTACTCCTTTTAACGTGTGATTTTAACGTTGTGGCTACGCATTCTAACCAAAAAGTGATAAAGGGATATACAGTGTGGGCAATGGGAAAAAGCTCGTGTATTGTCCATTCCCCACAATGACTGTTTTCGGAAATTATAAACTCTTATAATAGTGTAGTTATTTTTCAGGTTTTGGTAAATTTGTATAATAATCCGAGTTTCCGGTAAAACTCTTTAATGGTGCTCGGAGAAGCACAAAAACTTTAAAAGTCCCTGTCCTGTGACCACTTATAAGGCCTCTGACCAGTTAAAACCCCCCTTTTTGGCAAAAGCTGCTTTGAGTGGTAATCCACTGTATTTGAAAAGAATGGTTGCCGGATAAATATGCTACGACGATGGTTTTCTTCAAATCTGACAATTTCGAAAGTTATAACTAATAAGACTTATTCTACTTTTTGATAATTTTAAAACTTTATTACAAAGATTTAAAAAAAAATATTTTTTTCCGAGCATAAATAGTAGCACAGTTTTCTTACGATAACAAAAAAGTTTATGCAGAGGATTGAAAAATATTTAGAATATTATATTCTAGATAAAAAAGTAGTAGCCGCAAATTTATTTGGGGATCGTTGATCTTAGAATTACCTAGATTTTTGGCTATCTAGTAAAATTAATGAATATTGAGCTCTTTTGGCTTGCTGGCTGCTCCTAAATTATTTCTCTTATAATGAGATTCGGTAATCGCATGTGAGTTGATATTTGTATGAAGCCGAGCTGATCCAACCAGATCACGTTTTTTCAGACCGCGCTTCCGATTTGATCCAATCAGCAATAAGTTTTATGCCAAAATAATTTGGGCCAAATTTCACAAGAAAAAAGCTAAAAATTAAAGTTAAAATTTTTCATCTTCACACTAGTGAATATTGTACTGAAAGGTCGCTAGAGAGAAATTACGAAATCAGACCCGGTTTTGCTCTTTAGTGACTCTTCTGTTAGTTAACTGGTAGTTAAAAATAAGTTGGATGACCGTGAAATTGAGCTTCAACTTTCACCAGTCATTGTGGTTGACCGAGTGGTCGTTGAGGTCAAAATCGCTATACTCCAAACAACGAAAGCTTAACTCATGTTTTCATTGAAGTCATGAAAATTTGAGATTAAA
This sequence comes from Oikopleura vanhoeffeni, assembly GCA_004367855.1. Classification (NCBI taxonomy): domain Eukaryota; kingdom Metazoa; phylum Chordata; class Appendicularia; order Copelata; family Oikopleuridae; genus Oikopleura; species Oikopleura vanhoeffeni. Next base: position 137,098 of record SCLH01000116.1, read on the forward strand.
AATTTTTTTTTTTCGAACAAATTTCAAAAACGAAAAAAAAGTAAGTCTTAAAATGTTCTTATATTTTTTTCTATATCATGAGCTTATAAAATCGACCATCTTTTAGATTCTGGCTGTATGTACCAAAAGCTTAGATAACCCAGTCGAGTCTCCACTCTGTGCAACCGAGTTTAAATCGCCAATTATCGAAGTTTTCTCTCTAACAACCTCAAGTTCGTTTCTTGGGACGTGGTTTAACTGACACTTGACAATCGTGAATCATAGGTTTATAAGCGAGCTAGAGAAAAAATTTTGAATCAGAGAACAAATTTGGAAAGTCAAGGTTTGATTTTTATCATTTCAATATATCCCTTTATCGCACTATTGTTAATATTCCGGCCCTGATTAGGAAACGTAGTGTGTTTTTAAGTAGTAGAGCCGGGATATTAACAAAAGTGTGATAAAGGGATATAAGCTTTAATAGAGTGCTCAAAATTTGAATAACAAAAATATAATATAAGCAGTTGAATGAGGTATATTATATCAATTACCGAGCCTCCTTGTCGTTTTTGCTAGATTTTGACACAAAATTTTTTAATAATTCGGTGTTTGAAAACGACCCATCACATTCATTTTTGAGATAGCTCAAACTGAGCACAACTATCCAGAGATAAATAAAGTAAAAAAAAGGGTGCAAATAAGACCGTTGTTTCCAATTTTTTGAACAAAAACTGATAATAAAACAATTTCAGTAATCTCCGACAAAATCTCAAAAATGGTCCGATTGTTTTAATTTTGTTATTCACTAAATACTTGTGCTCAGTTTGAGCTAGCTAATAGTGTTATCGGATTATTTGTTATCAGACGAATTAGTTAAAGTTCTTGGCTAAAAATCTAGCAAAAAACGACCAAGAGAGTTCGTAATCGATATTCCGTATATAAAATTTAAGTTTTTTTTCTGCTCAATTGCCGAAGAAAATTATTGAAAACAATTCTAGTGCTTTCTTCATGATGGTAAAAAGTGGATCAAAATTTTTTATAGTTTAAAAATTGTTTTAGTTTCTAAACAACAGCTTATTAAAAAAGTTAAAAAGTGTGTTTGAAATTAAAATCAACTAAGGTTTCAAATTTTATGAGATAATTTATCTTATTTAAAAAATCATATCGGAGAACTTAAAGAACTGTACTTTTTAACAGTAACTGTTGATCTAAATTGCCTAAAACAATAATTAATAAACTGAAAAAAAACAATTATAAGCATTTATAAGAAAAAATGGTCTCCCTTTGCAGATAACTATAATAATTATTTTTGAGTCACAAATTGAAATAATGAGTTTGTCCAGAAACCAACTTTGGCAATGAATTTATAGTAAATTAAAAGATAATGTACGATTCTCCGAAAATAAAAAAGTCTAAGAAAATAGTCTGTTAAAATCTATTAATCTTTTTGATCTTAATGTTATGGCCGAAAAGTATAAAAATTATCAATTTAACTGACAAAAGGCTATTTTACGACGGAGCGTTTTCTAGCGGAGCCTATATCAGGAAACAGCGCTTTTAAAATCAGCCTTTAAATACTTCGAAAATCAAAGTCTATCGTATCAAATAATCTCGATTACTATCTTAGAATATAAAGAATATGCGCTGTTTTGCTGGTTTAATCGGTTTACTGCAAGCTAATGTAAGTTTTAAATGATTGAAAAATTAAAGCTGCTATACAGAGTGAGTTTTCATTATTGTCATTGTTTGACAGCTCAGAGCCAAGTTGGTCTCAATAACTTAAAAATAAAATGAGATATACAATTGAAACGAGGGTCCCGGGATCGACATGAGAAAAATTAAATGGTATCAGATCGGATCAATAGGGGTAAATAAAAAACGCATCGACTGATACCAAAATTACATTTTTTTGGATCGGACAAAAACAGATAGGATCAGATCCTATGATTTCTATAAGATCCGACCTAGTTATGCCGATTCCTGATTTGAACCGAAAAAATTTAAATCAGAAAGTTAATGTGTTTTTCTAGCGACATATATTTCAGATATTTTTGATGTTATTTTGCATCGTCTAAATGAGACGAAGACGCTTGTGTGAGTTATTTTATCAAAAATCTAAAAAAAAGTGTATTTCGGCCGATCAAATGCGAGACATTTTGAAAAATCTTTCTGACAAATGAACTTTTTTTCAATTCAAGGCATGCTCCCAAACTTTCAGCCGAATCTAATATAATCAGAGGGCCCTCCATAGATCTTGTCTGAGTTGAACTGTTCAATTTGAACACCGTGCGGAAATCAGCGCTGAAAATGATTTTTATCAATTTTCACTGCTTAATGATATAATTGTAATTTGAAACCTATGTGCACTGGTCAAGAATATTATTTCTTTTTATAATTTATTAAATTTTTCAAAATATTTTTGTTATTAATAACTGAAACAAAATTGTATAGCCCGAGTTTTTTTTAATTGAGAAATTTCCCAATTAAAAAAACTCAGGCTGTACTTAAATTTATATTTTTAATTCTAGGTCATTAACAAAAATGTTTCCATCAATAAAAAGAATCTGGTGATGATAAACCCACCAATTAATACTGAAGGAACTTGCAACGAGGACGGAAATCTCAGCTTATGGAGTAACTGGAAGCAAACAAGTGATTGTTGTTCTGGACCAGTAAAAACTAGAATTTATTATCAGCGAAATTGCCTCAAAAGTGACTGTCAATGCCTTGGGTCGTCTCAAGCGGTACGAATAAAAAAAGATATAATATGTTTTATAACAAATTTTGTTAAGTTTTTGTTTGCCAATTCCGTTGTTTAGGTGAACATCTTGAAATTCACCATTTTCACAAAATTTATTGTAAACTGCATTTTTACTGCAGTCCACACCACCTAACTGGTACTAATACCAACTTAAAATAATGTAACAGGTAGAGTACTTCCCTATTCTTTTGCTTATAAAGCAACATTATAGATTTACTTTTGATAATGGTGCATAACCGAAAAATTAAGAAATAAACATTTTAAAATTATAGATTTAATTAAGAAATTAACTTCGAATTTAAAATTTTGTCTGCCCACACAAAATTTATCAACTCTAGATTTCCAAATCTTTGAAGTCTTGAAACGCTGAAACATTATTTTTCTCAAAAAAGTTGATAATGCATCCTGCGAAACGTTGTTTAGAATAAAAATATATACATTTCGAATTTAAAAGTTTTTTGTATGACAAAAATAAACTACAACCAGCAGTTTTATATCATTTATTGCAAACAACTTTTACGATTTTTTGAAGTTTTTTAGTTTAAAAATGGCAAAACCAGTTTTCGTATTTTCACTTATAATATAATAATATGAGTCATATTTTGGAATTTTGAAATTGAAAAATAAAATTTCAACTTGTTTTAATTATGGTTATCAAAAAACCATAATAAGGGAGCGGGGACTGTACCAAAAGCGCATAATTAAACTTTTTGAGTTGTTTTAGTAATTTTTAAGATTAATTTGCATATATAATTATGATTTTTGTAACAGTTATTAACCTCGATAAGTGATAACTTTGTTAATTATCGGTCGCATTCTGACTCAAAATTTTCTAGTTATCCGAAAATGTCATGAAAATTAGCTTCAATTTGTTTTTTTTCTAATTCAATTTATAAATTTTGATGGTATGAAATTATCAGAACATTGCCAACTTCGAATTATTATTCGAAATAAATAAATGATTATATTACGCCTTTTATTATTATTTACGCTTTTGCTATTGAGATTTAATATATGAAATTAGGTTTTCCTGGTAAAAATGCAAATAAAAAACTTTTTTACGAAGGAAATTTTTTCTAAAATTAAGACAATTTAACAAAAAATTTGCTCAAACTTATCAGTTTTTAATATAAATTTAAGTATGCTAATTGTGGAGTCGATGCATGCACACCAAAAAATCCTGAGTTTTGTTACTGGACTGGCTGGTCAGAATGGTATGGTAACGGTGAAACTTATGTTGCCTATCGATCCTGCCAAACAAATCTTGTCGATAAAACATGCTGTGGTGGATCTTCTACAAGAACAAGAGCTATATCAGTTCCTGCCCAAACTTCTGGCCCAATTTGGGGCGAGTGGGGAAGTTGGACGACCTGTGCTGGGCAGAGTCAAATCAGATCTGCAGAATGTTTGAGTTCAGATGAAAATGCATGCCAAGGAACGCTTAGCGAAAGACGGGTAAGTTTTTGAAGACTATTTTGCATCCAAAATTCACCGAATTAAAACAGATTTTTTGTGAACATTTTATTTCTGAGACCGTAAAATACTCATAAAGTTTTAATGAGTAGTCTGGATGTTTGAAAATTAGCATAAAGTTCATAATTTGAACGGAGTGATGATACGAACCAAAACTGATAAAAACATGAACTAAGGGGGTAGGTGTCGCTTTTTTTTGGTACCTTTCAATTATCGCCTCAGAACAATTCTTAGGTGCAGTTTTGTGAAAAATCTGAAGGATACTCATTTGTAAATCTATCCTTCGCTAACGAGTACACATCTCAAAGTCAACATTGTTACATTACACCACCAGGTGATGAGTCCTATTCTAGAACACTAAACTTTTTTTTTAAATCTATCTTCTTTTGACCCCACATCACAAAGCCGTCTCAAAATTTACACAAAGTAGCGGATAAATTGAAAACAAAAAATGTGAATCGGAAGGATTTTTCCAAATTTTGACATTTTTTTCTAGAATCTCACTTGAACGCCGATTTTTCCAGTTTTTCGACTTCAAACTCTATCTTCTTTTTAGACGAATATTTAGAATAAGTCGTTTTTCGACTGAAGGTAGAAATAAATATAATGCGGTCAATGTGATCGGAAGGAAATTTTTGCTTGATATTCTAGAAGTCTAGAAAATTGACTTGGAGTTACCGAAATAAAAAGTTCGAAAAAAGTCGTCTGATCGAAACGAAGTACCACCAAATTAAAGCTGAGAGTTCACTGATCAAAAAATCTGCTTATACAGCTAATCGAAATTTTCTGAACCAATCAGCGTCAAATTCGATAATTAGGTTTAAAATTCTTTCTGAAAAATAATTAAAATTTCTGGAATTCGATTAAGACATTCTTGATAATTTTAATGTCATGCATTGTTCTAGGCGGGTCATATTCACCAATAAAAAATGTTATGGTAGCATACAGGTTTTATGCGGGTTAAAGCCAAAAATATTCGAATTTTGAAAATTCTAGATTTTTTTCTAGATTGTTTTGAAAAAAAATTGCTACCATGAGATTCCTTGGGTCAACTTTAGTCATAACCGATATTAATTTATCATAAATTAATTCTATAAAGGGCTAAAAAAAAACCGACACCTACCCCCTTCGCGTCGTGCATTAATCAAGTTTTGAATTTTCCATGAAGCTTATAATCTTAATGAACTGTCTGAACGTTGACAATTGAAAATATTATTTTATTATTTATCAATTTATTCAACTATTATTTTTTATAAATATACCGGAATTTAAAGAGAGATGGATATCCTCTCCCAAACCAAAGTGCCTCTCAGTAGTAAATAGGGTGTTCACACCGTTTACATGTCGGCTTTTGGAAACAATCATCTGCTTGAGTTCCCAGATAGCTCAAAATGATCCACACATACTCAGAAAATATCTTCAAAAAAATTAATCCAATCGGAACATTTTTTTATTTTTTAAGATTTAATTATAAGTTTTTGAAGAAAAAACAGAAATGGTACAAATTTTCTCTGAATATGTTTAGTTATTTTGATCTATGGGTCGATGAGTCTTTTCTAAAAAACAAATTCAAACAGTGTGGACTTCCTATTTACTACTGAGAAGCATTTTGGTGGGGAAGGCATTTTGGTTCCAGAGTCTTAATTATAGTGCTCACTATCAAAAACGCCACCCTGGAAAGTAATCAGCAAAATATTTTCGAGACGAAAAAAAAGTTATTTACTCAAAATCTTCGTTTAAAAGTAGTCGTCGCGACAAATCGGTTTTATGTGAACTGAACGTTTTGATTTAAATTTCGAATGTCAATTTTTTATTTTGAGTCTTCATTATCCCATCATTCAAAAGTGACGCCAATAAACAAAGGTTCAGACTACTCATTATGTATTTATGACCATGTTTCCATCAATCGTTTTATCATCAATAAAAACTAATGGTTATAAAACCGAAACGGATGTAATTTGTGTTAAATTGTTTTTAGGACTGCGACAAACCTTTCATTATTTGGGGCGCATGGGGAAAATGGACATCGTGTGTTGGTGGTTTCAAGCAAAGGGTTTACAATTTTAACATATTCAAATTCGAATTAAGTTTCAGAATTTTGTTAGAAATTTAAAATTCTATACAAAATTAAGGAATTTACAATTTTTTTTTGAAAATTTAAATAAAAAATTATTAAATAAAATTAACCAATGTTTTTACCCTTGATTGTAGGCCAGAACTCGTCCATGTGAAGCAAATGATGCATTTTACTGCCAAGGTCCTTTGACCGCCACTCAAGTTAGTTTACACAAAATCTTGAAAAATTCATTTAGAACTTAATTTGAAAATGCTATTTTTGTCCTGGCATCAAAAGTGACCGATTTTTCATGTTTGTCAAAAAAATGATAAAGGTCTTTACAAGTTTTAGACGATAAATTTCCTGATATTTGTTAAACTTATTATATTCGAATATTAAATTGCCAAAATTTCTTCTCATTACATTTGAGCGAAAAACGTGTATTTTTTGACTGCTTGCAGCAAAAAGTTATCAAATTGCATCTGAATCGAGATCACAATTAAGTATATTTAAAAATACGAATTGATGATATAAAAACCTATAAGAATTCAATTTTAAGGCGCTAGAGCATTAAATTGAAATTTTCGAGTTCAAAACTGAGATATCGCCATCAAGTGGCCTACATTTTGAAATGTTCGGATGAAAATTTTCATTGCCATTTATTCGTTTGCCGTCTGAAACTATTTTCGATCCGGTCATTCCAGCGAAAAAATATTCAGGCTGAGTCGCGACTAGTCGTACTTAAGAAAAATAGAATATGACCGTTATGCCAGATTTTTTTATTTTTTTGATATTCTTATTAGTACGTAAGAGATTCTGAATAATAACGGAGATGCCATGAGAGAATTTCCGTCGACAGTTTTTTCATAATTTTTATGCATTTTTTGATCCGCCTACGCAAAATCGTGATTTTTAACATTTAAAAATCGTTTTTTGGGTTGAAATATTGAGTTTTGAAATTTGGTATGACGAAATAAAATGCTTACAATCCCTCAGTTAACCCATATTTCTGATCTTTAAAAAATTTCACGGTGGTCGACAATTTGCTGTAACACCCTAAGTTGACCTCGGATAACCTAGACCAGAAATTTTAACATCTTACATTCTGATACTGATGGCCAATAAAGCTCATAAATGAGTAGTTTGAACGTTCGTAAATTAGCATCAACTTTTAACGATTAGATAATAACGACTCAAACTGTTTACTAGTATGTTTGTGGAAATTGGCAATACATTTTAAGGTATTTTTCGGCTTAATTTTGACCGAACGTTTCTAATAAAAATTTCGAATGCCAATTTTTAGTGCGAGTCTTCATTATCCCATCATTCAAAAGTGATGCTAATTTACAAAGGTTCAGACTAATCATTATGTATTTATGACCATGTTTCCAGCAATAGATATAAACCAATAAAACTAATGGTCATTAAACCGAAACAGATGTATTTTGTAAAAAAATATTTTAGAAATGCGAAAAACCTTTGACTATTTGGGGCGCATGGGAAAAATGGACATCGTGCGTTGGTGGTTTAAAGCAAAGGGTACAATTATTCTACATATCCATATTTAGATTGTCAATTTGAGATTTTTCTTAATTTTTTTTCAAATTTAGACTAATTTTGACCCTTGATTATAGTCCAGAACTCGTCCATGTGAAGCAAATGACCCTTTTTACTGTGAAGGTCCTCTGACCACTACTCAAGTAAGTTGATAAACATTCAAGGGAATTTATTAAGAAACTGGGTTATAAAAAAAGAAAAAATTTTCGTCAGTGAAAGCTATCGAATAGCTTATAATCATTAGCTTAATTATTTTTAGAAAAAGTCAATCTACATTTTGGCTATCACTATAATGTTTAGTCTATAAGGTTGACTGTTTTTCTTCTCTTTGTCAAAAAATTGATTGCGGTCTTTTTTCTAACCTAATATTCATACTAGCACCGAGATTCGAACTCAATACCCATGGATCTTGTAAAAATATATTTACCACGGCTGTTATGCACTGTGACACACGGTCCGTGTTATTCATAAAATGAAATTAATCCCAAACGACGTTTTTATTTATGATTTGACACGTCGTCAAATGTTGAGAAAATATTTTCTTTGTAAATTTAGTTTGATAAAAACTCATTTGCATTTAAATTTAACAGGAAACTCGTGTGTTATTTTTGGTCAGATAAATTGATTAAATAAAATAAAATAAAGTTTTAAACATTTCTGTTCTTATAAAGATTCGCACTGGCCAGGCTAAGAACGCTCAAAGTTCTAGTTCTTTCAAAATTTGGAAAAATATTAAATTAAATATTTTAGGCATGCCAAGAACCTACAACTTTACCTCCAACTACTGCCAAACCTGATTTATCCAATTGCACCTACAGTAACAAAATGTCGCTGAATCTTTGCTTGAATTATATATTTTGGATGCAGAGCATGTTCAATAATGAGTATGTGATGGCAAGCACGAGTCTGTTTTGAAACTTGGGGATTCACTGGGCCAAAAAATCAATACAAAATTAACCAGTTTTACGCTGTGCTTGGTGGTTATGTGTACTAGAAACCAAAATTTCTGAAAAAATCCTGAAAAGCCATCTTTATTTCTGATTACACTTCTGTTTATCACAAATTGTGATTACCATTATATTTCTTTGAGAATATTTCAAGATAATCGTTAGCTGCTAGCTCATTTTCGGTAATAAATATCATATTAAGAAACAACTTAACTCTATATGTAGATTGAAGGGATACTTGTAGCTAATCAGCAACCCAAATTTTAAAGTCAGCCAATTAAATAGGCTCAAATTTTGACGCCTATCCAATCATTTTATCGTATTCTGCGTCTTTGTCAATTCGTAACTTTGGGAACTGTCCGAGTAAACCGCCGCAAAATCATCATTATTTTGGCCCCACCAATTTTCGAATTAATTTTAATTTTTTTTGAAATTCCTTCGTTAGAATCATCTAAATATAAACTATATTATATGGTGGACCAAATTTTCTATTTATTTTGTCTCCACTGTTAACTCTACAGATACACATCATAAATTGATTATCTAGAATATTAAGAAATTTTTAAAATAGTTAAAAATTTTTAATTTATTTCGCACGCGCTTGAGAAAAGTGAGAAACCCGGGTTTTTTCACACACAATGCGCCTCAATTTTACGGACGATCACCGTTTGCCAACCTCAGTCCATTTTAATAATGTTTACTATCACTATAGCGCGTGTTCGAATCCCACAAATGTTGTATAAGTGATTGTCTTGAGTATGATTATAGGCAAGGGTGCCTGATATTGGGACCACCAAAGTTGATCGGTGTTTAATCACTCAAGCAATCACCAAGGCGACATTAGTGGGATTCGAACACGCGCTATAGAGATAGTAAGCATTTTGAAAATGGACTTAGGTTGGGAAAAGGATATACAAATTTCAACCTGTATGTTTAAATTATATTTATATAGTTTAACGTTTCATTAGTTTGCTTTATGAAAAATCGCAGTCAATTTCTATACGTGCGACACGACCTTTCAAATATTATTTGACTTCACTTAAAAATCGTATAAAAGCGTGTGTTCACCAGCCATTCATTCCAATATTTATTCTGATAAATCAGTCATTGAAGATAGTAACTTATTAACTTTTCTTTGACGTTGAACTGCACTAAATTCTTCAATTTTAAATACAATTAAACAAAAATTTTTATGAAACAGTGAAAAATGAAGGAAGTAGTGGTTTCGTGGAGTCTATTTTTATTTATAATCGCGTATATTTTTATTGGAGCTGGGATATTGAGCGTTTTTGAAAGACCGATAGAAATTCAAAATTGTGAATTAGCAAATGAAGCAATTTCAAAAATAATAAAAAAATCCGCAAGATTAAGAGTAGAACTTCCAGATGATGTTAGATCAGACACAAGTAAGTTGACATTCTTTTTCTTGATTTTTTATTAATTTTTTTTTACTTTCTGGAACATCAACATTTTTTATGGAGAATTTTAGGAAAAATAGAATAAGGTAACCGGAAATGTTAAATTTGCACCTATTTCACTGAAGAAAATACTAATGTTTAACTTAAGAGAAGTATTTTTCATCATTACAAACCATGCTCTGGAAATATATAGGACTTTCTAAGTTGGTCAAATTAAGAACTTTGGTTTTTGCCAAATTCTCTGAATCCTTTTCTTCAATCAAATGTTTTCAATTAAAAGCTAATTTTGCCAAATTGTTAGTTTCTCACTTAGTTATGTGCTAAAATTTAAACTTTTAAATGATACATTTGAAAATGTTATAAGAATAAAAACGAAGCATCAGACATATAAAATGAGAAATAAAAATATATTATTTGACCAGATTTATTCGGGGAAATTTGTTCGAATGAGTCTTCGCATTAACTTGTCTAATTTCAATTCTTGAAAATTGTTTTCAATTAGTTTAGTCCTGAAAAAGTAATTAAATTTATTAATTCAAAAGTATTAACTTGCGACAAATTGATCCGATCTATCACCTGTACTACAGGTCCTATAGTTTATTTGGATTGACTCCACATAAGAATGTGGCCGGATTCCAAATATTTGAAAGGATTGAAAAACTTCCCAGGGAATCAAAAACCTGAATTTCAGAATAAACCAATAAAATCGGCTTAAATTTAGGTGGTCGCCTGATTATATTTTGGCGTTTCGCATGATTTTAATATTCAGGATTTGACTGGCGAGTATCTTAATTTATGTGATATATCCGATGAGGTATGTGATATATCCAATGAGGTTTATGTGATATATCCGATGAGGTTTATGTGATATATCATATAATCTCAGTTAATAATTAAATTTCAGAAATAACGGAAGAACTGGTTATCATGACTCAGGCGGATTTTAGTCTGGTTTTTTCACAAGCTTACGAAATTCATTTAAAAAATCCAAATCTTCTCAAAACTTATGATGAAACTGAAAAAGTATGGTCATGTCCTGATAACTGGAATTTTGGAAATTCGGTTTGGAACGCTGGGACAATGATTTTGTCCCTTGGATTTAGTTTCACAGGGAAGACTTTTAAAATAATAACTCAAAGTTCACATGGCCAAAAGCCTTAACAAACTTTTCTGTTATCCGGTTTCCGCATCGGATTTCTTTGATAGTTATGATTAAACGGAGCATTCAGAACCAGGTTTCTAAAAGGGATGGCTTTTATCCCCTTTGCTATCCAATTCCATAGCAAAAGAAAGGGAACTTTTGGGGATAGGGATGGAAAATCGCCAAACGGATGGTTTTTTTGGAAGCCTGATTCAGAACTCTTGAATAATAAAAAAAAATCGAAATAGTTCGAAAGTGATTTTAGTCAAAATTTTGATCGAACAAGAAAAATTTCGGTTCCTTTAATAAGCGTCTTTTTTATATATTTTGAGTGTAGGTTTTTGAAATCTGTAAAATTTTTCCAACTGCGTCGCTATTAGCGACTCGCTATATTCTGAAAAACAGAGACCAACACAAAGATCTTAGCGGTACCGGAGGTTCAGTTGAACCCGTACATTTTGACCGATTGGGACTTCGGATAAAAGAACAGGCTTATACATAATACAGAAAAGTGAAAAAAACGTAACCATTTTAGACTTTTGGAATTTATTTCAAATTGTCATCACTTTTGATGCATATTCACTCTTATTAGTATCACTATATTAATCTTGCTGTCGAATTAATTTGAACTACATATTATATTTGTAGAATAATACATTTTAAGTAAACTTGTCTGTCTTCGAAATTTTCAAAGGTCTCTCAAAGCACCTTTAACATGGAGTGGTAAACTTTTCGCTTCATTTTATGTCCTTTTTGGCGTCCCCTTATTTTTCATGTCTATCTTTTTGGTGGCAAATCAAATTGTCGAAAAAAGCATTGGGACTTTGCTAAAATTGACTGCTAAAGCTCAAGTCTCCTCAATTATCGGATATTCATTTCTGGTTATTCTTCTGTGCTCTTTAGCGCCAGCTGCCATTTTACAAGCTATCGAACCATTAGACTTATTTGATGCTTGGTACTTTTGTATAACTTCAATTACTACTGTAGGGTTTGGCGATATAAGACTAACGTAAGTAATTTTAATTTTTACTGGAGGTTATAAGGAATTGACATACATTTCGGAAGAAAATTCCGAAATTAAGTTGAAAAATGATAAAATCATGGTTACAATTATAAAGACAATTTTCGAATTTATTGTAGAATTTTCATCCATTTTGACGATTATGAGTCATAACTTATTACTCATAAGTTATGACATATTCATGTGAGAACCACATAAATTATGAGACATCATCATAATTCAATTACAAATATAATTTCATGATTTGTGTCCGAATTAGCGAAATTAAGATAAAAGTTTAAAATTTCTTAAATTGTCAACATTTCTTATTCTTTTTTTTTATTATGAAATCACGGGCTTAAAATTTAAGGGGGGTTGTGGGTGTAAAATCCAGCTTATTGCAAGCAAATTGAAATCGCTAGAACTTTGTAAATATTACCGGAGTGGGTACATTTGTGAATGCATATGTCAATTCAAACCCTGAGGATAATTGGTAGGATAAATAATATTTTTTTGTTATAATTTTCATGACCAGACGGCAATTTTAAAATATGATAAATTTCAGCTTGTTGAAACTCTCAAATTCGGAATAAAATTCTGATTTTTCAACATATTTTAACAAAATTTTCTAGAATTGTGCAAAAACCACAAACTATTTCAATGTTTTTTCCGGATTATTCGTTTTTGATTTTAATTGGCTGAAAAGTCAGTAAATTTATTTTTACAACAATGGAGAATTCCTGTTTTTATCATTTTTCGAGACAGCTTGACCGAAAAATTAAAATATCAAAAAGCCTAATTTTTGGCGTTCAACTGGACAACAACTCCTGAAAATTGCATCACATTTGCAGAATTTAAAAAATTTTCGTTGATGGAGAACAAAAATCGAGCACTTATGAACAAGCACCTAATTTCCTTGACCGTCAACAATTTAACAACTGTATTGTGTTCAATCGAACCGTGAAGAGTAGGCGGACCGAATATATTGCTAATCATTTCGAAAAATTTGTCATGTGATGAATAAAAGACACTTTGAATTGCTTGCATATTTCAAACATTTAGGACCGACAAGTTGTGGGCCACAACCCTCTTAAGGGGGTAGCAGTCGCACTCTTTTTAGGGTACTTTGGTGGGTAAAAATAGCACGAAATTGCTAGGGAACACTCAAAAACCATAAACTTATAAAAAAAAAAATTCGAAATTTTCATTTTTTCAGAATTTTTCTGAGTTTTTTTTTTGGGAAAACATTGAAACCTACTTTTCGACCAGAAAAACTCAAAATATCAAAAAGCTGTAAGCAGAGTTTTTGATCAGTGAAACTCAAGCTTTAACTTGGTGGTACTTCGACTAAATCCGACGACTTTCATTTTCCGAGTTTTCACTTCCGATTTACTAAAATGCGATTCTCTAGAATTCAACACAATATTTCAAAATTCGGCTGCATCAAAATAACAAAAACATATTTTTCCATCTTTTTCTTCCAAATTATACTGCATTCCTGAAATGTAACCTATGAGGAGTAGTACTTTGAAGAGCGAAAATCTTGAAATTAGGCGGTTTTTCGCAGTTCTAGAAAAAACCAGTTGGAAATTCAAAATCCGTGCATTAAATAACAACCATAAGTGTCCCGTGGTTGATGCTAAGTTTGAGTGAGATCGTATGCAAGCTCTAGGAGGAGTAGTAATTTGAAAATTCGGTTAGGTGCTTTAGAACTCACCGCATGGTGGTCACCAGGGTCGACCAAAAATTTCTGATAAAATTAATTATTATTGTAGATCAAGGATAGATCTACTATATGGCTATTTTCAAAAGTTTCCAAGCAGTTTTGTATAATATGTAAGAATTTCTGGTAAATTGGAGTACAAAAGTACATTTATGCGACCGCTACCCCCTTAAGAATGCTTATTTTATTTTTTTCATAGATGCCTACATTTTGTTTGAATGCTTTGATTCATAAACATCGCAACATAAACACGGTTTGCTTAAAATTAAGCCGTTGAAACCACCGAATTCGATTTATTTTATTCATTTCCATGAAAAATTATATTATTGTCGATGCGCTAAAATTTTGATTTCACTAACTTCTTGGAAAGTTTTAAAACTCGATTTTGGCAAAGAAATCGTTAAACATTTCATTCAAATAAAGTCCTTATTTTAGTGGTGTTGCAAACGCAGTCTGGCTAATTTGGTTAATATTTTCCCTCATAAACTTTATGGTTATTGCAATCGTAGTTTATCAACGCTTGACAATGTCTGATTTCAAAAAGCGCGCCGTTATCGAAGACGAAGTTCACCTGATTCGAAATCAAACCGACGGTATGGCTACTTACGGCAACATGCAGTATCACCCTACTATAGCCTCACCATACTCTACTATGGCTCCACCGGGTTACGACGAAAATGATTATAGAACACTTTCGACGATTCAAGTTCGACCAGTTGACCCACAATTACACATTTCCGAAACTGATGAAACACCAAAAATCACAATTGAAGATGATTCGCCACCGGTATCGGAAACAAGCTCGATTGCGGCAATGGAAGATAATGGGGAGACATTTGCAGAAGTGAAACCGCTGATGAAGAAATGACTTGAGAGTGATTTATTGTACAGTTAAATAAACCTTTTTTCATTCCCGTTACACAAATTCTGCGAGTTCTGAAAATTTGACCAGATGTTTTTCAATAAATTTGACTCTGTCAATAGAGGACCCAAATTTTCCTAATAAAAAGATTATATGGATTTATACAGTTAAAATAACACTTTTTATAGTATGGATTTGTACAGTTAAAATATCACTTTTTTCCATTCCCCTTACACAAATTCTGCGAGTTCCGAAAGTTTGATCAGATGTTTTTCAATAAATTTCACTCCGTCAATAAAGGGATAATCCGAATATCTTTACTCTGATTCATAATGTTTTCAACCAAACCATGGTTCAATAAAAAATATAAAACATTTAATTTATTTTAATTTGCCAAATTGTTACTCACGATTGAAGATTATTCGCCACTGGGATAAGAAAAAAGCTCGATTGCGGCAATGGTAGATAATCGGGAGACATTTGCAGAAGTGAAACAGTTTCACTGAAACTGCTGATGAAAAAGTAAATAATGGTTAATTGTATAGTGAAAATAAAACTTTTTGTTACTTAAATTTTGTGAGTTCCGAGATTTTGACCAGATGTTTCTTAATAAATTCTACCCTTCAAAGAAGGGAAGAAACCAAATACTTATTTTTCCGAAGTTTATCATGAAAGCTCATTAAACTTCCATTCTTTAGAACATTTCAAATGTTACATTTGGCTTTTCTGAGTCAGAAGTTCTGACTTTATTTAAATTTTTATCAGTAGTTGACCCATGAAAACCAATCATATATTTTAAGCCTTTTTTTGTGATATCTCAAAATTCCAAAGAAAACATTATGTACTTTTACGATAGAAATATTAAAACGTCAATGTTGAATGCTCGGAAGAGCTCTTTTATGTAAAAATTGAACAAGCGTGATTCAAATAGTTTGAAACGCCTAAATCAAGGGACCCTGCCTGGGCCAATGAACAGGCTTCAAAGCTATGACCAATCAGAACCCATAAGAGCCACGACTTGAGCTCTAGCGTTTGAGCTCTAAACTACATATATTTGATTCATGTACATGTAGTCCTTTTTAGTTTTTCAGCTCGTGAAACAAACGCATTGAAACAAAAACAAGCTGCTCGATTATGACAAAATGTATTGATGAACTAGCAAGAAAATGAAATTATTTTACAGTTTTTATCTTGGCAAGGAAATTTGTGTCAAATGCATTTTCAAGGAAAAATACAAATATTGTCAATAACGATTTATTAGCTTCTGAATTGGGCTTCGAAGCACATACAAATCAATTTTTTTTGAGAAATTATATTTTATAGGCAGAAAATTTCAAAATATCGATTTTGGCCATTTTCTAAATTTTTATAAATAATTTCTAAAATTCAGTCGGGCAATAAATTTAAGTATAAAAGAATCTAACATTGTCTGTTTTCCTCAATGGTTATAAAGAGCCTGAGTTTCAAAACTCACAGTACTTCCTCTATGCGAACATGGAAAAACCACGGATTTTTTAGTATCACAAGAATCTTTTCGAATTCGCTCATGTCTCTCAATGTCTCGAAAAGTTGTCGAAGAGTTAGATTCTTGACTACTTCCACGGTGCATTTGAAAACGACGGGTTCGAAGAAGTACAGAATCGGATGAATCGTTTCGATCGGGATTATTGAAAAATAACGGACAGAGAATATCTAAATATTAAAATTCGAAATAAATCTTGTGAAAATTATATTGTTCAGTCACATTTTTTGTTAAAACATGAACTCCTTTGAGATGAATATGCACTTTATAATTCAAAAACTCACCGCAAAAGTGCTAGTTTAATTTCCTTGAATAAAATTGCGCGCCAATAAGTTGCGTGCGGCCGAGTGAGCTCACTACTTTAGTTATGCAGCACTCGATGTCATTATGACGCATTTCATGTTTTAAAGCAAATCTCCCGAAATAAGAAAATTAATTAACTTGTTATTTTCAATACGATGGAAGTAAAACGTCATCGCAAAAATTCCAGGGTATTTATTTTCCAGCTTTCACGCACCAAAAATAAGGTAATTGAATTGAGCATAATATTTGTTTGAATATTCTTTCGAATAAAACATAGCAAGTACAAAACTATTTTGTCTTCTTTTGGAAGATTCGCTTCAAAACATGAAATACGTTGAGGACCTCGATGAGGACGAATGAGGACCTCGACTCGAGATGCTTGACTCCTCATCAGTATAATTATTTTGATCTAAGTTAAACCACACATGTGTAATGTGCTGGTTCTTATTTTACTGTCGGAAAGTTAAATTAATTACGACGTATTTACTGTTTTGAAGCAAATCTCCGACGATTTCACCTAGAAATTTATCGGAGGTTTTTAAACGAAACAATTTAAATATTTTGATAATTCTTGATGATCTGATAATAAAACTCTCATTAGATAAAAATGGTTGAATTCAATTGTTTTTCAGCACTCAAAAATTAATATGTTAAATTAAAACATACCTTTAACGACTTCTTGGACTTCTCCATTTAGATAACAGAATAATAAGGCAATTGCAAAACCTTCAAATGACGTCATTACAACATCACAGAAAACATTTGCATTCGCCAGATGAATATTTGTTTCTTCAAGATTAATGAAGTGCGAACCAACATTCACAAATGCAAAAATTCTTTCCAGGAATTTTCATTAATTTTCGAAATCAGAACAAATTTCCAGACAATTTAATTCTGAGGACACTGCCTTTTTAACCCCTGTATTCAATATTGTGCCGATTGACACATTTGTTCATTAAGCGCGTCTGTTCTCGGACAATACACACGCATTCCATAAAATTCATAATGCTCTAGCTTTTACCATTTCTCTCTTTTTCGGTCTTGAAATTATTTTTTTGACATTTCTGGTACGTGAATAAGAGTCGAAATCGTAAAAATCAAGGGATAAAATNAATATATTTCCAGCTACGTCAGATGAAAAGTATGAATTAATAATCTGACACAAAATTGTCAGGGCTTTAAAACGAGTGAAATTATACCTTCATGGCATGAAGAGCAAATTTAATATCATTTTTTAAAATGAGGGTGTCCGATTGACACAATTCTGAGACCAGGATTGTTTTCAAATGCTGAGTACACGAGTTAAGCTTTAGTTTAAAAAATCCCATTCATAAAATGTATTCCTAATAATGGTATAAGCATTAAAATTGATTTTATTAAATTTTTCGATATTCTGAAAGTTTTGTCCCAATCCCGCACCGGCGTTGATGACATAATCACATTGTTTTCATTTCTCATGTGCAAAGAAACCATCAAGCACAACAATCGAGAGAAAATAATTGCATTAATTATTATGCAGGTCAGAATTGGCCCTAAAAGATTAATTGAAGGATAAAATATTATTTTATAATCCATGTTAAATATAGTGACCTGATTTTAATAATTGACTTATTTTTAAAATAAGTCAATTATTAAAGTCAGGTCACTATATTTTCCATGGATTCGATAAGAATACTCTTGTTCTTGAGAAACTCAACAAGTACACTACTAATCGGGGAAATTGCGGGTTCGCGACATTTTGGAGCGCGGGAGCAGCTATTGTGTTTGGTTAACTTGGCCAGTGAGTGACGCGCATTGTGAACACAACTTGGCAAAACCCTGGTGCCTATTGTAAAAGGATTAAGAATACGAAATTTTATCTGTGAAAAATAAGCACCGATTTGATTGCCCATTTTTCAAATAAATTATCAAGCAACATGTAACTGTGACATTGTAACATGTTGTATGAAGAAGCCAACTCACAACCTAGAGAGCAAAATTGATTATCTTTATAATAATTACTCTTTAGCGACCCCTTTATATTATTGAGCTTGAACTTTTACCGGTCATTTGTGACTGACCGAGTGGTCGCTAAGCCGCAATAACGTCTTTTTTGATAATTAAGTTCTAGAAACCCCGACTTTTAAAGACAAAAAAAAAGACATAAGTTGATAATAACCACATTTATATATGATATATTATATCCATCATGATGCCCGAGTAACTTTTATCTCTAATTTGCCTTTTAAAAGAATAGGGAATAAGAGATTTAAGGGGGTTGTCCATGCTGGAAAGGCTCTTTCGAAGGCTCATAACTTTTTATTCCTTCATAACAATCTTATAAAAATCTTAGGAATAGTAGTTCATAATCTCTGGAACACATTTCACTTCTGATTTTTTTCATAGCATGTTCAACCAACCGGTAAATTGAGTTAAACGCGAGCAATTTTTTTTTCGAAAGTCCTCAATCAGACCATAGTTGCTAATATCGTTTCTTTTTTGTCGATTTACAGCGAAGTTTTAAAAATGCTTGCAAACATCTTGCTTATCACTCCTTGGGCTTGTTACATTCCGAAAATGACGTTGTTTTGAAATAAGGCGAAAAAGGAATAAGCCTTACAAAAAAATTTTTTGCTCGCGGTTAACTCAATTTACCGGTTGGTCGAGCATGCTTTGAAAAAAGTCAGAAGTAAAATATATTCCAGAGATTACGAACTACTATAACTGGGATTTTTATAAGATTGTTATCAAGGAATAAAAACTTATGAGCCTTCGAAAAAGCCTTTTCAGCATGGACAACTCTCTCAAGTTACTCGGGCATCATGATCGATATCACAGGCCCTCAGAGGACAGATCTGATATTTGATGATACAATCCACGGCGGGATACAGCACTTAAGGATACTAGCACTGAGGGGTTAAAGCACTTAAGGGACTAGCACTTGAGGGGTACTAGCACTTAAGGGGGTATATCTGGCAGATTTGAAATATCACGGTGATATATTCTGAAAACAAAAAGCTATGAGAAAACCGAAAATGCTTATTTGTAGATCTATCCTTAATCTTGCGAAAAAGAACATCACAAATTATTTTTGACCATTACACCATAGGTACAGTATCGTAACAAGGTGACATTTTCCAACTGCAAAATCTATCTCCTCCCAGACGTTATATCAATTGATGCTCGTCGGCTTTTTTGATCCCGGTGACGGAACAATTCTAGAACGCCAGATAACCGACGATTTTTCACAATTTCAGACTTCAAAATCTATTTTCTCCTAAGATATATTTGGGGGTACTCAACGGTTTTTTATTTCAGTTTAGGGACATGGTTAATGCACCAAATGGCCTCAAGAAGGCCACAAAATGCATTTCCAGTCATACCAGAAAAAAAAATTCGAGAATTTTCTCAAAATTTTCGAGGTTTTCCAAATTTTTTTAATATTTTCTGGGACAAAATACATAAACCTCGATTTAAATTAAAAATGCTAAGAATATGTAAAATTGATTAGCACTTTTCACTTTAATTTTGCACTGGCTTCAATTTGAGGGTACTTTCGGTAAAATCGAATAAAATTATTTTCTAGAAACTCGGAAAATCGACTTCCGGCTTAACTAAAATGCAGTTTTCTATTATTTCGTGCATAGAACGCAAAAAAATTTCATGAGAAAGTTAGAGGACATATCACTCCAACTTATACTCAAATTAAACAAAATTGTGTCGAGCTGTTTTCTAGAAATTTTGGGTTTAATTTGAAATGTTGGCGTTTTCATGATTCTAGAATATATCGGACCAAAATTTCGATATCATGTAAGCAAATGTTTTGTTCAGTTAATCATCAGCTTTCATTTGGTGGTATTTTTAACTAAATCTGATCAACTTATTTTTTCTAGGAATCTAAAAAATTAATTTCCAGTTGCACCAAATCGCAATTTTCTAGAATTTCATGCATAGATCCATAAAACAAAAATATTATTAAGTAAGAAGACATATTTCTCCAACTCACATCAAATTTAAAAAAAATTGTGTCGAGCTTTTTTTGAGGAAATTAAGCTCCAAATTTGAAAATCTCAAAAAATTACGGTTTTATCTAATTCTAGAATATTTCCGATCGAAATTTCGCAAAAAAAAAATCAAGTTGTCATAGATGGAGTACAGACTGTTATTCTGACAAAAGTCATAAATTTAATAAAAGACATTTTAGATAAAATCAGTGTTCTAGAACTCTACTCCCACTTGGTGCTGTGGTGCTCATAAAGATAAATTTTTACCTTTAGTTAATAGCAGAGGGTCAGATCTTCAAATCGGTATTCTCAAAATTTTTATAACTTGTTTTGTTTTATTCTGAGCCCCGATTCAAAATACAAGAAACCGTTGAGTACCCCTTTAATCGAAACCCTGGATTGCATAATAGGCCGATTTTGATTGATCAGATTTGGAAAGGATCAATCAAATGCTCAGATTCTGCATTTTTTTAAATATTCCTGATCTTGCCTCTGAAGGTCGGTAATTTATAAACATATTTGAAACCAAAAAAATGATTGCATAAATAGGTGGTGATGACAAATTCTGATTGGCTCTAAATTCAAGACTGAAATTATAAAATTAAAAAAAAAATATTTTCGTTCAAATCATCAGCGCAAAATTTCACGAAAATTATGAAATAATCTGACATTTTTGTCTTTCAAGCACGACCTCGGACTTCCTGTTCCAAATGGAAATAAGAGTTTTACCTGTAATTATATATTCGGAATATTCATTTTTTGAAAGATCGTCCCAACAAGATCTGATTGATTTATCAGTTTGAACGGATTGCAGATACAGAATATTTGCGATAGTGAAAATGCCTGCGACATGGAATTTAAAATTTTCATCTTCTATTAATTGAATAAAAAAAATAAATACATTAAATCCCTAATCTGGAACAATCCAACCAATTGTCATAAACTTTGATATCGATAATAATCTGTCTTTATTGTCTATTTGACCGTTTACGAAAACTCCGACTACTGTTGATGGCGATTCATAAAGAGTGGTCAATAATTTTCATCAATTTTGAAAAAAAATATTTTTTTGTAAAAAATTTTAGAATTTGGAATTAACAAGTTGAAAAGAATGAGTAAAATAGGTCAAAAACATAAATTATTAATCTGGAAAACCGTTATTATGTTAAGGGGGTCGGTGCATTTTGACAGATACGGATATGGGCTCTTGATGAAAAACGTTTTACTGGGTTTATATATTCGTCTTAATTTACCACCAAAGTAATGTTTCATACTCCAGGGAACTTTTGTAACTAAAGAATTTTGAGTTCGAATTAAACTTTTCGAATTCGACAAATTATGAGAAATTTTTGAAAAGACCTCCGAATATTATGAAAAAATGCCTCATTTTTCCTTCAAATTTTTCTTAACAGTATTTTGTTGCAAATCAACAAAAAGAAATTTAAATGTAATTTAGACACCTAAAGTAGCAAACGCGCGTTTTTTGACTGTTTTTTCAAAACACGATTTATAAAGTAAAAATAATCGATCTGAAAAAAATCAGATTTAACAAAGTGAGGTCAAAAGTGGCAACTTACGTTTGAAAAAGTTTTTATTCGAAAATTTTGAAGTGGCAAAAAGTTTCTCATCAAGACAAAAAAATTGAAAGAGTGCAAATCTGTCAAAATGCACCGACCCCCTTAAGTAGTTGTCGATTATGACTATCTATTTGGACAGGAAGTGCCGCTGATTGGCTGTTCGCCTAGGCTTTTTTAGAGAAAATAACGGTCGTCAAGATTAGGATGGCAGCTTGAAATTTTATATTTTTATGATCCCTGACAAGAATATATAATAAATACACTCCTTCATTTAGCAACCAGAAATGATTAGTTATTCTTGCATATAAGAAAAAACTCCAAATTGCCCGACAGTTTTGTATATGCCCATTGATAGAAGTTAACTTTTTATCCGAATTTTTAATCAATTTCTACGGGAATGTGCTTCAAATTTTCAGAATTTATTATACTATAATTTGTATAATATAAAACTTCATTTAGTCACTTTTTTTGGCAAAATTTGAGTGCTTTTATTTGTGTGTATAACATGGTACTCGTCAGTTTCGAGTATCGACAAGACAAAAAATTATTTGCCGAGACTTGAGGTTATTTGAGGCCAGTTTTAAAACCTACTGTATTATAGCATGTGTTCAAATCACGTCAAGTCTCGACGATACTTAAAACTCATGCGGTAGGTCAAAAACATCATTGATAAAAGCTATTTCTTTACCTAAGTACACAGATCCTCTTCAATTTTAATTCAAAAATTCAATGCTTGACCGTCTGGAACAATAAGAGTTAAATTCGTTGAAAATGAATCAAATTGCTGATTCATCAAGGAAATATTAGACGAAATGGAAGCCAAATATGGAACTATTTCAAATAAATTATCTTCCATTGCTCGTTCAGTGGTTTCAGCTACTTCGTAAGCTGGAATGTAAAACGAGCTTTAAATGTTTCAAATACAGTATTTGGTTTGAAACAAGGTAAGTTACGTGGAGAATTTTGGTAAAAAGTATATTTTTGAAATTTAATTTTGATGTAAAAATCGTATAAAATAAATGTTATGAATTGAATTCGGTGGTTGCATTTATCTAGCGCCAAATTGGATAATTGGAAGTAAGATATAATGACCTGAAAAATTCATCTGATTTGAGATACGTCTATTTTAATATTTCGGCACAAAATATTTTACGCAAATAAATGACAAAAAAATCTGGCTTTATGCCAAAAATAACCATTTACTTTAGCAACCTATTCACGCTCATATTTTATAAAACATGCCTTCTAAGAATAAAAGAAATCATCAAGTTCACATGAATAAAATTTCGAACACAATGAAGTTTTTTCATGCATAGAATGATAGAAACAGCAGGTATTAAAGTCACAAATGAAATCAGAAATCCAATATATGAAGTAACTTGAAAGTATTCTATCAAGTTTGGCCCCTGTGAAGGCATCTTTTAACGGGAAATTAAAATTGGTAAATAATTTTTTTTAAATTATCATTTTCTTCGAAAATTATGTCACTTAATTTTGTAACCAAATTTCCTGGCGATCATTTTCGTTTGTGGGACAATTGAGGCATTTTATTTTTGGGCAAGTTTTATTCCGTTTGTAATGATGCCAATTCGATTTTGTGTTGTTCATCGTTGAATAATATGGAAAATAATCAATGGTCATATCAGATCGACTACCATCTTATTTGAAGTAAACAATTTGCAGGAGTTTTATTAGTCTAAAACTGGGCGTTTTGAAAAAAATAAAACGTCAGTCAGAGACCTTAGAACAAAAACTCAACTGTGGAAAATTAAGAATTGAATTTAATAACAAGTGATTTCCTCAGAAATGATATCCGATTCCCGGTCTGTAATGAACAGGTGTTTTAAGATTTTTTGCGAAAAATCAAAAAAAAAATGTAGAATGAAAAATTTATTTTCATTTTTCAAAAATTGATCGCAAACTCTAATGGCGATTTAAACCTTGAACTTTTATTTCAATTATTTTTGTCATTTTGGTCTTTTCAAAAAAAAGACAGCCACTTTTATAGCTCTTTGCCTGAGGGTTAACAAAAATCTTATATACAGTTAATATTAGGATTCAAATTTTGAAGTATATTAAATCCTAAATATATTTTTTCTATCGGCCTTTGGTTAAATTTCTAACTAATTCTAAAAATTTAAACTGATGAATATATTATAAAAAGAAATCAGTCTATTGCAGATTATTTAATAAAATTTTTTTTACGTAATATATCCCCTGACTTGTTTATTTTAAGTTCCTAATTTGGGGTCAAAAACTTTATTTTTTCTACTATTTAATATCACTTTTCTTACAGTAACCTTATAAATAATTATTATTTGGTGCTACGTTTTTTTCAAGATAACCAAAACTATTAAAATAATTTTTTTCAATTGGGCTATCTAAAAGTCATTCTTAATCTCAATCGTACTTTACGATTGGATCGGTTTTTTGAAAAAAATGGATCGGATCGGTGGCCTTCTGGAACTTTTATTAATTAACTCCCTTTTTTAAAACAATTAATTTTTCTTACGGAAGACTTTTAAACAAACCTCGGCATTGCCGAGTTGGCAAGCCTGAATGCACTTTTATCAAGACCAAATGCCTATCCAAGCCACCACCAAAAATAATGGTTTGCTACAAAAAATGTGTTGGCTTACGGAAGTCCTGGTTCAGAGCCTTTGGCCAGAAAACAATTTTTAAAGCGGAAGAAGGGTCGATAAAAAAGGAATTATTTGGAAAAATTATCTGAAAAAAATTAGGAAAGCTTAACCATACTGTATGCTTTAGTAACACGGTAAATTTTTTGTTTAAATCAGTCAGTTAGGTATGGCCCATATACTACAGTGGGTGAGACCAATGAGCAACAGTGACCAATGGGCAACAGTGAGCCAATGGGCAACACTTTTTTGCAGATTTGATTTTTTTAGACCTTGAGACCATGAGCAACACTCTGAAATTTTTGGTAATTTTCTATGGCAATTTTTTTGATTTTGCCCATAATTTGATAATTTATAATAAATTAATATTAAATATATAAAAAAATTTGAAATTTTTGAACTTTTCGATTTTCCTGAGTATTTTTTCAAATTAAGTTGAAAATAACGTTTTGTTTCAATTAAGACCCCTAAAACTTCAAAATTTTGGCTTGACATAAGCCAATTTCTCTTCAGTGTACTTTCGAAAAAAATCGAAGCCCATTTTTCTCGAGAAATTTTTTCACGTGACCTTGAAAAATTCATATTGGGTTTGGGGTCGAAATTGCAAAAAACGCACTGTAAGTTTCTATTTGTTTGGAATAGCTTTTGCAAATTTTGAGCTAATTTGCAAATTTAACCTGGAGGAGAGATTTTCGAAGCGTAATGTCCAAAAACGGTGGTTTTTTGCATGTTCTAGAAAAAATATAGCACTTATCGACGAAAACGCCACTGTAAAGTTTTGAATGAAATATACAGCTTATGTTAAAATTTGGGTTTATTTCAAAATAAACTGGGAGGATAGATTCCGTTTTGGCTTAGGTCGCTTGTGTGCTTATGTGTGAAGGAGTGTGCTCATACAAAAAAGTTTTGGCATATTTTTTTGCAGTTGAAGGCTAGTTCTACAATATGGCTAATCTGAATTATATCCTTGACACTTTGTTTGGCTGATATTTTATCGAGAAGAGTCAATTAGGGACCGGGATATTTTCAGAAAAATTATCAATTAAAAAAATCGGACTAGTGAACCAATGGGCAACACCTTTCGTGTAGACCAATGGCAACAGTGAGACAATGGGCAACACTTTTCGAAAGCTCGTGTGTCCCATTGGTCTACCACTGGGTGATTATTTGGAAAAATAATATCTGAAAAAAACTTAGGAAAGCTTAACCATACTGTATGCTTAGTAACTAGGTAAATTTTTGCTTAAAATTCAGGCAGTTAGGTATGGCCCATATACTACATCCCTGTATATCCCTCTATTACTTTTTGGTTAGAATGCGTAGCCACAGCGTTAAAATCACACGTTATAAGAAGTAGTGGCTACGCATTCTAACCAAAAAGTGATAAAGGGATATAGCCAACTATGGCCTTGGTCCGAGGACAGAAATAAAAAAAATTCAACCATAAAAATTTATCAAAATTAAAAAAAAACGATAAATTGTATTTTGAAGGTGCTTAATTAACAAAATACCGTAAAATACTATTTGGACAATTTAGATGAAATTTCGACCCATTTTAATTTAAAAAATAATTTTTCAATTTAATTGTTACCTCAGACCTCTACAACACTGTGTTTTATTACCACAACAAAATTCTGTGTCAAAATAAATGTTTTGCGTCATAATTCTGATATTGATAACCGTACCATAAGGAACTGATATAAGTTTGAATATTTCAAAATTTAAAATCATATGACTAGATGTTGTCGATATTTTTTAAAGATACATAGCAATAAATTAATTTATATATTCAAAATTCTCGTCTTTATCGATTTCTGACGAAGGTATGCAAATATTTTTTCCGTCCCAAATAACTGGACAATAACCGTCTGTAATTGTTTCATTTCGAATTCTGTCCATACAATCTTTTCGATCCATAATAGTACCATTCAAAAGACTAATAAAAGTGACCAAAAATTAATTCTGAGATTAGAGTAAGGGAGTACTGGTCGCATTTAAAGACCAAAAACAGGGTTTTTAGTGTGGATTTCAAGACGGACTCAAAATAATAGGAACAAATATAGGGTTTCAGTTTTTAAATATTCAAACAAAAATCCTGCAGCAGGATTCCTGCTGTTGAAAACCATATCGTGAAGCCCTGATTGGCCGACCGATCAGAAATGACTATTAAAGAGTGATGATATTTTTTCTTATGAATTCATCAACTCCCTTAGTTTTGAAGATAGATTCAAAATTTAAAGTTGATGTAGAAATCTGCGGAAATTCCGTTTTTTGCCCATATTTTATGGTTCTCACGAAAAATCCATCAACTCTCCAAATTTTCACGACAGAAACTTGAAAGTCATACAAATGAGACGATGTAGAGTTACTCTACTAGAGTACGCCCAGAGCCCAAAGGTCAACAATTTTCATTTTCGTATCTTGGTTGTTCAGAAATAACGATTAAAATTCTTGGAAATTTCATAATTTTGACAAAATCGTGATTAAAAATTTCTTATCGCCATGCGAATACTTTTTTGGTGACCGATGAGAATAAAAAGACTGCTTATCGACTTATTTTTGTCCATATTTTCAGAATTTTTTTATAATTATTTAGAAAATTTCATGTCTGCGTCTCTTAATGCGACTAGTACTACCTTAAGTTGTAAGTCAGGACTATGAATCATAGAGTATGATCCGTTTCTTTAAGAAATTTTCATTTTGAATTTATTTAAGAAAAATAGAAAAAAATCCGCCTTATCAGAGATATATATCTAAGTCGATAATCGTGGGCTTCGAAAAAAAAAGAAGAGAATTTCGAATCAAAGTGGTAAATGTTATCGAAAAAAGGTTCTCTTTTAGAAGTGGTCGTGTAAAAAAAAATTTAAAAAACATACTCAAAATTACGAAAAATATTGATAAAAGTTGTAGAGAATTAATTCAAAAAGATTAAAAAATTACATATATAAAGAAAGCGCCTACTATTATGTAGTACATAGTATGTACGCACAATTTGTTACACATGTAGTTTCATTCAAAACATAAAGTAAAATCATGAAAATTGTCAGTTTAAGTTTCTAATAAAAACTTTTTATTCACGACAATCACCCTTTCAGTTTTTATTACAAATATCAACGTTACAACGGGGAAGCTAAATTAAGAAAAAAATGAATTGGCCAATTTTTGATATAAATGGAAATATTCCAAATAACAAGCTTGCAAAACAAATTGGATGTTTTATTGATTTTTCGCGTATGATTATCCTGCTCCAAAAAACCAAATTCACAAATTCTTTAGTACAACATATTTCATACAGTCAAAAGTTAGTTTTATGTTGGAAATTTTGGACACTTCAAAATTTTTTGCTGACTAGACTGTGATCAGTGGTTCTTCTCGGTAAATGACTGGGTCAATTTTTAGCCAAATTCACCGGTTCACCTTATAAATTATAAGAATTATTATTACGGTCTAAAAAAATTAGAAAACTAAGAGAAAAAAAGTCAATTTTGTGGGCATCCAATTTCGGTCAGTATCCTTTATGATTAATTAAATTTTAATTTTTGATCACTCCCTAAGCTGTTCTTGTCCGATATACTCTGTCAATCTTATTTCTTCTCCCCTTGAATTCTTCAAAACAGAGGAGGCAAAAATGGTATATAATGTATTTCTCAGTCTCATTTTTATTACTCAAACATCAGTTTTTCGCAGTTTGACGAGATCAGTTCTATGATAATTTGCTAACTGCATAACTCACTTTTTCGGCTATAAATAAGCATAATAAATTCTATAATTGAGAAAAGCTCCTCAGTTTGTTTTGCTTTAATTTATGCAACGAATAATTCGTATAACGTCGGTTTTTATCATGTTTATTAATTTGAATATATGAAATAAAATGTTTTTGATGTACAGTGGGTTACTTCAGGGAACTTATCCGTAGCTGAATTGATAAAGTTGACTACTTTGATAGGATAAGAGACAGATCATGATTAAAGGGATGGTGGTTCCTACAATTTATGCAGTTATTATGTCAAAAAATGCACCAAATCGATTGTAATTCATTTAAAAAAGCAAATTAACCCGAAAAAAAAATTTTCGAAATTTTTGGATTTTTCAAATTTTTCTTAGTATTTGTATCTACAAAGTCGATTAACTTTTTAATTTTGATGAAACTTTGTAATATAATTGACAGCTGGGCTTTGTTAAGCACTTTACGGCATAATATATTTCTAATTTTATTTTTAATTAGAAGGATCGCGTTAAAAAAACGTTAAGCTACTTAGTATAAAAAATTTTTTTGGAAAATTTTGAAAAAAAATTGGTTCGTTGAATTTTAAAAAAATTAAGGTCATTTTGCCCCGAAAACTCACCCTTAAATTAGATTTTTTTATTTTCAAAAAATTTTCCTTCTAATTCTGCACAAGCCATTTACTTTCATTCCTTGGTGAATTTATTGTATTAAAACACGATTTTTCTCCCGGATATGACCGAGGAATTAGGTTTTATGCATTTAGCGGTTGGTTTTTAAATATTTTCTAGAAATTTATCAATTTTATACATTTCAAGGTTACGAACTACAATGTGACATTGTAGTTTGTAACCTTGAAATGTATAAAATACTAGAAAATATTTAAAAACCAACCGCTTAATGCATAAAACCTTATTTCTTGGGTGCTGGATGGTCGGATACAAGAAAAATAATACCGAATTTGAGATCGTGGTCGAAAATAGCTACTGCACCCACAAGTGGATCCACGATGGTCGAGTGGTGTGTAGCGCTTTCTAGCCAATCATCCCGTCAGGTGAAATTTGCGAAGCACAACTATCGTCAAAACTAGGGAATTCTAGGAATGCGATGGTCCTGCGTTCGAATCTATGATTCCACATATTTGGTTATCTGTATTTACTGAGTTATTTCTGTATTTCTGATCCCCAAAAATTAAATTTCTATGAGTTATTTCGTTTTCGAAATATTGTTCCGACTAAATATATGCTACTCCCTGATCATGCTACTAACTAGATAACGGGTACTTTGGTTACATGTTTATTCACTCACATATAATCTCATAAGGGTCCCTGGAGTATATCCCTCCATTTGACGGTTCCGCAGCCTTATATAGGCTCGACAGACATGCCTGAGGGTAAGATACGTCAGTCCGAATCGCCTACTGTATTGCTGAC
>SCLH01000116.1:186427-196727 GCA_004367855.1 Oikopleura vanhoeffeni
TTTTTCTAAAATTTCTCGGATTTCCGAAACTTTTTGCGGGTCATTTTTAATTGAGTCACCTAAATCAACCTTGGGAATTAGTTTATCGGCTTTGAATTTAATTTTACGCTCTGATAGGAATCTTTCATACCGTTCCGCTTCAGATTTTGGGTCATCAATAACCATCAAATTATTTATTTCTGGATCGGCCTCAATTATCTCATATAAAGGGACCTCAGCTGGAACCGATATTGATCCTTCTGAGTGATTTTCGATACACCCGATTAATTTAGAGCCGTCACAAATTGTTGACCTAACCGTTACAAAATTAGGCCGATTAGGGTGCGGAACGAGTGTAAACACACCATTTTTTGAAATTCCTGGACTGTTAAAATGAACGGTTTTTTGACTTTTTGGCGGAATAATAATTTCGTTAAAAGAACAAAGAATCGCGATGAGCCGTGACTGTCTTTTTTCTCTCGATTAAAATTTTTAATGAAAACTTAAATTATGATATTTTCAAATTATGGTTGGGCTGCTGTATTAATTCAATTTTGAAGTCTTTGATCTCTTAAAGTACACACAAACACAAACAAAGTTAATTCTGAAAATTTAAACGATTGATTTTGAAAATAATAATTTGTCTTTATTTTGTTTTGATCAAACTTGATCTTTTGTGTGAGGGAACAAATCAACTTTCGCATCAAATGCGCGAAGCCTGAGTGTGACATTCAAATTTTCATTATAATGTTTTATAAAATACTTAATTATGTGCAGAAAAAAATGTGTTCGCCACGCAAATTTTCAGGAATGTAGCGGACATTAAAACTTTACATAAAAAATGATTAAATAAAAACCTTCAAAGATCGGTTACTTGTGAAGGACTGGGTTTAGTTTAGTAAACCAACCAAATGAAATTCAGAGCGAAATTGAAAATAAAAGTTATAATTTAAAAAAAACTTTTAAAGCACATCTTGTAGAAAGTATTTTCTGGTCAATTTTAGACTCAGAATGTTTTTGAACAAAATTGATTTTAAGGTCAAATTTTTCATTATAGTAGACAAATAACACAGATATTGCATTTTTGTACTATTGTGAGTACTTTTCAAATCTTAATTTTCTGTTTCGAATTCTTTAATTTTTATAGATTGAATATTTTTTCCAATGATAACTCAGGACTCAATCACCAAAGAGGCATGAGCCAATCACATTGCCGCTTTAAACACGTGATTGACTTTAAAAAATTCTCAGATAGATATTTGACTTGCGAGATTTCAATCAAATTCTATTTTTATTTTCGACAGAATATATGTAGAACTATATTCTTGAAAAATAATTCGTGAAAAATCAAGAAATAGGACGCAAACTTAATATATATAAGTATATATATGAGTGAGATTCAAACACGCGGTAGAGAGAAATCAAGCATTTTTAAGATGGACTTAGGTCGGGAAAAGGATATTCAGCATAAGTTCAATGTTATTTTCAGCACTGATTTTTTTGAAGAATTATTAGAATTTATGTGATCAAAACAAATATGTAATGCATTTTTGGATATCTTTCTTTGTTTTCTCATGCGATACGGTCAAAGTTTGGGTTACGTCTGATAATTTTGTTTTAAATTGGGTTGCAAATATAATATATGGTTTATTAATAACCCGTAATAAAGAAATAACTCAGTAAATACAGATCACATTCTGCTTCCAGATGATAATTTTCATACAATTTTAAGTTTTTTTGCGAAAAAATTCCAATAATTATGATATGGCCAGACCATAATGGCCTTCGAAACATACAGCATAATTTCGAAAAAAAAAACATAGAAAAAATCCAAATTTTATGAAATTTTTCTTAGTCGATTTTTTAATGCTTTTGTAAACAAACCGATAACAACATTTTTAATGCCGTAAAAACCAATACAGGGGGGCAATATCGCCAAATTTGCCAAAGTCGCCGAAAATCCCTACGCAATTTCACGATTTTTAACTAAAATACTTCCAGTGCCAATATCCGCGATTTTTTAAAGGTTTATATCTCAAATTACTTTTTGAGCGTCATTTTCAATCCCAAATCTAGTTTTTTCAATTTTTATTCGATTGCTTTTGTGTAGTACTTAGTAGGTATTTAATTCTACGCATTTTGGTGATTTACTTTATAAAAATCTATTGTGACTAGAGCGTCACCGGTCGAGGCCAAAATAGAGACTAAAGGGTATCTGGGAAATCCGAGGATATCATTCCTCTTAATTTTTCCAAAAAAATTCGAAAAAAATAATTTTGAAAATTTTCGAAAATTCTTCGAATTTTTTTTTCAAAATTTTTTGAAATCTGAAATTTTCATATGCCCGGAATTGCATGATATGCACATTAAACGAAAGAGGAGAAAATTTTAAGTATTTTGACTAAAAAAAATTCAAAAAAAAAATTTTTGACGAAATTTTTCATAATGAGAAATTACCTTTTTCATGGTCATTATCTCGTTGAAACCGGGAGTGGTCATTGATTTTATTTGCACCACTTTTTCGATGTCAGGTTTCTGTGCTAGTTCTGCCATTTTCAGGAAAATTGAGGCCAAATTGAGCTCCGGAAAACAAATGGCGTGACGTTTTGTATTTACGTATTTTGCCCGTTTACACCGATATAGAAGTGAATAGGTTTTGAAGTACGCTTATGCCAAGAAGCATCAAATAATAATCAGGCATATTTTTGGATGAATTTAAGTCGATTAAGAGGTCGGCGACTCATTTCAAATTGTAAAAATCCGATTTTTAACTTTTTTTGACTAATTTATATTTTGTAACTTTTCCTGACCCCAATCCGCAAAAACATTGAGGTATTAACAGTTGCAATGACAGGCCTCGAAGAACCACATGCTTTTTCAGGAATTTGGATCTATTTAGGGTCGGGGGGTCATTTCAATCCAAAAATACTATTTCACTTTTTTTACATTTTTTTTCAATATTATTTCGCTTTTCCTGCCCCAAATCCGCAAAGACGCAAATAAAGGGATTTAATGTTTAAATTTATTTGTTGAAATGAGCCCCAATCGGAAGGCGTAAAGATTTTATGTTTAAAATTGTTGGAAATGAGCCCAAATCGCCGAAGGCCGATAAGGGATATGTTTTTATTATTTTGTTGAAAATGAGCCCAAATCGGCCGAAGGCCTAAAAGGGGATTTTGATTTAAAATTGTTGAAAATGAGCTCCAAATCGGCCGAGGCCGATTAAGGGATTTATGTTTTTGATTTAATTTTTTAAAATAGCCCCAATGGCGAAGGCGCTAAGGAGATTTAATTGTTTTATTTAATTTTGTTGAAAAATGAGCCCAAATCGGCCGAGGCCTATAAAGGGGATTATGGTTAATTTAAATTTGTTGAAAATGAGCTCAATCGGCCGAGCCATAAGAGATTTAGTTTTTGATTAGAATTTTTGAAAAATAGCCCAAACGGTCGAAGGCCGTACGAGATTTTGTTTCTCTAATTTATTTTGTTTGAATTGAGCCAATCGGCCGAAGGCCGATAAAAGGCGATTTAATGTTTTAAATTTAAATTTGTTAAAAAATGAGCCCCAATAAATGAGCCCACGAAATTTTCACACGCCATTTGTTTTCCGGAGCTCAATTTGGCTTCAATTTTCCTGAAAATTGGCATGAACTAGCACAGAGACCTTTTACATCGAAAAAAGTGGTGCTAAATAAAATTCAATGACCACTTCCGGTTTTACAGCCGGTTATCTAGTGACCGGCATCTATTTTGGTCATTTTAGACACCAGGGAGTTAAAATTTTAAAAAGTCATAAGCAATTTTTTGCTCCAAATTAACCAAGGACCACGATAGGAGGACTGAAAATTCTCAGTTTCGACATTTTTTTTTGAGTCGAATCGACCGGTGACGCCCTAATTGTGACTGCTAATAAAATTCAGAAATTGTTCGACATATGACGTCATTTTGACGCCTACGCGATTATAGCTTTTTGAAAATAAAATTTCATTTCTGTTCCTATATAGCCGAATGTGCCAATATCGCCTAAATTTTTGTCAAAAAACTTTCTGCGATATTGAACCCTCCCCTGTTATTTATTATGTACATATCTCAAAATATTTGCCCAAATTTCTCACTCTACGGAAATTGTTGAAATAAGACCAAATTTAATATAACTCTGCTTTTAAAAACGACTTATCTGATTGAATTCTCAGATAGCTCAAACTGAGCAGAAATATTCGATTAATAATAAGATGAAAAAAATTGGTCCGAATAAGATCAATTTTTTTTGATATTACTGAAATTTTGAATTATTAGTTTTTGTTTTAAAAATGCGTAACAATGGTCTGATAAGGATCAATATTATTTTTTCAGTTTGAGCTATTTAAGAACTTGATCGAATGAGTCGTTTTCAAAAGTCGAATTATATATAAATTTTTCTAAAAAACTAGCTGATGTGTTGCAGGAGGCCCGTAATCGATATATAATTAAACTACTTCAAAATGAGTAGCTTTTTTTGGCATTCTGGACAAGCTGAAATTTGAGCCAAGTTATTTTCTTTGTACAATTGTTCGGCAAATTGACATAATCAAAACGTCAGTGATAAACATACATTTCAATATTGTGACAAAGTTTTATGGTTGAAAAATTTAGAGTTAAATCGTCTCATAAACAGCGGAGCTTCCCAATTGCGGCGACTTTTTTTTGAGACGACAGCATTTTACACTACGCGCGACAAAGGCGCTTTCAAAAACGCGGCTACTGCACGGCTGTTACTATTGTGACAAACTGATTAAACAAATAATTTTAACCTCACTTTTTACCTCACCCTAAACAGTATATTTCTATTTTAAATCGTCTACCTTGAAATCGTTGAATATATTTTAAATTTGTCTCAAAACGTTTCAGAGAACTGAATAATAAAATATGTCAGCTTTAATTCCGGTTAAAATCCAGCTTTTAAAGGAAATGCACCATGTTGATGTTGACATAAACGCCCCCGTTTCTGCATTTCGAGCTGCCATTAAAGAATTATATTTTTGTCAGGGTTCTAAAATTTCCGTGTGAAAAACATCGATTCTCGCTTTTTTTTGCAAATATTTTTTTAAATGAAGCTAGGATTTTTGCTGGTCATTAATAAAGCAGAATTTGCACTGTAAATATTTGGTGGCGTAAAAATTTATTTCGACATCGTAATTCACATACTGCAGGTGAGTAGCTAAATCAAGTTTCACTATTTTATGCACCTCTTTTCACTGACAGTCGTCAAGTAAGGCAGGCCAAACAAAATATTTTTCTCCCACGGTAGGTGATGTTTTGATATGTTCTAGGAAAAATAATTTAATGCCGAAAGATAGGCAAATTCTTTCAGAAAATGCTGATTTGTGAGAACCTGGGAGCATAGAATATATGATCTTAATATATTTTTTCGGTCATTTTAGCACACATAAAAACTTTTCTTTCTGTAAGAGTGTTTCACACTAACGTAGATAATTAGACCATAGATAGAAATATTCGTATAGCTCTCGAATCTTATCTATTCGATTGCTTGAGCTTTTTTTGCCTTGCCCATGCATATCAACCGATAATCACACATAATTTGTAATTGGTGATTTGAGAGCTACCAACTAATAACTATATTTTGAGGTATAATCCAGATTACATGCCCACATATACTATACAATCTAATACTTCAAATTCTCTAATCAATAAGTACCTAACCCCACCGCTGACCGTAGAACTACTCACTGAGCGTAGAATATGTGTCGAGCGCCACCAGAAAAAAGTCATTTTAATTGCAAACTTTTTCCCGTTCAAAAAATATGAAAACATAATCTGCCTCTTTTTGAGTTATTGACTAGAATGATCCTATATGTAGTGTAGTCTCATTCCATATAAAATAACAGCCTATATGATGGCTGCACACTCAAGTGATCTCAACGGCGAAGTACATCGCCTTCGTTCGAGTATGAGCACCGTCACAAGTCAAAACGACTCGTTGAGATAACAATGTAAATAAAACAACGTTTACTCGTTCGAGTACACACAAAGTCCCAACGTACCGTTGCACGCATTTGAAGACGACCGATACTAGTTCAAACCGACTCTGTTAGTTAGCACGAAGTAGACTGAGACATCGTTGAGAGATGAGAATTGAATTCAATGACTGTTGAAGAATAACATGAGAATGCAATCGAGCGTAGGTTCGTATCAATAAGAATGAAAGACGTAAGTTCGATGTAGAGCTCGGAAGGTCTGCAACTTAGAGTTAGGTGTGCATCACTTCAGTCTTGTTACGCTAGTTATCGGGTTTGATTGATTTTTTACGCGAAAAATTATTATGAAATAATTAATGAAAATGTATTCACAAGAAAAAAAAGTCGAACTATTTTTCAAAAAGAAAAGAAATTAATTAGATAAGTATGCGTAGATTTGAACCGTATGACAGATGAAAATCCACACATTGTCTCAGCGGGAATATTTTTTGGGGGATTACCCACCCCCCAGATTTTTGTCGTACCGCACACATACAGAGGAGAGACATCGTGAATGAACACTATTTGTGTTAAAACAACTGCTTTCAAATTTATACGATAATATTAACAAGAAAACCAGGAAGCTTTACAATCCAATTATTAGTGTAAACAAAAACAATCGTATCGGAGGCTTTAGATCGGATACGGACTCGGTTACACAAATTGAATTCGGTTTCGGGTCGATTCGTCGCCTTTTTGAAAGATTGGATCGGATGAGGCTTGCCTTTTGAAAAGATTGATATCGCGAGTCGCAAACTGATTCGTCCACGATCCCGAACGATCTCTGCTTCGATTCTGACCCCTTGGTCTCTAGGCGAAGAAAAATATTAAAGTCAACTATTCCGATGCATTTGATTATATACTGATCACAGATATGAACATGTTCAAAGCTTTTTTATCGCACCAAATATAAGTAACCAAAAAATCGGTCAACAGATGAGGGAGGTTATTGTATATAAGAAAAAAGAATCAACTACTGAGATCAAAAAAAAAATATATCAGAGAACTCTTACATTATTCTGTTATCATTACATGTTAAATTAACTGAAAAATGAAAGATTCATAAATAAAATTTCACAAACATAATCGGTTGAATAAAATAAATATAAAGTTCTATACCTTGGCCACCGAGAAAAAAAATTAGCTACTCTTGTATATCCAAATGAGGGTAAGTTACTGGAAAACTTTGATAAGCTCACTTATTTTCTTAAATATTCTCAGGATACTTAATTAAAACTCGTAGTACTCGAGTTTAGCACAACTGGTTGCCGCACCTAAAAAAAAAGTTCCAAAAGGATCACGACCTCAAATAGGAAACTAAGGCTTTTGGTGAAAAACCACACACACGGATGCAGAGATAAGAGCACGAAAAAGCGAGATAGGTGACATCACAATCAGCGTTGTTACGCAGTTACCTTTGGTCATTTCTCATGCCGAAAAATTATATGAAAATATTATGAACAAATGTTTTCAGAAGAAAACAATCAGCCTTCTAAAGAAAAG
Source organism: Oikopleura vanhoeffeni (assembly GCA_004367855.1). NCBI lineage: Eukaryota > Metazoa > Chordata > Appendicularia > Copelata > Oikopleuridae > Oikopleura > Oikopleura vanhoeffeni. The sequence goes on from SCLH01000116.1 coordinate 193,924, forward strand.
AAATTATTTTGTATACCGATTGAAACGCTGATTCAGCCCCATCCATGTCTCGCCAGGGAATTTTTTGCCATATTTGCGTCTAACCGCCCCTCAAGCGAGCACGTTGAAACATCTGCTGTTAAAAACTGTTTCAAATTAGTATCCTAAAGATTAACAGAAACCAAGGACATTTTACGCCAAATCCATATTAATTTTTCAACACAAAAAACAAATGCGAGAATATCAGAGAGCTTTGGATCGGATCGGCTCGGTACAAAATTAAGGCATCAGATCGGAATCTGAGAACTGGTCGCCTTTGATAAAGATTGGATCGGATCGCAGTCTTTCTGAAAATAGAAATCTGACCGGATCGGAATAACTAGAGTACGGATCCCGATCCGACCCGATCCGATTTCTGATACCGATCATTGGTGCCGGATACCCTAGTCTATCAGCGCCTAAGTAAATTAAAAGTCAACTTATTCCGATGCTTTGATTAACTGGATCCAGATTAAGACAAAGCTTTTTTAGCACAATAATTGGTCCACGTGCACGTTATGGTATATCAGATATAAGCAAAACACTACTGATCAAAAAATAATATCAGAAACCTTACTTTCTGTTTATCACATGTTAATTAACTGAAAATGAAATATTCATAATTAAAAAGATAAAATAATTGTGAATCTGAAATAAATATAAAGTTCTATACCTTTGGCCACCAGAAAAAAATATACTACTCGATAAAGATGAGGATTACTGGAAAATTATAAGCTCATTATTTTAATATGTCAGAATTATTAATTAACTCGTAGACTCGATTTTAGCCACTGCGTTGCCGCACCAAGTCCAAAAGCGATCACTGACCTTCAAATTAGGAAATAAGGTTTTGGTGAAAGTAAACAAATAGTGATCAAATTACGCCGAAAATTTTTATTGGACAATAAATAACACCTAATTTATAGAGTTTTGAAAAAATAATAAATATTCTTTCCAAAAACGTCACGTGATCTATTTTTCGAGAATTTAGTATATTTATTTACATATGAATTTTCAAACCTTATTTTCTGAATTATTTCGTCACCTGATATATTTCATTCAGGACTTGAGAGGGTGAAGAGAAAGATATCTTAAAAACGTTTTGCAGTTGACACCCTGAAATTTTTTTCTGACGTAGATATCTGATTATCTGATATTTGTACTACATGCTATTTTTTCAAAAGTACTGCAGTAATCATGCGATGAGACCCCTTAAACGAATCGTAACGATTTCTAAAAGACTTCGAGTATTGCACTTATAGTTATGGCTCGTATCAGTTTACAAATAGAGCATTTCTAGAAGTCATACTTTCGAAATGCTGATTAACAAAGACACCGCGTTTAGGCCGAGAGAGAAGTGTCAGAACATTCAATAATACCGATTGAGTTTTTTAATTTCCAGAGAATTTCTTTGTTATTGTGAGAAATTGCTCTTCGGTTAAAATAAAATGCATTTGTCTCGAAGTCGAGAAACTTCCGACAAAAAATTAATAACATTAGAATCAATGAAAGGTTCGCGCGTAGGCGTGACTATGTCTCTCGTTCTTACAACAATAACTGATATTGAACAATAATTTAGGAGTCATTTCACTAGAGAATTTTGTTAAAAACATATAATTATTTTTAGACAGACCGCTAGAGAATCATTTGAAATTCTATATGAGGTGATTGCAAATATAAATTAAGGTTTAATTTCATTTTATTATTGCACTTTTTTCGCAACTTTTAGCAACTTTTCGCAACTTTTTGTTTTCTTATCTTCATCAAATGCCTTTAAATTCGTTTAAAATTTCATTTTGTTATTTCATTTGTATAGCAAATTGTCTGAATATTATTTTAAGCTATTGNAAAATGAATGTTGATAATGAAACTTTGCTAATATGGCCGATTTAAAAGTGAGGCAACTAGTTGGCTAAAATCGAGTCTGGGTACAGATTCATGTCTAAAGTCTCCGAGTTAATTTATCACAGAAATATTGAACTAACAAAAGTTGTATTACCAAATACTTGAGATTTACAACGGTTCGCCATACATTTTCACGCGCGATTAGACTTGTTTTATAACACAATCAGCATAAGGGGCAGGCTTCTAAAAAAAATGGGTTTTGCGTGAGTTTTTCATCCCTTTTTGTGTAGGTTTAAGCAAAAAATAGGCAAAAAATCGGGATGGAGATAAAAAATCCGGTCGGGGATGCATCCCTTTACAAGCCTGATTAGGGGTTTCTTACCTCAAATCTAGACGGAACTTGAAACGCTGGGTCTATCATTTTCAAATGCGGTTTTTATTATGATAAACAATCACTTGAATCGTATTTCACAGTAATCAGATTGTTTTTTAATTCCAATTTCTTAAACAAATCCGCAAATTATCCAATAAGCAGTGGCATTCTTTCGGGGTCTTACAACTGATCTCAATTTTAATTATCGGATATTTGTCTGTTTCTTCAATATTTATATAAAAGAATAAAGTCGCCTTCAGCTAGATGCAAGTGATATTTTGTTTGAAAAAAATAAATTGTGAATGTTAAAAACAATGATAAGTGAGCTCAGTTCTACCATACTATATTTTCGTCATCGTCTGCGCCGTGCTTAAAATACTAGATTACAGATCAATTGTCGGCAATAAATGGGGGAAATGTTATTTTACAACAAGAAAATTAGCGAAAAATATTGAGTGTAATAAAATTAAGGGGGTCGGTGCATTTTGACAGATTCGGATACGAAAATTATTGCTTTTTTAGAAAATTTTGAGTTCGAATTAAACTTTTCGAATTCGACAAATTATGA
>SCLH01000116.1:226680-242957 GCA_004367855.1 Oikopleura vanhoeffeni
ATGAAGTTAATCCGATAATGGCAACTATCTAAATTGAAGCGCTCCAGAGTCGAGCTGGTAATAGATTACCAAAATGAGTATGTGGGTTAAAAACATAAATCTCCCTTTAATCGGCCTTCGACCGATTTGGGGCGCATTTTCAGCAAATTTTAATTAAAAACATAAAACTCCCTTTAATTGGCCTAATAATAATATAACTAACTATAGTTAAAAATACAAAAAACCACTTTTCACTGTGCATCAATTTCCAACTTAACCCGACTATAGAATTTTTTCAAAGACGATATTAATAAACTTCAGACATTGTCGGGTGTACTCCGCTCATAAGTTCTCTAATTACTCTGCACAGTCGAAAAATTTCTTAAATATCAAAGTTTTTTTCCATGAAAAAGGGTAAAAATTGGCAAAAAGTAGAGAAAAACAGCTTTTTTTGAGATAAAAATTGACCTTAAATTGCGTTTGGATATTAAAAAATGTCCTGACTATTTACCAAAATGGCGCCTATTACACCCACCATTTTATTTGAAAATTTTAACAACCCTAAAATTTATAAAGATTCACTGCCGAATGGCACTTATCGAGTGCACAGTCAAGTGTTAAAAATTTCATCAAGAGTTTCAAAACGATAATCGCGCGACTTACCGATTAGTTGACATACGGCGATTTAATAGATGCCAAAACATTCAATATGTGATTTTGCATGATTTTTTATGGAGAGTTCAAAAAATTTTGGACTTAATTTGGGGAAAATTTTTATAATTTTTCTGAAAAAAGGTCCGATAAAAATTAAAAATTTTATGATTTTTTAAACAGCGGTCAGAAAATATGTAAGAATCCTTGAAAAAAGTTAAAGTGTTTTTTTTTGGTTTTTACCCACAGATGTCAGTTATTAAAACAAAAAAAATTTTGGACAAAAATGCGGAAAATTTTCCTAAAGCTTCGATTTTTTTTCAAATTTTTACGATTTCAAAGATGATAACCCGAACTCAAATCTTTCCTAAAATGGATAAAAATTATTGTATGAAGCTGAAACATATACAAATCGGTTCAGCTAACTATAATAAGCATGACAAAATATACTGACTTACTATTTTCGTAAATTATATTGACTCAAAGATGCCAGGTTTATGCGACCCTTTTTAGTGGTTTATTTATTTACATTTACAAAAACGCTCGAGGAAAAACGCTAATTTGGCACAACTATCGTTTTTACAAAAATTTTTAGCGATTTTTGAGAATTTCACAAGTTTTTCTAGAAAAGTGATTATGAAACATATATGATATATCTCCTATTCACACTTTTGTGAATATCCCGGCCCTACTACTTGAAAACACACTACGTTTCCTTATCAGGGCCAGGATATTCACAAAAGTGTGAATGGGGGCTATACTTCGTCATTTTTTCTTCAACTTCTTCAGTCAACTTGTTGGCTAAAACCGTTTTTTCGCTATTATAAACCTTTAGTTGTAGGAAATATTTTTGAAGGTGACTGCACGAGTTGATTATGTCAATTTCGTTAATCAACAAGTCTTATAACTCGAGTTTCATAATTTCGTTACCAATCAAAACCTATAATTTATAGCATTTTCAAAATTTTACGTCAAAATTTTTTTCGCGGGCTCAAAGTTGTTCAAATGTATTGTTTCGATTTATAAGATTCGGGCCAAACATTATTTTTTCCAGCAAAATTAAAAATTTTACAGCATTTGTTAAAAATAATATTGAATCCAAATAAATGATAATCTGACTTGTTTTATAATCCAATGAAAACCTTTTCTGCTCAAAAATCTTCTTCTGAGCAAATTTATTAAAAATATATACTTTATTTAATTATTTTACAATTAAATAGTACAGTCGTCAACGTAGAATTTAAATATTGACTTCATTATCGATCAAAAATTCATCAATTGAGTAGCCGAACAGCATGAAATCAGCGTAGTAAATTTGATATATTTTTTTGATTATTTCTTTTGGAACATCAGAAAATTGAGAAACCAAAGATTCTGACAATAGGGGTGAATCAGCATACTGACTAGGAAGATGAGTTTTTCCGTGAAGCTAAAAAAAAAATTATAAATCAATCATGAAATATTATTTTCTTAATTCTCGTTAGTAACCTTAATTCTCGTTAGGTATTTGAAAATTTATATGTTTAATTTTATTTTTTCTAAGCCGATTATTTCAAGAAATTCTGAAATTAAAATTTAATTATTAAACTGACGTCGAACATCCATGATCGAAAATTGAAAAANAACTTTGTTATGTGGGAATAACAAGTTATGAGTCCGGGTTGTTGCGATAAGTTTCGCGACATAATCTGCTTATTCTAGTCAGACATATATATATGAGCAGTTGCGCGTAGTGGTAACGTAGCTCGAGTCATGACTTCTTCACCTGGGTTCGATTCCCGGACTTCTCAAACTTTTTACTTAATGTAGTTCAGCTTAATTTTTTTTATTGCTTACCGATTGATGTTCAAGAACAAAAAGTGCGTCTGACGAAGATGTTTCTTGTGTTGTAATAATTTGATAATTCATCTGACATGGCATACACTGAAATGTCTCCGTTTGCCAGTGATAATCATACTTTTGCATATCGGCCGCATCTGCTACATAATGTAAAAAAGCTCCAAATGAATATATTGCACCATTTTCGCTTTCGAAATTTATCTTCTCGTACTTTTCAATTTGACGGAGTCCTAAGTTTTGATATTTTTTCACGTTCCAGAAATCCCTGTGAAATTTTTGATGCCATGCTGAGAGTAATCGAGCAAGCGGATGGCGAACATTCAATATTTTTGAAAAATCCGTCATCGCTAATTCAGTCATTGCTAATTCAGTGTCCGCCTGAAAATTTGATTAATAATTCGTTACGTGAAGAACTTTACTGTACTTGTTAAAATTATATCAATAAATTTGTATTTGAATTAAGGTAGGCCCGATAAAACTTTTTTTGCTTACGGTAGCTGATTTTTTTGATATGTTCTAGGAAATCACGGATAAAAATTTTTAGAAGAATTAAAAACTTTTAATTGTTCTTTTAGAAGTCAAGTAGACCATGTGAATCATATTTGGCCAAAATGCGAATAAACGGGTTACCCGTCCTATTAATGTCACTTAAATCGTTGATGATGTTAAAAAATAAAATTTTTAAACTTTAAAATTAGTAACCACTCAATTTTAACTCCTACAAACCGGAACAACTTCTGGACTCACAGTATTTTCATGGTCACGCGTGACCATGGTGTTTAAATCAAGCGTATAACCTTCGTTTCATTATTAACATATTTTTTTTACTTGATAATATGGTAATTCTGATAATTTGCTACAATCGTATCGAAACAAAATGTGAAAAAGGAATTTACAGGCATCAAATGACGATAAGAAAATATAAACATCTCTATTTTTAGCACGATTCACACAATTAAGGGCATCATTGATACGCATTAAGGCTAAATTTGACATTTTCAAATTTGCAGTATTGAACTGTCACCAATTTGGGTGCTGACATTGCAAAAAAAGTTGCATGTTTTTATTAAAATTTTCACAAAATCAGCTCCTTAAAAATAAAAAACGAACTATTTTTAATGACAAAGTTCAAGGCCAATTTCATAGTAGAAGTTTGAAAGTACCCTCAAAAGAATCGTAGAGGTCAATTTTCCAATGAAAATTTAAGCAACTATGAGTGAATTATGTACTGNTGATTTAAGGAGCTGAGAACGCACAACATAAAAATTATAACTTTTCGCGCGGCTGATTTTAAGGAAAAAAAATTTTGGGCCCCAAAATTACTATTGCCGGTTTACTATCCCGCGCGTAGAGACCGAACTTATGATCAAAACGTGTTGTCAAATCAAACTTAATAAATTTCTTACTGAGCTTTTTTGTTGGCAGCTTGATATCAAAAAAATCCGTTTCTCGAGGTATGCGCCTCATGATTTCCCGTAATCGATGAGATAGGGTGGACGGGTCACTATAAATACGCTAGGTCTAAAGTTGACCGTAATGTGTAAGAACTTAATAGGAGTCAATACAGGAACGCGAAGTCGGGCCGCTCCTAAGATACTGTTATACCCGTTGAATTTATTTAAACCCAAAGTATTTTTTTAATTATAGCTTTGTTTTCATTCTCTCAGATTCACGGGAGATAAAAATGTTTACCTTGGGCCGGGTGTTAGCAATAACTGCTTGGTGAAAGGGCTTGGACCGCGAGGCGATCCGCTTAAAGAAACCATTCTAAAAAATAAATTAGTCAAACTGTCTTCTCTTGAGGTATTCTTTAACGCTCGAAAGATCCGAAAATGAATCGCGGCGGTCCCTTTATATACGTTAAAAAAAACTACTGAAGTTAAGTTCTCAATCGAAAGAAGAACGAAAAGAAACGAAAAAAAATGATTTGGTCGTTTATGTGGGTACTCTGTCAATAGGAGGACGCGCTTCTTATTGGCGCTCAGATTTGGGCCACTAGCGGGAGAGCTTGTATATAGTGTTTAGGTTACATGGTAACGACTTCCTCGCAAGAGTATGAGCTGATTGTTCGCCCCGACAGACCGTGATTTAAACAAGACGTCTTCTAAAAAATATTACACTAACAAGTTAACCTTTTTTGGGAAAATTACAATTTTTAAATCACAAACAATTTATCGGGAAATAAAATGTGGAAAAGTAGGAAATCTGGGTTATTTCCGCGAATAAAGAGTAGTCTCCTTAATTTCACAAGGTTCTCCAAAATATACATTTGGATAATTACATTTGGGGGATCGGATTACAACATGTTATCGATTTACGGTGTGCTTCCTGGCACATATTAGTATTCTTACCCAACTTTTTTATACAATTTTATAGATTTTGATATCGGTCTTTTGGACGACTCAGTCAATTCCTCGAATCAAAGCCGGGCATTTTTTTCTAAGATTACTGAAATTCTGTTTAATTAATCAGTTTTTGTCTTTAAAAATTGGAAAGCATCTGGTCTGATCGGACCGATTTTTTTAAATTTCATTTTCCTTGAATAGTTTTGCTCAGTTTTTTTGAGCTACTGCTATCGGGACATTCATCGGTTTTCAAAGCGAATTATACTTAAAATGTTGGCTTAAAACGTAGCTAATATGTGCAGGAGCCCGCGTAATTCGATAGGATAATGAAGTGCTTGTCATATAAGAAACAATACTGCAATTTTCAGGAAAACGAAATAACTATGTTAACATATCATTCAGACGTTATAAAAACGGAGGTGACACCTACAATATTTTCTGCTCTAATCGGTTTCCTAAGGTAGGACGAAAAATATCGAGGGTTCAATTAATTTGTGGCTTATTCGCCTGGATAGTATGTCCTTTGGTAATAATAATCGCGATGTTTTTGTTTATCTGTATAACTTTCATCGAGATATTTTCTCGGATTTGAATTAGCTAGGTGAAATCATTTTCAATTTTTAAAAACAGTACTCTAGAAAACGTAGTTTTCAGGATTTGAAAGTTTTCTGATGCAGGGTTGTGCGATTGAGTTAAAAATGAACTGGTCTTCTGGCAAATTTAAATGCTCTTTAAATTATGGTCTGTTTTTCATTATATTCATATAATTTCGATAGATCTTAATTGCTGATGCAGGCTATTTTCTCTGATTCACAAATCACTCGCGTTAGTTCGTTTACGCCGCCGAGCTAATTATTAACGAAACTTGTATAGGCAATGAGGAGAAATGGTATGTTAGATACATTAGGCGTCCGCAGACGAGCAAATGATTAGAAATAAGCAATTTTGGTTGTCTCAAAATTATAGATGAGTAGTACCCCTTCCTGCAACGTTGCAATTTAAAGAATAAGTCGAGGAATTATAATTTAAGATGTTTGATTGTGGGAAACTAATTTATGACTGTTTTTATCTATTTTACATTTCCAGCTGGCCAGGTAGCTTCACAACCTGCCTTACCGCATATATTTGAAATGAATTCGCTATAATACGAAGCAAGCTAGATACATATTTATAACCATTAAGTATGTCGCGGGGAAACGTTCCCAAAGGGACCACAAAGTGGCGAGCGGGCTACAAACTTACTATTTATTTTCAAAGGGTTCAATCACTCATAGGTTTTGATTAGTAAAGATTGAACAATATTGCCTCAATAACTTATTGCATCATACTGCTCAAATATCGATAATTACGTTTCTACAAATAATTTTCAAAATCATCAATAATCGTATTTGTTCTGCTACCAGGGCCGATTTTTTTGCTAAGTGTTGCTTAGATTTTTTGTAAGGAGCTCAAAAGAAAGCCACTTGAAACACTGCGTCAGAAAGTTTTGGTGCTGGCTTACGACAAGATGATATTTTGACGTTTTGTTGTTAGGTGTCGGGGGTATCATGCTTGCTGATTAATAGACGATTTTGAAATAAGAAATTTTCAAACTCAAAATGGGTAGTCGATGTTTTAATAGTCTGGAGAGAATTTTTTTCTGGTCATTTTCAGACCTAGGATTTTTTTTTTTATGCAAAATTTCTTAAAAAAATTCGATTTAAGGTTCCAATTTCGTGATTTTCACAGGTAAAAATGTGATCCATTCTAGCGAAGCCTATGACGTGCTAGAAGGCTGATTTTTTGGGCCAGGTTGAAAAATTTAAGCTTTTTCGGTACGCGTTGTTTTTAATTGAGGTTCGGGGCGACAAGATTTGACTCAATGACCGGTCAAAGTCGAGGTCAATTCTCAAGCTTCATTGGTGATAACTTGTAAGTCAGCCCCGCAAAAGAAATCGTAGAGTCGACTTTCGAATGAACGTTCTAGAAACTATGGGGTCATAATGACTGAGGGTCGCTCAGGAGCAAGAAATGGTGTCACACCGACAGGTCAAACCTAGAGTTCATCGTATAGACTTGTAAGTACCCCCGAAAAATAATCGGGAAAGGTCGACTTTCTAATGAAAGTTTAGGATCGCTATGGGCATTAAATGATATTGAAAGGTCGTAGAGAGCAAAACTTTTTTGCTCTCCAGTTTTTGTCTCTAACGACCTTTTCAGTCGGTGATTGACTCACTGGTTGCTAATACGCTTCATCAGAAAGTCGACCCGTTCCGATTCTTCAGCCCCGTTTATAACGAGTCTATCGATGAGACTTGAGGTTGATCCTTGGTAGTACCAGGTGTTGCTCTTCTAGCGACCTCTCGTTACGTTATTTGAACCATAGTTCTATAGTTCATTAGGAAGATGGACCCTTCCGATTTTTTGGGGGGCGCGGCGCGGTACTTACAAGTCTATACGATGAACTTGAGATTGACCTTGATACTTTGACCGGTTATAGACGAGTCAAAATATTGGTCGCCGACCTCAATTAAAAAAACGGGTAGGCCGAAAACGCTTTAAGTTCTTCTACTGCGTCCAAGAAAATCAGCCTGTCTAGCACTTCATACGCTTGCTAGAACTGGGATCACTATACCTGTAAAATCACGAAAAATTGACCTAAAATCGATTTTTTTTGTTCGAAATTTTGCTAAAAAAAAAAACAGTAAGGTCTTTAAATGACCAGAAAAAAATTCTCTACAAGTAGGTTAAAACATCCAGATACCCATTTCTTGAGTTTTGAATTTCTTAGTTTCAAACGTTAAAGGCCTTAGCGGCAATTAAAATGCAACCAATTGATACGAAATATTAATTAAGTGCTACTAAAAACCCAGTCAAATCAAAAAAAAAAATTCGAAAATTTTCCGAATTTTTTGATGTTTTTCTAGAAATTTTTTAAAGATGAAGGTTAAAAATAACGTTGCTGAATTTGTACTACTAGCGAGCGGTGCGGCGTATAGTTGTACGCGCCTATAGTTTGGAACTGAGATTGTAAACCCTACGTTAGCCTCCGCAAAAACCTACGCTTTTGAAAAATAAATTTTTCGTTCTCCTGCCAGGATCCGTGCGGCCCGTATATTTATAGGACAAGTTAGGGCTTTTTTCAAATCGTTCCTGGGCAAACAGTTCACAAAGTTCACTTAACGGTTCGGTAGTTCACATTGTACACCTCGACTTCTTCATTATGAGTGGCTCCTTAATGGGGTTGATAAAATTATGAGTGCGGTTAAAGAAACTGTTTGGATCATTGTGATTGTCAAGACGTGCTTGGACAAGTAACGATCGGCGTTTTAGAATGGTAACTAGTAATTAAACATAGTAATTATCTGAAGTATTTATTTTCGGCGTTACTTACCTTTCCTTAGAAGCAGATACTTATTTGTTTCATTTCTGTTTTATCTTTGCAAGGTCGGGTTTGAATATATCCGCTCGAGTTTCAAGAAAAATGCGAATGGTCGTCGATGATACCACCAGGTAGCTTCGAGGATTTTTCGTTAGAGTATCTTTGCGGACTTCAAGACCTTTAATATCTTCGACTCTCGATAATGATGATTGGTTGTTTTTACAGCAGTAGGGATTTTTGTCTTTGAAAAACCTTCTTTGAATTCATGTTGTGTTTTTTAAGGATTACAATTGTATTCATTTGTTTTGGTGATAAAATCCAAAGTTTACATAGAATTTCTAGTACGTTAGATATATGGTAAAATTACCCTTAAGGCGGGTAGGTTTGTCGTATCTGGTTACCTTTCAATACGGCGCCTCAGAAATGTGGGCAGTTGTAAAAATTCCTGGAGGTACGTGTTCTGTAGATCTAGCTTCTCTAACGATTACACACTCTCAAAGTCAACCTTTTACATCACACACCACCGGTGGTGAGTGTTTTTAGTGCACTAACGGTTGTTTTTCAAATCTATGCTTCTTTTATTAGGACCCACATACAAAGGTCTGAAAATCTTTACACGAGTTCACAGGGCAAGAGTGAGGATACTAATTGTGTGGGAAGCCTTTTTTTGAAATTTCGCCTTGATTTCCTGGAATCACTTATTGAACGCTGATTTTACATTTTTCGACTTTAAGCTCTATCTTCTTTAGACGAATGTTCAGAAAGAAAGCCGTTTTTCTCGACTCGGAGATAATAACTGTCTCAATATGGTTGGTCTGGATTTTGATTTACCTAGGACAATTCTAGACATATGACTATATAGTACAACGGAAAAATTGAAAAGGTTCAGAAAAAAAGTTCGTACTGATCGGAACAAAAAGTAACCACCCCAAATATAGAGAAGCTGCAGATCTTCACTGATCAAAAGTTGGGCTATACAGCTTAATCCAAATCTTTTAACAATTCAGCAGTCAAGTGTTGTAATTAGAGGTTCTAACATTTGCGCCTTACAAAATATTTGAAATCTTCTAGAATTCATTAAAGACATTTCGTAATTTTAATGGTTCATGCAGTCCGTTTTCGGCTGCTGGGTCATAGTCACCAATAAAAAATGTTATATCAATGGTGGGCGGACTACCGGTTCTTATGCAGGTAAGTAAGCAAAAAAATATTCGAATTTTGTGAAATTTAGATTTTTGTCTCATAGATTGTTTTTGAAAAAAAGCCATTGCCACCACAGTTCCGAGAGTGTCAACTTATAGTACATAACGATATTTAATTAATCATAAATTCAATTCTATAAGGGGACTCAAATAACGAACCTACGCCCCTTAATCAGCGCTAAAATTCTTTCTTTGGCCAATCTTTAACGCATTTTTAACTCCTTGGATTTGTACAAATTGCACCAATCAGGACATTTCCCCTCAGCAAGTACCGCGTATTAGTCCCGAATAGGTGCCTGTTCCTGCGTAGTCCACGGTAAAAATTAGCGGCGTAAGGTCCCGAGGTTTGGGGGCGACGAACTTCTCGATACACTATACCGTCGCCGCTACCCCCGCGGTATAAGGAATCTTCAAAAATAAATCGGACTTGACGATAAAGCCAATCTTTACATATTTCAGACGGGTGTTCATGTTTTTGCTGGCCTGAAAATGGCAAAAAGTCCTCGCCATTATCTCGTACAAATGTTCTGCGAGAATACTATGAGGGAAAATTGAGCCATTTTGGCAAATATTCTTCGGGGAGATAGATTTGAAGGTTGATGAATTGATAAAATTGTCGAGTTATTCGCGTTCTACGATTAGTTCAGTCGCCCCACTATCGCGGACGGATCAATAAAAGCTCCGCCTTAAAAGATTACCTACTAACTACCGTTACGTGACTTGTCGAAAACTTTGACTAATACCGTACCTGGGAGGAGATGATTTTGCCAGTTTGGGAAAACTAGTCACCTATGTTACGATACTGTAACCTTCTGGTTGTCATGGTCAAAAATAATTCGTGCATGTATTTCTGAAGATTAAGGAACCTAGATCTGACAAATTAAGCCCATTTCGCGGTTTTGGCTCTAAGCTTTAGTTTCGATATATCCTACCAACCGGTGAACCTCATGTCCACAATCTGCCAGAACTTACCCTTAAACTTGAAGAGCAAACCGTAATTTTTTCTAGCTTCATTTGAAAAAAAATCGAAAAAAGATTGTTGTGCGGAAGAATTTGGGGATGTGTGTGGCCTTCAGTGTGACATGTGTGGCTCCAGGTGACGGGTGCCCTCACCCCTTCAGGGTGTGGGTGGGACTCGTGTGGTGTCGGTTGGGTTGCTAATATGGGAAGTTCCCAGAGGAGACAAAGCCAACAAAGTGGAAGGTCAGATGGTGGTGTAGTTGAGATTAGCCAGTTGCGTTCAAACCTCATGACGGGCGTAGAGAATGTCGCGCGCGCGATAAACTTGTGTATGCATGCGCGTGGTGGGTACATAGTATCAAAAGACATAAATCAAAAACGAAAAAGTGTATTGTATGGCAGAGATGTCATGTGACGGTCTGTTTGTGTGGATAAGTATAGGGCGGATTTGTTAGGTAATTAGAGAGTGAGCTGGTGGTGTTGTTGTTCATGCGGTAATGCATCTAGCTCCGGTGAGTAGAATTCGTTGGTTGAAGTTTCAAATGTGCTCAAATTTTTATTTCAAAAGCATCAAACAACCAGAAACTTTCAGGAGCGTTTTGTTGAATTCAGACCCACAAAATATATATTTTCAAGGTCACGTGAGAAATTTTCGAAAAAATTGGCTTGTTTTTTCGGAAGAGCTAAAAGTAAAGCCGGGAACACTGAGAAGAAGTTGGCTACGTCAACCCGATATTTTGAAGTTTGAGTCGAAATTGACACAACATTATTATTTAACATAATGATTTTAGAGAAAAATACTTAATTCTCTCACACCCATTGCCATATCTAAAGGCAGAGACTTCTCAGCGATTACGGAAAAGTTAATACGTTGCTTGCCTGCTTATTGTTCTTTTGAGTCCACGAACATCAAGTCTATAACTTCATAGCCGTTTTCCGTGGTACCAAGTTGAAAACCCTAAAACTCCGAGTGGAAGCCTCCTTAAGGATTTAGACTTAAATTCTATATTATTATGTTACATTTTGACTTTATTACAACTCTGGATAGATAGTGACATTAAAAAGTGCTTTAACCGATGCAAATTCATTGTTGCAAGAAATATGAGAGGGACGTCAGAACAAAAATAACAATTGAAGTAAGAATCAACTTTCCTAAAAAGTGACTTCCCTCGAAGAAATTAACCTGCTATTTTGGTCTTTAATCCTACACGGTTTTTCGAAAATAAAACCTAACCCACGCATATTATTAAATCACTTGGGAAGAAATTAAAAGTTTACTGGAAAGACGGTCAGATCAAAAAACTGAAATGGAAGCAGATTCACGTAAAATTTTTCCTTAAAGATGATTTAACTCAAAAGTAACTTTCGGATTTCTGGGCTCTATATTTATTTTTGGTGTGGTTGTTTGTGCTTTACGAACTACAAAAATGATTTGTTCATTTTTATGATAACCGACAGAAACCAACCTTCGCGTGTCAATTTTCCAACATACAGAAATCTTGAATCAAGGCTATTGGTTTTGAGACTCATACTTTATTTGTATTTCCATTAAAACTAGGTATTTATTTAACGTTCGGCTATAACATCCATGCAGCAGTGAGAGAAAAAGAATTGAGTCGGGAAAATGCAGCAGTACTTTGGCGCGAAATGATTTTTCGTAATTGGGCTCAGATCTGGGCGCAATTGTAATTGGGCTATAATTAGCGCATTTCCGACTCAATTCTTTTTTCTTCTCACTTCTGTGTGGACTATAGCCCAGGAACGTTAAATAAATACCATTTTGGAATCCAATAATATTGATAGATATCCCCTATTACACTTTTGTGAATATCCCGGCGTGCTACCACGGTTAAAAGGACTACTACGTTCCGTTATCAGGGCGGATATTCACAAAGTTGTGAATAGGGGCTATACTGTCTTTCATTTTTGCCTTCACTTCTCTCGTCAACTGTTTGGAAAAAAACCGTTTTTTCGCTATTATTAACTTAAGTTGTAGACAATATTTTGGTGAAAGTGACCTGACGATAATCGAGTTTCTGAGGTATGTTGAACCAAAAATTTCACTTTTGATAAATTTCGTTACCAATCAAAAGCTATATTTATTAGAAATTTTTAAAACTTTTACGTCCAAAATTTTTTTCGCGGCGCTCAAAGTTGTTTCAATGTATTGGTTTCGATTTTAAGATTCTCGGACATAACCTTTATTTTTTCCAGCAAAAGGCATTTGTTAAACAATTAAATTGAATCAAAAATTAAATCATAATTCTGATTTGTTTAATCCAATGAAAACCCTTTCTGCTCAAAAAATCTTTCTTCTTACATTTATTAAGCAAAAATATTTACTACTTATTAATTATTTTACAATTAAATAGTAACAGTCGTCAACGTAGTAATTAGAATAATTAACTTTCGATTATATCGATCAACAATCATCCGATTGAGTCGCCGAACAGCTATGAATCCCGCGTAGTAAAATTTGATATGATTTTTTTGATTATTTCTTCTTGGACATCCAGAAAATTGAGAACAAAGATTCTGACAATAGGGGTGAATCAGCATTACTGAACCAGGAAGATGAGTTTTTCGTGAAGCTAAAAAAAATTATAATCGATCAATGAATATTATTTTCTTTAATTTCGTGTCGTTATTTTAAAATTTATGTTTATTTTATTTTTCTAGCGATGTAATTTCAAAGAAGATTCTCCAATCTAAAATTTAAGTTCATTAAACTGCGTCGAAGCATCCATGATTCGAAAATGAAAAAAAGATTTTTTTATAGATAACGAACTAGACCATTATTTAAAATTTTTAATTTAATTTGTATGTGGGAATAACAAGTTATAAGTCCGGTGTTGCGACTAGTTTCGCGACATAATCCTGCTCTATTCTAGTCAGAATATATATGCAATAGCAGTTGCGCGTCAGTGGTTAAGCGTAGCATCGAGTCTGACTTCTTCACCTGGGTTGATTCCGGATTCGGGTCCAACGTTTTTTACTTAATGTAGTTCAGTTATTTGTTTTATTGGTTACCGATTGTGTTCAAGACAAAAAGTGGTCTGACGAAGTGATTTCTTGTGTTTGTAATGAATTTGTGATAATCTATCTGACATGGCATTAACTGAATGTCTCCGTTTGCAGTGATAATCATACTCTTGCATATCGCGCGATCTGCTAATAATGTAAAAAAGCTCCAAATGAATATATTGCGACATTTTCGCTTTTCGAAATTATCTTCTCGTATTTTCAATTTGAGCGGAGGTCCTAAGTTTTGATATTTTTTACAGGTTCCAGAAATCCCTGGTGAAATTTTTGATGCCATGCTGAGAGTAGCGAGCAAGCGGATGGCGAACATTCATGATTTTTTGAAAATCCGATCCTTTTGCTTAATTCAGTGTCGCCATGAAAATTTGATTTATAATTCTTTACGTGAAGAACTTTACTGTTACTTAATTAAAATTATATTATAATCTTTGAATTAAGGTAGGCCGATAAAACTTTTTTTGCTTTACGGATTAGCTGATTTTTTTTGATTGTTCTAGGAATACGGAATAAAATTTTTTAGGAGAATTAAAAACTTTTAATTGTTCTTTTAGAAGTCAAGTGACCATTGTGAATCATATTTGGCCAAAATTGCGAAAAAATAAACGGGTTACCGTCCTAGTTCAGTCTTAAATCGTTGTCGCGCATGTCTAAACACACATTCACCCAATGCTATCTCAACCTTCCTCAAATTCAGCGTACACCAATTATAACATAATTTACATGTTTCTACTTCAAACATGGCCATTTTATGACGTTCTCGGGTTTCTCCGATTTCTCAACATTTCAAAAGTGAGAATAAAATAATAATACAGTTGTGAAAAGTTGGTTCGAAAAGAAATTTGGTGAATATTGCCTCAGTTTCGTCAATTTTTACATACAGTGGTAACAAAGTATTTTGCGATTTCTTTCTGTATTCCGCAAAACAGCTTAACGAGTTTAATTTTTAATCTGGTGTTTAAATTGGCCGATGAGGGTGTTTTAATTTTCAAAAATTAAGAAATTTTTACTTATTTAATACGAAATATTTTTTAAACCATTAAAAAGTGCTTTCCTGACCATTTATCGAAATAAACGAGTACCCAAATGCTTGTAATTGTCCATATTTTTATAAAAAAAACATTAAAATAAAACATTAAAACAAAAAAATAAAATAAAATTGTGAACATTTTTTATTGGGCCTCATTTAGCTAGTTTAGATAGCCTGTCAAGGAAGTCTACATATTTCAAGTGAACAAAAATAATGGAAACTATAACTTTAAACGTGTATGCCTCAAATAACATTGTCATTTATACTTACGGTTTCATGGTTTTTAACCCTCGGTAACTGAGTGAAAACTTTTGGAACTTCGAAATCTTCTGGTTCTGTTCCTGGATGTTGTAATGCAGCAAAGAATCGTTGCCAATTGGTGGTTCCTGTCTTTTTTTGGGTCAGAAAAAAATATTTACAAGCAATTATTCAAGATGACCAAAATTTTTGCCTTAATGTATTGAGTACAACATATTTTTTTGTTTTTAGGTTTTAATCCTATTTTGGCTATTCGATTGAAATTTCAAAATTTCTCAAAAAACAGACTTTTTTAGTAGTGTTTGCTCGCATGAGTTAACAAATTGGCGAAATGTTTGGCTCAAATAAAACACTGAACTTTTAAAAGTGAACTAGCTTAAATTTAAAGCCATAACGCTTGCCGCCGTATCTCAAATTTCGGATTTTCAGAGACCTAAAGAATCGTGTGATTTCATTGGTCAAAACACATTGACTCTTGTGTATTGACCGACCAAAACAGGTCCTAGACGTGTCTCTGACGTCAAAGTTCAACGGGACCAGTAAGTATAATCTTCGATATCGACGATTATACTTGCGCAATGCGCGCTGCTGATAATGCCACCGTCATAAATGTGAAATCAAACCAATCAAATCACACGATTCTAAAAATCATTTGACAATCGTGTGATTTGATTGATAACTATCATTCTGATATGACAGTTATGCCGGTAGCATTCTCAGCAACGCGCAAGTATAATCTTCGATATATTATAAATCTTAAACAAATATTTTAGGCTGATTTACTACAATACTCACCAAATAACTTCCTTGATTAATTTGTAACCAGATCATATTTCAACTAAGTACTCAGTATCATTTGGAAAAAATTTCAAGGTATGAATTTTTGCAATCAAAATTTTTTTATTTTAACTAATCAGAATCCAGGATTTCAGAAAATCTTGAAAAATTGCTCAAATTTTATTAATTGTTTTTAAATAATACAGTACGGATTCCGTACTTCGGAACATTTCAGCCTAATTAATCTTTTATTCACGATATTTGAACTCTCGGCGCTCACTGGTTTATATCATATTGGCTCACCAATCAATTTTTAAGCGATATTAACCAATGAGCGTCAAGAGTTCATATATCGTGAACAAAAATTTCTCAAAATGTTCTGTACTGTAGTTTTTAACTCCCGTAGTGGCCGACAATCTCTGGACCCGTAGTGTCTTTTTGCCATCCGTGGCTTTGCGTTTTAATCAAGCATATAGCCGAAGATCAATGGTAATCATATTATTCAAGAAATTCTCTACAGTCCTATAAAAACAATTTGTTAAAAAAGTTTATAAAAAGTCATCAAATGTGAATAAGAAAATTAAAAACTTTCTCATTTTCTTCCATTCTCACAAACAAGTGCAAAACTAACACGAATTTAGGGTTAATTTGACATTTTCAAATTTAAAATATTAAACCGTCACCAATTTGGGTATTAATATTTAAATCTGCAAAAAAAATTGAATGGTTTCTACAAAATTCTCTAGTAAAATAACTCTTAAATTGTTGTGGAATATTTATTTCTCGTCATAAGAAAGATTCGTTTTGACTTCTGTAGAAATGCTCTATTTAAACCG
>SCLH01000116.1:307485-326616 GCA_004367855.1 Oikopleura vanhoeffeni
TAACTGTAGAGATTTTTTCTGCCGTCATTTAAAGACGTAGGAATTTTTCACGTGTTACGAAAAATTTTCAGAAAAAAATGGATTTTAAGTCAAATTTTCGAGATTTTACAAGAAAGTAGTGCAAGTTAGTGCAAGAAAGAGTCCTATCGACCCCCTTTGAAGAGCTGGAGCGCAATTTTTGGCAGAAAAATAAAGCGTTTTTGAGGAAACCATTTAAGATTAGGGTCGCGACCATGGGTTGACCTTAAATAAGCGTCAAAGTGTCAATCAATTTCAAGTTCATCGTAGAGACTTGAAAGTTCCCTCAAAAAAACCCGAAGGGTCGAGTCTAGTATTAGCAACTATGGGCAATCACGACGAAAGATCACTAGAGCGCAAAAACATGGCCTTCAGCACCCCCTCTGAAATCTCAAAAAATGGACATCCTCTCTCGTTTTAAAAACATCGATACCCATTTTTGAGTTTTGAAATTCCTTATTTGTATGTTTTCAAATTTGCCTCGAAAAACTTGAAAGCCATAAAATCGTCTTTTTTTGAAAAAAAATGAAAAACTTTAATCGCGTTCACCCTAGGCTAGGATTGTAAAAGGGATTATCTCCGACCAGATTTTCTATCTCATTTTTTCCATATCTTTTAATTGAACCTACGCAAGAGGAGAATGAAAAACCCACGCTAGAGCCATTTTTTACAACTCTGCCCTAGGCTGTCTCAAGTATTAGATCCCCTTGGATTATTTATTTGAACTGATATATCCCTTAATCACACTTTTGTAAATATCCCGGCCCTGATTAGCAAACGTAGTGTGTTTCAAGTAAAAAGGCCGGATAATTTATTTAATATAGCCAAATTCCAAATAACAATATTTCTATAATTAATAGTTATTTTAGGTGGGTTTAATTTTTTTATATTTGAAATACCGATATCTTTAAAACAACTGGGTTCAAAAAAATATAATATATTGATTACGGAGCTTCCTGATCGGTTTATGCTAGATTTTTAGCCAAATAATTTGAATAATTCAGCGTTTGATAACGACTTATCCGATAACATTCTTAGATAGCTGAAACGGAGCACAAATATTTAGTGAATAATAAAAAGATTGGTCCGATCGGAGCACTTTTTAGATTTAAACGGAGATAACTGAACTTTTTTAATTATTAGTTTTTGTTCAAAAAACTGGAAACCATGGTCTAATTTGCACTTTTTCCTTCATTCATCTCTGGATAGTTGTGCTCAGTTTGAGCTATTTAAAAATCAAATGAGATCAGCTGTTTTCAAACGGCGAATTATTTAGAAAATTTGACTAAAGATCTAGCAAAAAACGGTCAGGAATCTCCGTAATCGATATCATATATCGTAGAATTGCAATGCTGAACACCCTTTAAATAACGTTAAAACATTTTCGGCCAAATTTTGAAGATTTTTCAACAAAAAAGGGCTTTGAAAACACACCCATTTGTCCATCTTAGACCTAGGTATTTCACCACATGCCATTCGACCGAATCTTCGACCTCCGTATATCTTTCTTTAGGCGAAGTTTCTCGAAAAAAAGCACTGTGCATGTTTCTACAGTGGTTCTTAACCGATTTTCTGTCGGGCCTCAGCACTTGTAAAAGATATAAAAATATTCAGAATATAAAAAAAACGTATTTTGCGCTGAGACCAACCTTGATATCAGTTTTTTGCATTTATTGCATTGCACGAAATTTCTCATTTTATCAATTAAAGTTTAACAATAAAAATAAATAAATGAAATCATACACTGGTCCGATTTGTGACGATATATTAGCTTAATATTGTAATAGAACTCAAAAGAATAAAATGACTCGAAAAAATTATGGATAACCGTTTAACATTGTCACTTATGGGACTATGTCAAAACGACCGAATAAATTTTAGACATGGAAATTTTTATCGAAAACTCTCAAATAAAATTTCCGAAAATCTTTTAAAACGATTTGATACGTGTTTAACAATTATCACGAATCAATTTTCCACAAAGATATAAAACATAGCGCAATTTTTACACAATTAACCGCAGTGAGAGACTGTTGTTCGATTGAAGAGATATTTATATGTCTTGTAGACATTGCGGTATTATATATTCAAGAAATACATTACCAAATGGTTTAGTGGAGCAAATTAATCAAACTTTTTCACAAATTTTGAAAAATCTCCGCCACCAGAAAACGTTCATACTTTTGTTATCGATTATAACTCTCCGGAGGTGTGAATACTTATGCTCAGCGGCTAACAAACAAAATTTAAAAATCTTGCAGACCATTTTCATCATAAATACCCTGCTTTCGAAGCATTAAAGTTTCACATTATCATTCATATACTATAAACCGTCACAGACATTTTTTTCCACTAAACGCAGTATATGGTTTTTTTTCTGTCCTAGTAATCGTCATATTTGGCCAACGAAACTTTTAAATTAAAATTTCGAGTGCAAGAACATCAGAGTATTAGTAGTCAATATAAAATAAAAAAACAACATTTTTGTAAAAAAAAGGCATTATCATCCATATTACCAACTGTCCAATGTTACCATCAAATTTGAAGTTACATGGAAGAATTCAAAACTTCTCAGGCCGTTAAAAATAACTATTTTCGCTTGAAAACAGTACTATAAACACATATTACAAAAATAAATTAGAAAAATTGTCAAATAAACTAAACGTTTTACGCTCAGAAGCATATCACATCTAGATGCGCCGACGGATCTGAAATGATCAAACTGAATCTCAAATATTTCAAATTTATTTTGAAATGGAAAAATCCCAAAAATTAGGGCTCCTTAAGAATTTTTATGAATCAGCCCTCTATTTTTTCTCTGTATTTCTTTAGGTGGTTTTTCAAAAATCAGTCAAATTTGCTTAAACAATACAATTATTTCTAGATTTTAATATTTTTTAATAATCTGAAGTTACTGTATTTATACTTTATCGTAAAACAGCTTGATATGAATTAGTTAAATAAATTCGAAAACGTTAGCTACAAAAATTGAGAAAAAAAAATACTCAGGTTGAATTTTATGGTTTGGGTTTTTTTGGCAGCGGTCAGTTGCGGCTGATATAAATATTTGCGGAGGAGGGCCCACGAGGGAGAGCGTCAAGCGGTGAATATATTGATCCCGTGACAAACAACGCAGCGTCGCCCCACCCATCAGAGCGGTGAGATTGATAATAATAATTTTAAAGCAATGACAGTTTTATAACTTTTATTTTGCTTTTTAAGTATTTGGCACAAGAAAATACCTTTAATCCTTTAGTATTTGGCCGCGGACTATACTAGAAATGAAGGCGTCAAAAAAACACCAAAAATGCAGGAAACCGCGGTTTTCGAAGTATTACTCTTATATTTTTTTTTCTGTTATTTTCTCTTATACGTGCAATTTCAACGGCGGTTTTTTTCTCTCAAGAAGTAATCCGGCTGTGATAGTCAGAAGAAAGTTGCGCGTGGTTTTATCATTTTCGATCATCCAAGTATAACGCCGATAAAATAAAATAGACGCAATGTCCGGCACCATTTTTTTAAATGGTAAATGGTAATTCCACAGAAAGTGGCTGTAAAATATATGATAACAAATTGGAGGTTTAGAGACTGTTGGGTCCTTTATGGTATGATGTCAAAACAAGCAGGTTGATTTATTGTTTTGACTTTCTTATTTATTGTAAAAATATTGTTCGAATAATGATCCGTCGGTTTATATGCTTGATTAAATGCAACACCACGGATGGTGCAAGACACTAGGGTCCAGAGATTGTCGGCACTACGGGAGTTACCGTAGGCGTGAAGAAAATACCGTGGAAATACTTACCTACGCGGCCAGGATAGAAGTGTTAAGAGTGGCCCAAGACTTTTATTACGTAGCGGTAAGTTAAGTGGCGAACAGGGGTGGAATTTGCAATTCTCGAACTTAACATTTTTTTGTTCAAAGAAATCAAGCAAATGCAAAAATTAATTAAGACTTAAAGAATGCTCTAAATTGCGCTCGTTGCGTCCAACAGAAGTTAACTTTTTGGTCAGCATTTTTTAAGCCCCTACAAATTATTTTAAAAGGCAAATTTTTTTTTTTGGAAAATCCAGTCTAAAAATATTCACATTTATTACTAAAATGCAATCATAAGTTTCCTTTTGAAAAACAAAAACATTGTAATGAATATTTCATCATTTAAATCAAAAAAAAGTTCAGTGAGGAGGATTCACGAGTTAAACGCCTTGTATCACGTGACTTCTCGTTTGAGTGATCCGGCAAAAAACCCCAAACCATAAAATTCAACCTGTATATATTATTGTTCTCTAGAAAAACTTAGTTTTTCAATATTTTTTTCAAAAACCTTCAAATTTATAGTGGCTCTTTAGCTCTGAAAAATGGCCAAAAATGTTTCAACTTGACCCCAAATAATCCTATGAGAAACTCACTTAAATTATGAAAAATGCAAATTTTCCCTTGAAACCACCAATACGGCTTATTAAGCCTTCCAGTTACGTCAAATCACACTTTGTTTCCGTACGTAGACATTTTTTCAAACAATATAAAAATCCGAGCTAGTCCGATCCGATCAGCAAATTTCAAATAGGGCCTCCGATCCGATCCGATCACATTTTTTTCCAGCTCGGGTCCGATCCGATCAGCAAAAATTTTTAGGCCCGAAATTTCCGATCCGATCAGCAAAATTTGCTCGGATGGCCATCCCTGGTTTAAGGTAGGTTTCAAAAATTTTCTGTCAAACATATTTACAATCATGTTTAAATTGTAATCCTTAAAAAATATAACGTTGAGTACAACATAATTTTAAATAAGTTTTAAGCTACTGCTTAAAATTTCAAAACTGTTTTTGAAAATGTATATGGAATTTTTTTTGACTTTTCTTCAAAAAATCAAAATTTTAAAGCCTAACCATAGGCAATTTCAAAAACGGTTTATTATTTTTAAGCAGTAGGTGACAACTTTTTGAATTTTTTTGTACTGAACGTTATATTTTACAAATGCCACAATTTGAACATTATTTAAAAAATGTTTAGCAAATAAAATTGTGCCGTTCCTATCTTAACCCCCACCTGCACGAGCGTGTTTCAGAACACAGAGACCCAAAAATATTTTGGGGGAAGTGGTTCTTTTGGCGGCGGAATATCGGAACAGACCCCGATAGTTCCCCCCTTATTTTTTTGTTTTCAAGATTTTGATGAGTTCTAGAGATTTCTTATCAGACGGAAATGCATTATTTGATGCAAATTTTTTGTTTAATGCAGTAAAAAGTACTGGAAACAAGAAATGATCTACAAATATACTTACAAGTGACTTTTGGGGAGGAAAACTTTGGCATTATTAATTTGCACTTGGACGGCTTTTTTTTCTATTCTCCCCCATATATTATTAACCTCACAAGAAATTTCGGAACAACCCACCCTTTATTTCTATTAGTCGATTTTAATGATGGACAATCTAACTATGTGTGTGTTCTGAAACACTCTCGTGCAGGTGGGGGGTAGGACCTCTCGTGCAGGTGGGGGTTAATGTTTGTCTAACTTAAGGAGGTTCTACATGTCAATTTGCATGCAGAAATGAAGTGTCTTTGTTTAATAAATTTAACAAACAAAATATTATTTTTGGGTGAATCGGGTCTGATAAATTGATTGCGACTAATATAAATTCGCTATTTCGACGTGAAAGTGTATTTTTGGACTTTTACTCAAAATTCGCGAATTACAAAAATCGGTATAAAAATGTAATAAAATTGGCAAAAATGAATTCTTTGTGAAAAACTAACCAAGAAAAATATGTTTTAAAACAAATACCTTCTTTATTGAGGGAAATAGGGCTTCCTTTTATTTGCTACGAAATAAACACACTACTTAGTTAAAAGGCGCAGCCCGCCGCATCTGTGATCGAGAGATAAAGATAAAAAATTTCGACAAGAACTTTGTTGCAATTATTGCGTAGAATCTTTTCATACTCGAAATTTTATTTGCTAAAATCAATTAAACGAGTTATTCGAACGTTAACGAAAACCGGTTTTTCGGTTTTACGAAAAACGTAAATTTCAAATTATTCGACAAGAAGTTAGTTACAAAATTTGTTTCCTTTTTTTTTCAAAAAAAATTGAATAATTCGCATGTCACTTCCGACTCGGAAATTCCGAGAGTTATTCGCTGCTGGAAAGAAATTGAGGGTTTTTATAATCGTTTTCGTAACATGTGTTACGAGTTATATACTCATTCATATACAATAATTATAAACAGCGTTCACGGAACAATAATTTTTTTATTTTTTTACGTTTGAACATTTCAAACAAAAGTTATCTGTAAAAAATCCATTGTGCAATTTATATTTCCTGGAAATTGACAATAAATGAGTTTCAGTTAAAAGAAGAAAAAAATATCCCGTTAAAACGTAGTGAGAAATACCCAGCAATTGCAACAATTGACATATAGAACCCCCTTAAGGGGGTGTGCATGTCTGATTTGTAATTTTGCAGAGCTAGTTTAGGAAAATATGAAGCTTGAGCAATAATTCCAAAAATGCCAATTTGTAGACCTAGCCTTTATCTTGTGAAATCAAAGCTCAAACCCTACACCGATTTTACATGACCTACATCAATGCGTCACATAGTCGAACAGAGGTCACTTCGCAAAATTTCAAAATCTATATCTCCTCCCGCAGACCAATTTATCCAAAAAATTTTTCGAAAAGTTTTGGCATTAATTAAACGTGGACTTAGCAAACTAAGATTTTCAGTGTGGGTTTTTTTTTTATTGTCGATGACTGAATTTTTCCTAGCGGTCCAATAAAACTAACGATTTTTGGCCGTTTTTCATGATTTTTGGCCGTTTTTCATGATTTTTGGCTTAAAAATATATCTCCTCCGAGGTTTAGTTTCAAAATAAGGCCAATTTTTTTTAAAGTATACCTTGTTGCATTTTTAAAGATTGCAGTAAATTTTTTCCCAAATTTCGATGCAGACTTGAAAATATAATTTTTCGTAAAAAAATTCGAAAAATTTCGAAAAAATGTGCTCCGATTTTTTCGAAAGTAGGCTCACACGAAAGCAAGTAAAACACTGAACATAAAGTTGGCTTACGTCCAGCCGAAAATTTCGAATTTTTTTCGAGGATTTGGTCGGAAATACATTTTGAAGACATTGCGAAGCAGTTTGGTGTACTCTGATTGCCTCTAAGTCTTCATAAAAATCAGACATGCACAGTGATATTTGCCTAACAACTACAAAAAATTACATATAGAACCTCTTTAAGTAAGACAATGCAAATTTTTTTTTCAATTTTTATTAAAATAAGCTCTTAGTGGCGAAACTGTCGCTTTCTCAGTTTTTAAATGTTACATACTTCTAGGTACAAAAATTCTGAAAATCCAGTCAAAAATAATGTTCAGTACAAAAGATTATGGGCTGCCTATAGAACCCCCTAAAAAATTATTGAAAATATTGGAGTTTATTTATTATAAATTTTATTAATGCTAGAGACCAAACAAAAATAAAGTCAGCGTTTTCATTTTATTTTGGTTTTAAATACGGGATAAAATTTTAGTAGACGGGTAGGACCTACCCGGTAGGTCCTAAAATACCCTTGCGCCTGACGAATTTATGATTTCACTTTTATTTATTTAAGGTACAATTCAACATGAGATGCTACACGCTCTTGGTTTCCTTCATGAGCATGTGAGACCTGATCGGGACGATTATGTATCAGTAACTCCAGAAAATATTAGATCAGGAAAAGAACATCAATTTGCTATTATGAACACATTTGATTGGTTTGATATGAATTCGGAAAAGGTCAATCTATACAAAAATTGAAGATTTAGGACAATTTCCGTAGAACCATACTTCATGACAGAGTTATCTTTCTCTGCTGAAATAAACAGGAAAAGCAATCTCAAATTCAGAGCACAGTAAATAAAGAATCATAGAAAATTCTGGTTGAGTTGGGCAACTGAGATTTATCGAGCTATAGCCTATAGCTCTAATTGAAACCCACGTGTTTCAATTATCCAATTAGCAAAAAAATGCTCTGATTGGTTTAAATTCGATTTCTTTGTAACTAAAAAACATTTACGGCATTTTAATTAAATTTCTTTAATAACAAGGCATTTTTAGATGCTTTATTTCGTAAAGTTATGACCTTTAAAAGCCTTATGACACAAAATCAGTTATGCATTATTCATCAAATGCTTTTTCAATATCACCTTGGAAAGATACAATCACATCAAAGACCTCTGTTACCGAAAATAACTTTGGAAATTACCAGATGATGACATCCATAGATTCCCATCAGGTTGGTTGAACACATATTTTTATTGTCTGATATCAATTAAATGAACAGTGTGATCGAGATTTTAAGAAAGTGTGAAATAAGCAACAAATTAAGCCCTCAAATTTAGTATTTTAAATTGTGATGAATTTATGGAGCTTGTTTTTTCAAGAACATTTCTAGTGCCATCTTTTTGTTTCAGTTTTATGAATATTATTGCAGTTTTCATGAATATTATTGCAGTTTTCATGAATATTATTGCTGCAAAAAATAATTTGGTATTCGATCAAATCCCGATCCCGTTCCGAGATCGAACTAACCATTTTTGATCCCGATCACAACTTAATATTTTCTAATTCACAATTTCGTACTGATTCCAAATACATAATTTCAAACAAAATCTTCTCAATCCAGTATGCTGCATACTGTATGCACTGCATACTATGCGCGACGAATATATTTTTAATACTTTAAATTTGTGCTAAGAATTAAAAAAAAATTAGTTTAATTCCACTGAAGGGATTTCCCGACGTTTTCATCGCCAAAATCTAAAATTTTCTAAATATTTTTCAATGGCATTAAACTCACGGTTCATCAGATATAAAATTTTTCTTAGTCCACACAATTTTCCACTTTGTTTACTCGTCATAAATATTTCCGCTGAAACTACTGCACTCCCAAATTAAAGAATTTATTTTTCAAATTACGAAAAATAAAACAAGTTTAACTAGGTCGCATAAAGGTCGCAAATTATTAATTCAGTGCATGCATATTTTTAATTTATTTTGTTTGTTCCCACAAAGTTATACACCATGTACGGGTGTGATACCAATGGTCCAATGACCCCAGATTCTTGTAAAAATGGAAATCCTTTACTAGCCGATAGACGGTGTGATGGGTGGATTGAATGTTCTGATAATTCTGACGAAGGTGAAAATTGTTTAGCATCTTATGGCTGCTGTACTGGCTCTTTAAATGCCACTTTTCACAATCTTTTATTCGAATATGACTACGGGGGCTTTGATAAATCAACAAACAGGCCGTATTATGTTGCGCAACCATTTGAAGATGCACAAGAATATATTTTATTTTATGGAAACTGGGTGGGACATCATCAGAATTGTGGAAAAGTTCCGGGCACATCTTATTGGTTTATTGCCAAAGGACATACTGTGCCAACATGTTACGTTTTGGATTTGAGAACTGAAAAATTAATAATGAAACTTACGCTCAAATAAAGAGACTCTTGTCCAG
This sequence comes from Oikopleura vanhoeffeni, assembly GCA_004367855.1. NCBI lineage: Eukaryota > Metazoa > Chordata > Appendicularia > Copelata > Oikopleuridae > Oikopleura > Oikopleura vanhoeffeni. Next base: position 317,014 of record SCLH01000116.1, read on the forward strand.
ACTATTCATTCGTCATAAAAAAATTATCCTCATAATATTTTATTTAGACTAAGATTATATCCTTTATCCCACCCAGTCGGAAAATTACAATTTCAAATTTTTCGAACAATTTTAAGACTATAAAATTTTTTACCATAAGTTTTTGAAAGAATGGTTCCATTAAGACCAAGTTTTTTTGTTTTATTTTTCTCTAAATATTCAAATAAAAATTTTAACAGTTTTGAGTAGACAGTAGCCACTCTATTTTAACTAAAGATAGTTAGTTCGGATAGATAGCGGATATGGGACGGCGTCACGAGGCCTTTAGAGCAAAAGCCGTTGATATTAGTGTAAATTATTGAATTACTTTTCAACGTCAAGTTTTTTGATGAACCTTGTTTATAAAAAAATACTTTTCGAATCCATTTGCAGAAATTCATCGGCAAAAACCATTAGCTTATTACCAAAGCACAGACGTCTGCCCTGATAACTTACCATTAGTTCGCCAAGGATCTTGTAAAGGTGGGTTGATGGAAACAACGGATATAACAACAACCGAAATTCAAGATGACGCAACAACAAACAAAACGGTAAAAGAAGTAAGGTGGTATTAATTGATCGAAAAAAATTATTCATTAAAAGTTTTGATCAAAAAAAAATTGATCAAAATTTCGTTTTGGTTTTATTGATCAAAGAAATAATTGATCAATTTTTTTTTTGAATTTCATATCGAAAACTGGATAAGGTTGAAAAAAGATTTCAGAGATTTTATCTGAAAATAATGAAAACTTCATCATAAAAACCATTGATATTTTTAAATTCTTACTTTTTTACATGTTTATTTGTCGAATTTGAATTTTTGATCAATAAAACATTTGATCAATAATTTTTTTTGGATCAATAAATCTATTTTTCTTCAATAAAACTTTTTTTGATGAGTTAATACCACCTCGAAAAAAGTTACCACTACAAGCACGAAAACAACAACCACTACAACATCGACAAAAACTAAAACAACGACAACCACATCGACTACAACAACAACTACTACATCAACGACAACAACAACCACTTCAACAACAACTGTATCATCGAGTACAGCAACAACTACAACAACAACGACTACAACAACCACAACAACCACAACAACCACCACTACGATAACCACATCAACCAGCACAACTACATCATCGACTACAACCACAACTACCACTACAACTACCACATCAACCACGACAACTACATCGTCGACTACAACAACAAACACAACAACAACTACCACTACGACAACATCATCGACTACAACAACAACTACAACAACCACTTCAAAAACTTCTACGACATCAACTACAACAACTACATTGTCGACTACTACAAAAACAACTCTGATCAGCACAACTTCAATAACCATTACAACTACAACTCTAGCTACATCGGCAGATAAGCCATCAGCTACAAATAAATCTTCAACAACAACTATGGAAAATAAGCCTAGCAAAGCCAAACAAGAATTTTTTCTGGAATCAAATCAAAAAGGCAAGAATCCAAGTATACAATCTACAGGTATGTTTTGGAAAATTGTGATTTATTTAAAAATATGTTCATCAATTTGTTGTATTAATCTCATATATTTATCTCATATATTTATCTCATATAATTCTATCTTATATACACATATATGTATATATAGGTATTTATTTACTATAATAACGAAGCCAATTCTCAAGGTAAGATATTTTTCTTGTTAAGGGGGTTAGGCTTTTGCGCGAGCCTATTAAAATCAGCTCAAAAATCGTTTCTTGTGGTTCATAAAATGTAATAATAATTTTTCTACCCCCAAAACTCACAGAGGAATAGGCTTTTTGCTACAAAATATGACTCTACTTTGAAGCTCGTTCCTGATTTGTCGAGCAATTAGTGATCCTAAATTATAATTTAGGATGTGAGATTTTTGTTTAATTAATCTACTAGGTTGAACAATTAGGTTTCACAATGTATAGGTTGCCCTCAAAACCCATGAAAACGCCATTTCCCATGACGGGTACCCCCTGCTAATTGTTGCTAATTGTTGTAATTGCTGGGTATTTCTCACTGCTTTTCAACGGTCTATAACTTTTGTTTGGAATGTTTAAACGTAAAAAGAGAAGAAATTTATTGTTCCGAGAACACTTGTTGTATCAATTAGATAAATAAAATCATTTTTTGATTCGTAACAAACTCGTAAATCATAATACGAAAACGATTTTTTAGACTGTTAATTTCTGCCCCGCAGCTAAAAACTCGCGTAGATGATATTGAAATTAATTTTAACTTTCCTAATAAGTTCGAAACTAAGTAGTCGTCAATCAAACGCGAAGGAAATTTTTCGTTTACGTTCAGGTCATTCGTAAAAAACTGTTTTCGTAATTTGCTAATATAACTGGCTAAATAGATTTCAAATTTTTTGGTTTTTTAGAAAAGATTCACCGCATAAAGACCTAACATATGTTTGGATGGAATTTTTGTCAATTTGACTTGTTCATTGTTTACCAAAGGTGCCGCGCACACTGAAATTTCGTTGCAAAGATACTTATTTATAATAGAGAAATAATAAAAAATGATAATATATTTTAATAAATCATTTTAAACATATTTTTCTATGTCGATGGTGATTTTTTAATTCGTTATAGTCGAACTACTCGAAAAATATTATCATGACGACAATTTTTTTTTTATTTTTCAACATTCGAATTTCGGATATAGTCTATATCATATATCATATAGATTCTATAAATAGACTTTGACGTCATCATAGCGCATTTCAATTAGTTGCAATCGATTCACAAGACTCAGTTCACTCGGAATCGGTATTATTTTTGTTCTATTTTAGAAACAAAGAAACTGCATGCGTGCAAGCAAAATCAGCATGGACAACCCCTTAACCCTTGAAATCATAGAGCCGATATATCGGCTCAAGCCTACCTAAAACGTTCTGAAACGGGCAAAAAAAATGTTACAGAATTGTTTCTTCCGAATACATTATAAAAAATTTTGCGGTGATTCCGAAAAAAATACTCAATTTTTTTTGAGATATTTGGTTCGAATATTAAGGGGAATTGATTTTTTGAGATTTTTCGCCGAAATTTTACTTCCGGAAAAATTATTTCGAAACTAGCCATCAAATACAAATGTGAGATAAGTCAGTTTTTAGGAAAGTGTTTTGTGCATACAAAACACTAAACAGTAAATTTTATTTGTATCTTGGGACAGATATTTTTTTTGGAAGTGAAATTTTAAAATTTTCAATTTAAGTATTCCATGAAAAAATTATTTGTTATAAAAATTNCGTAGGTTAGGTTCTTTCTTCGGAAAACACCTGTAGATTAAAGACCGAAAATTGCAGGTTATTTCTGAGGAAGTCACTTTTTAGAAAATCAAATTCTTAATCTTTTCCCTTATTAGTTTTTCTTCTGACGTCTCCCATTTGCTCACAATAAAATTGCGTAGGTTGAAGCACAATTTTCAAATGTCACTTTTATATAGGGTTAATAAAGTCAAAATGTGAATTACATAATATTTAAGTTTAAGTCTATCCTTAAGGGTATGGTGGTTCCTACATTTTCTGCAGTTATTATGTCATAAAAATGCACCAAATCAATCGTTTGTGTTTTAAAAGCACAAACAACCCAAATAAGAAAAAAAAAACGAAATTTTTGCGTTTTTTCGTTTTTTTTCCGAGTATTATTCTCAAAATTATGTTCAAAAATAACGTTTGTGTCAATTTGACTACTAAAACTTCGAAATATCGGGTTGACCTAAGCCAACTTTCTCTTCAGTGTTGCCCCAGCTTTCTTTTGAGCCTACTTTTGAAAAAATCGAAGCAGATATTCCTGGTATTTGTTTCGAAAATGATTGTAATAATCGAAGTCAACAGTTATTTAAGTTTACTAAAACCATATAGTACGATGTGTATTAGGCCTTTGTGTTCCCCGGGAGATTGAACGCCCTTAATAGTAACCAAGTCGCGCTCTATTGGTTGGCAGTGATTCTCGGGAACCCCAAGCTAAAAACATTGGGTATCTTCAACCTGAATTTCATATAAGTCTGTTTTTTTCATTTGAACGAATTGGACAAGCTATCAGATTTATCATTTTCTAATTTATTTTTTCCGCTAAGCGAAGGATTTTTTTTACCGACGGCGCATTATCTATTTCGACGTCGTTTTTTTCCGACATCTGTGTTTGTTATTTAGCAAAATTGACGTGAATTAATATTTGTGATTAAGAACATATTTTTGCCGGTTTTTTCGCTCGGACGGTGAGCCACCCTTTCGATTCAAAAAATTAGCTTGGTTGATTAAAGGCGGTTTTTCTCCGTTATGCTTTTTCATTGATTCTTATCTGCCGTTATCGACGCTTTCCAGTCAGCTGGAGGAGAGGGCATGTCCCCGCATTCACTTCTCCCCACAACCCCCTTAGGTGAGTGTGAGGGATGGTTGTGTGGGGTCACTAGAAGCTCATTATTACACAACAATATTATGATGGTAAGCGTTTGTAAAGACGGAGTGGACTTGCGGTGTCTTAGCGCTTTAACTTTTTCTCGGTTTGTTTATAAAGCATATGATTATGGACATTCTTTATTTGTTTTATTCTGTGGCGAGAGGATTTTTTCAAAGACCTGATCCCTTACCCTGGAATCCAGAAAAAGTTCCCAGGCCCGAGCCGTTCGGCTCTCTTGGACGGTTTACGAAAGCTCAGGGTTGAAGCTTCAACTTTTGCATAGGAGTTGAAGTTATATTTGCTCAATGCATTTTTCAATTCTAGAATTTTGTTTTGTTTTTGAATTCGTTTGAAAACCAAGTTGTGATTCACGTTGATACGTGCTCGTAGTCTTCCAAAAATTTATTTTCTAGGTACACGAAAGTTATCTGCCGAGTCACTTTAATCGATTAGTTTATTCTCATCGAAGTTATTTTTCAAAAAGTTAAAAAAATGATGAAAAAATCACAATTTTCTATGAAAATGGCTTAATTTTCCAAATAAGCAGGTGATTCCGGGTATCCTTGCTCCTTTTGATATTCTCGTAAATATTGACAGGGCCTTGGATTAATTCGATTAGCCGGTTGTAACTCCTTCGCTTGCGTTCAGAATGTGTCAAAACTATTTTGTATGCTTACACTTCTCGAACATACGAGAGTGACTAGCCCGGAATCTTCTCTTGACGTTTTTTTTGAAATAACCTAAATTTTATTTATGTATATTAGTATTTACTTTCGGAGGAGGCTTTTGTCTAAAGTGCTAATATTTTTTTCGAATATGCGATAACACGTTTTTTGGACTTTGTTCGAATCTTCTCTCGTAGTTAAATTAACTTCACTAAATTTTTGAACGTCTCGACAAAAATTGACCTTCTGGGTTGATTTTTCCAAGGTCACGGAAATGTCAAGAAAATGTGCTTCGTTTTTGTCGAACTGCTCAAAAAAGCTGGGGACCCTGAGAGAAGTAGGCTTACGGTCAACCCGCTATTTGAAGTTTTACTGGGTCAATTGACACACGTTTTTTGGACAAATTTGTTGGCGTAAAGGCCAAATTGTTAGATGGCCAAAATCGGAAATTCCAGTTTTTTGAAATAAAGAGAGTTTGTAATGGTTAAAAATGAATTTCGTGTGCTCGCAATCAATTTTGGTTTCTTACATTTTTTTCAATGATACGGTTTCAGACAGAGTATTTCGAATTGGCCTTTTTTAGAATTATCGGTTTGTAGATTTCTCGATAAATTTCATCAAGGGGGAATTGTCAATTTACTTTTTCGTTCTAATTTGCTGATTTACGTCATTATGATTTTCTGAAAAAGTAGGGGTTTACTGCGAGAAATATAATAATATTGTTTTTTGGCCTTTTACTATTTTGCTTCTACTGCAACCCCAATTTTGGAGAATACTTAAAAAATAAAAAACGCAATTTTCGATTTTTGTTGTTGTCTTTGGGTTGTTTTATGCGTTCATACATTGTTTGGTGCATTTTAGATATTCACTGCAGAAATGTAGAGCAGGGTACCCTTAATACACTTTTATTATCTTTGAATTTTTTATAGTTATAGTGACGTGTGGCAATTTTGGATTGATTTAAATTAATTTTTATAAAACATGATTTTTTCATGGAATACTTAAATTGAAATTGGTAAAAATTCTTCGCAAAAAATATCTGTCGGGCGCTGGGTCGCGATAATTTACTTTTAGTTTTTTTGTATTGCACACATTTCCTAAAACTGACTTCTCTCACATTTTGCTGTGTGTCTAGTTTCGATATTTTTCCGAAGTAATTTTCGGCGACAAATCTCAAAAATCCTTCCTTAATATCGGACCAATTCTCAAAATTGTATTTTCTTCGGGATCACCGAATTTTTTAATAATGTATTCGGAGCACATTCTGTAACATTTTTTTGCCCGTTTCAGAGTGTTAGTGGCTTGAGCGATATTCGGCTTATGTTCCAAGGGTAAGGGGTTGTCCATGCTGTTTTGCTGCCGCCGGCAGTTCGTGTTCTAAATAGAACAGAAATAATACCGATTCGAGTGAACTGAGTCTTGTGAATCGATTGCAACTTAATTGAAATGCGCTTGATGCGTCAAAGTCTATTTTATCTTATCGAAAATTCGATGGTGAAAAAATTGTGTTCTGTATTATTTTTCGAGTTCGACATAACGAATTAAATCACCATCGACATAGAAAAATATGTTTAAAATGATTTATTAAATAATTATCATTTTTTTTCTCTATTTAATAGGTAATCTTTGGAACGAAATTTCGTGTGCCGGCACCTTTGTACAGTGACCGTCATTGACTTCCATCAACATTGTTAGGTCTTTATGCGGTTGAATTGTTCTATAAACCAAAAAATTTGAATCTATTTACCAGTTATTTAGCCATTACGAAACGTTTTTACGATGACTGACGTAACGAAAATTTCCTTCGGGTTTGATTGCGACTACTTGTTCGACTTTAGGAGTTAATTTCTTCTAGGCGAGTTTTTAGCTGCGGGTAGCGTTCTAATCGTTTTAATTATGTTTCGAGTTTGTTACGAAATCAATGATTTTTATTTATCTATTGATCAACAAGTTCTCGGAACATAAATTTCTTCTCTTTTTAGTTTAACTTCCAAACAAGTTATAGACGTTGAAAAGCAGGTTGAGAAATTACAGCAATTACAACAATTAGGGCACATTGCAGGACCCGTCATGGGAAATGGCGTTTTCTGGGTTTTGGGAACCTATTCATGTGAAACTAGTTGTTCCTAGTAGATTAATTAAACAAATTATTCCTAATTTATTAGGTACTAATTGCTCGCAAATCGCGGAACGAGCTTCAAGTGAGTCATTTTGTAGCACAGCCTTTCTCGGGTGAGTTTTGGGGTAAGAATTTTTACATTTTCTGACCACAGAACGATTTTTGCTGATTTTATAGGCTCGCGCACAAGCCTAACCCCTTAAAAGAAATATCTTACCTTGAGAATTGTTGTTTTATGTAACTATTTCATATATGTGTTATTAGATGAATATATGAGTAATATATGAGTCATATATAGTATATATGAGATTAATACAACAATTATGACATATTTTTAAATATACATTTTCCCATACCTGTAGTTGTCTATTTGGATTCTGGCCTTTTTGTTTGATTCAGAAAAATTTCTTGTTTGCTTTGTAGCTTATTTTTCCATAGGTGTTGTTGAGATTTATTTGTAGCTGATGCTTATCTGCCGATGTTGCTAGAGTTGAGTTGTTGATGGTTTTTGGGTGTGACTGGGTCAGAGTTTTTTTGTGTGTCGACATGTGTAGTTGTTGTCGTTGATGTCGTAGCAGTTTTTGAGTGGTTGTTGTAGTTGTTTGTTTAGTCGAGTGATGTTGTCGTAGTGGTAGTTGTGTTGTGTTTGTTGTGTAGTCGCGACTGTGTTTCGTGGTTTGTTGTGGTAGTTGTGTGGTAGTTGTGGTTGTGTTGAGCGATGATGTGTTGTGCTGGTTGATGTGGTTATGTGTTGGTAGTTGTTGTGGTTGTTGTTTGTTGTTTAGTTGTGCTGTACTCGATGTCAGTTGTTGTTTGAGTGGTTAGTTGTTGTCGTTGATGTAGTAGTTGTTGTTGTAGTCGTGTTGTCGTTGTTTTGTTTTTGTCGTGTTTTAGTGGTTGTTGTTTTCGTGCTTTTTGGTAGTGTGGGGGGGTTTAACTTTTTCAGTGGTTTACTCATCAAAAAAATTTTATTGAAGAAAAGATGATTTATTGATCCAAAAATTATGGATCTGTTTTATGGATCAATTCATTCGCAAATAAACTGTAAAAGTAAGAATTTAAAATTCAATGGTTTTTTATGATAAGTTTTCTTATTTTCGAAATCTCTGATCTTTTTCCGAACTTATTCCAGTTTTCGATATAAAATTCAAAAAAAAAAATTGTCAATTTTTCTTTGATCATAAACAAAACAATTTTGATCACATTTTTTTGATCAAACTTTTTGGAATTAAGTTTTTTCGATCAACTTAATACACCTTACTTCTTTTACCGTTTTGTTGTTTGTTGCTCTCTTGAATTTCGGTTGTTTGTTTTATCGTTGTTTCCTACCCACCTTTAGATCCTTGGCGAACTAATGGTAGTTATCAGGGCGACGTCTGTGCTTTGGATAAGCTAATGGTTTTATGCCGATGAATTTTGCAAATGGATTCGACAGTATTTTTATAACAGGTTCATCAAAAATTGCGTTGAAATAATTCAATAATTTCCTATATCAACGGCTTTTGCTCTAAAGGCCTCGTTGACGCCGTCCAATCCGCTTCGATCGAACGACTATCTTGTGTTAAAATTAGGTGGCTTGCTGTCTACTCAAATGTTTTTAAATTTTTCTTTGATAATTTAGAGAAAAAATAAAACAAAAACTTCGTCTTAATGGGAACCATTCTTTTCAAACTTATGGTAAAATTTGATATAGTCTCAAATTGTTCGAAAAATTTGAAATTGTGTATTTCGCTGGTGGGATAAGGTTATCTTCTGTCGATAACTTTATGGGATAATTTTTTTTGACGAATGTGTCTGGCGAGTTCTTATTGAGCGTAAGTTTCATAATTAAATGTTTCAGTTCTCAATCCAAACGTAACGGTTGGCACGTTGTCCTGTAGGCAATAACCAATAAGATGTGCCCGAGACTTTCTCCAACAATTTCTGTGTGTCCCACCGTTTCCATAACATAATATATTCTTGTGGCATCTTCAAGGTTGCGCAACTATCGGCTGTTTGTTGTTTCAAGCCGTAGTAATCTTCGAATAAAAGTTGTGAAAGTGGCTTTAAGGAGCAGTACAGCACCAGAAGATGCTAAAACATTTTTACCTTCGTCGTTATCAGAACATTCAATCCACCATCACCCGTCTATCGGCTAGTAAGGTTTCCTTTTTACAGAATCTGGTCAATTGGACCATTGATATCCACCGGTACTGTGTTACTACTTTGTAGGGAAAACAAATAAAGTAAAAATATGCGTGCCTGAATTAATCTATATTTGCTAGCCTTTAGGACCTTAGTGACTTTGTTTTATTTTTTTCGTATTTGAAAAGTAATTCTTAAGTTGGTGGTGGCAGTCAGTGTTTTCAGCGGATCTTTATGC
>SCLH01000116.1:335158-346408 GCA_004367855.1 Oikopleura vanhoeffeni
CCGAGTGACTAAATATCCTATTCCCTATCCATTGAAAAGGCAAATAGGATATTAAAGTTACTCGGGCATCATGATGGATATATTATAATTATTAGTTAGAAATGTTTGTGAAAAGATTTTCATGACGACCAATCCGAGTGAAATTGTCAAACAACAAATCAACAACAATGTCCAATTTTTGAAAAAATTAAAAATCAATTTATATTGAGTAAAATTTAATTTGGACTGTCGTTTAAAGCGCGCGGGCCATTGAAATAAAGTATTTTCACACAACTTTTAAAAGATCGCAACGTAGCTGTCATTTGTCAATATTTCGGTCGAAAACCAAGTTATAGAGTATAGCATTTTGTAGTACTTCCATCGTGTTATCTTAGTCATTTGGAGAAAAAAATGGGCTTATGGCATTTCGAAATTTTAAACCTCCCTGGTGTCCTAAAATGACCAAAATAAGGTTAACAGACATAATAGTACCTCGTAGACTATAAAAACCCACGCATGCAAGAGTTACGAGACAAATATGTATTTTTGGCCAAACAATTTTTTTTTCATTTTCGAGACAGTTTTTCCACATTTGAGCCTTTCACTCGTTGGTGTTTCAACAACTATTCGAGCGAATAAAATTTGCAATACAGCTTTGATTGAACCCTTCTTCCAAAAAGTATCAAATGTCAAAAGGGTTTTGATTGTCAAACTTCCGGTTTCCGAGAATATATAATAGAGTCATCGTCGAAAAATGAAAATTTGAATATTATGAAAAATCGGAAAAATCCTTCATTTTTGAATTTTTTTTCAGCCAGAAGTCTTAGAATTTTTTTTCTTTCGTTTTGATACCCAAATGCAGTCTGTTCCGGCCATTTGAAAATTCCGGATTTTTGAAAAAACTTTTGAAAAAAAATTCGAAAATTTTTTCAAAATTTTCGAAAAATATTTTATATTTTTTGGTAAAAAATGATCAAAATGACTTCCTCCGGATTTTGAATCACCTCTTAGCCTCTATTTGTCTCAACAAAATGACAGCCTAATCCAACGAGAAAAAAATATCCGTAGTTATCGCAAAAAAGACGCAGACCAAAGTTCAAATCAAGGCAATGATAATATCTTTTTGTCGGTAGACCCAATTGCCAGAGAGTTTTTGAGACGAATCAAAGCATTTAGTACACTACGCGCGGCAAAAATCGTTATATAGAAAAGCGCCCTGCGACCATTGTGACAAAACAAATTATGTGAACAAACAAATCAAACATATTATTTTTCACCTAGAAACACTCAAGCGGTAAACTATTGTGACAAGGAACAGAATTAAACAAAATGATTTTTTAATCGCGCTCAAGATGCGTGGGTTACTTGAGGAATTACATATACTACTCCATTTTACATTTTTATCAGATTATCTGAATTGAGATACTAAGATAATCGCGAGGCAATCAAATCATTAAAAAAAAAAATTCTTGGAATTTGCAGAATAACTATTAAAACGGAAATGGTTAAAACACGGCGTGGTTACGAATACACAAAATTGTTTAGTCTCCCGAAAATACATATTTTCGATCAATGCACGATCTTGTTTTTGTCCGCACAAAGAGCCTGTTTTTTAGTCTTATAATCAACTAAAAATAAGAATATTATCAATGGAAATTCATAAAATGTTCCTTTTCTCCAACACATTAATCAAAATGGGACCACAAAAATTGAGGGTACCCGCCTTAATAAAAAAATTTTTCTGTAATACGGGTCATGGTGAACGTAATGATAGCGTTATTTTCATACTGAAGAAGAAAGGTCAACAATATCAATATCTATAGAAATGTCGTGAAGCAAAGATACCTGCAAATTACCCTGTCATGTACCGCGAAAAAATCGTACGAGCTAATTGCCGAGACAGGTAATGAGAACTCAAGCAAAAAAACATGACCTGACATATAAGCGAAAAATCAATGCGGAGAGGTTCGGTATTTTTTCAAAATCCAATTTATTTATCATCTGAATTGGAGCAACCTTCAGATGAGTAACTTATTTTCGGATGCACTTTCTGTTAGTTAGAAATAGTGAATTTTCAAATCAAATTTATATTTTTTTCTAAAAAACATTACAAATCGGCAAATACAGATGTTTTTCATACCCAATTACTTAATGTTCTTATGAAAAACGGACCATAAAATTCCGGAATTTTTTTAACCCAAAATGCCAGACATTTGCGAAGTTTTGTCTGGTAGTTCTTTTTAAATCTTTGCGAGAATAACATTTTAAATGAAATAATAAACATATTTTTAAAACGCTGTGATTTTTAATTCATGAATTACCGAGCAGTTTTTAATTTTAAACATATAAACTTAATTAAATACTTACTTATCACCTGGCTTCACCTTTTAATTCCGGGAAATTGTTAGACTATTTATATATTTTATTTTCAAATGGAAAGGGTTATATGGACAACTAGTACGAAAACTGTTAGAGAGCCTTTAATCGGCAACTAAAAGATCTATCAGGCTCAGGCTATTTGTCCTTTAATCGCACTTGCGGGATTATCAAGGACTTTTAAAGTGTCACTATAATTCAAATGCAGCGAAGAAAAAATCGTCAACGATTAATATGAACAAACGCAAAAAAAAGAGCATTTAAATGCAGAAAATATGCTGAAAGATATTCGCTCGATAAATTTCTACGATTCGCCCTACGAAAAACAGCTCAGCTCTACCATTTCTCATACAGCTTACAGAAATCGGAAATATTTCAACGATTTTGAAATCTCACTCCACTTTCAGCTTCAAATATTTCGCCCAGTCATCACTACGAAGAAGAAATTGGCAAATATCACTCTCAATCTTTAAAACTCATTAAATGTTACTTTATTCATTTGAATATTTTTATCTTCATGTTTATTCGAATGAAAATGGTAAAAAAGTATTTATCACCCTCTTTAAAAAAGTATCAATATTCTGCATTCGACCTACGCATTTGAGTGTGTAAAAAATATGTAAAAAAGTAATTTATCTCTTTAAAAATAAGTATCAATTCTCATCGACCTTACGCAAATTGAGTGTGGTAAAAATAATTATGTTTGATTTGTTTGTCACAATAATTTGTTTTGTCACAGATGGTCGGCGGGCTTTTCCAAAAGCGTTTTTTGCCGCGGCGTAGTGTTAAATGGTGTCGTCTCAAAAAATCCTTGAGCAATTGGGTAGCCCCGAATTTTTGTCAGCTTCTGATATGAGATTTTTTCATCATTTAAATCTTTATCATTTCCTGTCTGAAGCTGATAACACCCAAAATCAATCCGATTGTACCGTTTAGATATTTAAAGAAAAATAGGCGTGAAAACCTACCCAATTCTTGATATATAAATAATACCTTTTGATCATTTGATTCAAGATTTTTTTCAGTTTCTAAAAATCGACGAGCTATATCTGCTTTCACGTCAATCGAATAACTTTCATCTTTTTTGAGTTCACAATGAAATTTTTCAAATTCAGAGTCGAAAAATTTCCGATATTCTTCAGGATTTTCTAAAACTTCCCTGTTTTCTTCCCAAGCCACCTTCAAGTTCCCTCTGAACTCTTTTTCGTATCGATTCAAAATATTTTTATACTTTAGGACATTTGTCACATAACGCTTGAAAATATAACTTTTTGTTTCACTCATTCTGGACATAGCTCGATTCCAGTTTTCAAGAAAAGAAATTTTATTCATAGCAAGACAATTGAATTGTTTTTGATTAATAAGATTTTCATGCAATTTTGTAAATTCTTCCATTACGACGCCCAAATCATGTTTATGATCTTCAACAAGTTCTGAAATGATCGAATCAACCTTTTCCATATCAGTTTTTTCTTCCTCCGAAAGCTCCAGGGCTTTTGTCTGTGCCAAACTTTCGAGTCTTTCCGACACATCAGACAGTCTTCTTTCCACATCTCTTTTTAACTTCTTCTCCGAATTTTTCAGCTGATTATACGTTCTAAGTTGTACCGCATTTTTGAAATTGAAATTAAAATCCATAGTACTCATAGCATTAGAAACATCTTTCATTAATGCCCACCAGTCTAGAAGTTTCTTCGGGCGATAACTTCGCTCCTGCATTTGCTGATGAATATATTTTCGTATATCGACAACACGTTTTCCATAACTTACGTAGGTTAAATAAAGAATTTGATTAATAAAGATAAATCGATTTAAATTTTTGACAAGAACTTTGTTGCATTTATTGAGTCTTTTAATCCTCAAAATTTTTTTTTTTTATATATTTAACGAGTTATAAGAACGTTTACGAAAACCTTTTTTATTAGTTTTTCGAAAAACGTAAACGTAAATTTGGAATTATCGTTCAAGAACTTTGTTAGAAATTTAGTTTTTTAATTTTCTGATCGATTGAATTAATTTGCATATCACTTCCGCGAGTTATAAGCTTCTGGTGAGAAATTGAGGGTTTTCAAAATCCTTTTCGTAAAATGTTGTACGAGTTTTTTACTCATTCAAAAATAATTATATCTATTCAATAATTATAAACAGCGAAACGGAACAATATTTATTTTCTATTTTTACGTTTGAACATTTCAAACAAAAGTTAAAGACCGTTAAAAAGTAGTGAAAGATACCTAGCAATACCAACAATTGACATGTATAACCCCCTTAAGGACTTCACATAATCGTGTCAGTTCTTAAAAACCATATCACTTTGATAATGGTTTGTACACCATTGTCTTGACCACAACCTCATTGATAATGTATAACAAAAGTTTAAGAATACATGTTTGGGTTCCTATTCGAATAATTAACATTTACGCTTTAAGGGGGTGACATGACATGTCATGACAATGCCACCGTGGCATAAGTCCGGAAGATTGATACATTTTTTCAGAGCAAAATATAAAAGAAAAAAATATAAAAATTAATTTTTTTATCTTCAATAAAAGTGTTCATTCTTGCAAACGTTTATATTTTTATTCTCTTAACATAACTGAGTATCTGTAAAAATATAAAGAACCACTTTTCATTGTACATCCATTTCGAATTAAACCCGAGTTTAGATTTTTTTAAGACGATATTAATAAAATTCAGCCATTTTCGGGTGTAATGTGCTAAAAAGTATCTTAAAAATTTTGCACATAAAAAAATTTCCTTAATATTGATATCAAATTTTTTCTTTTTTGAAAAATGGTCAAAAATGGCCAAAAGTAGAGAAAAACAACCTTTTTTGAGATAAAAATTGACCTTCAATTGCGTTTTNAAAAAATGTCCTGACTATCAAAAGAAATGCCGCCTATAACACCCGCAATTTTGTTGGAAATTTTTTGAAAGCATAAAATTTGCAGAAATTGAGTGCCGAATGGCACTTACCGGTTGTACAGCCAAGTGTTAAAAATTTCATCAATAGTTTAGAAATGATAACCAGCAAATTCAATAAGTGATTCTGCCTGATTTTTAATGAAGAATTCTAAAAACCACTAATAAATAATTTTGGTCTTGATTTGCGGAAAATTTTCATAATATTTCTAGAAAAGTCGATGAAAAATAAAAATTTTATGATTTTTCAAACAGCGGTCAGAAAATATGTAGGCAACTATGAAAAAAGTTACTTTAAAAGATACAGTAAAGTGAATGAAAAATAATACTTCGTAAAAATACGAAATTTTGAATTTTTTATTTTCGAAAATTTTTTTTATAAATTTTCCTCCGGAATGAATCGATATCAAAAATGAGAATGCAGCAAAAAATTAAACTTTTTCTCATGTTCTGAGTTCCGAGAATATAGCGTCCGTCGTGTTACCCCTATTTCTTGATCTAAGGAAAAGTTGAAAAAATTTTTTTCGAAAATTTTTTATTTTACATTCAAGATTGAATTACAGGCAAAATGTGCAAGCAAAATTAGATTCAACGGATAAATACTTTCAAAGATACAGTAAAGTGAATGAAAATAATACTTCGTAAAAACGAAATTTATGAAATTTTTTTATATCGAAAATTTTTTTTTAATTTTTTGGAATGAAATCGATATCAAAAATGAGAATGCAGCTAAAATTAACTTTTTCCCATGTCTGAGTTTCGAGATATGCGTCCGTCGGTTACTCCCTTAAAGGGGTACTGGTCGCTGGAATTGACTTTTCTGGATGAGAAATAGCCTAACAGAAGAAAGTATGGGACGATTAGATTAGCCATGTTGTAGATCTACCCTTAATCTTGTCACAACCATTGGTCAATGACGTTTTTTCCGATACACTCTGAGATACAGGGTGTAAGGTTTTTCCCTTTTTTTTTCCAAACTGGTTACACTTGATTTCCGCCGTTTTGATTGGTTGAATCTGAGAAAACTCTTCTGACAACCAATCAAAAACGCGGGAAATCAAGTGTAACCAGTTTGGAAAAAAGAAGGTAAAAACCTACACCCTGTACTTACCAGTACAAGGGTGTCCCTCGACCCAAATTTCAAAATCTATCTCCTCCCAGGGTTTATTTCGAAATCAGCTCAAAATTATGACATATCCGCGTATGACCTATAAACTCAGGTCCTCTAGAAGCGTTTTTTTCAAAAATCACTTCAGTTTTTCTAGAAAATCGCAGAAAAATACCGATTTTTGCGATTTTTAGCATTTTTTTCACGAAAAATCTATCTCCTCCTAGGTTATATTTTGGAATCCACTCAAATTCCGCAAACACTAGCACAGAACAAATAGAAACTCTTCTAGAAGCCTTTTTTTTAATTTCAACCCCAAACTCGAAATATAAATTTTTGAAGGTCACTGGAAAATTTTTCCTAAAAAAAATGTGCTTCGATTTGTTCGAAAGTAAGATCAAAAGAAAGCCACAAAAACACTGATCATAAAGTTGCTCACGTCAAGGTGATATTTAGAATTTTTAGTGGTTAAATTAAAGCAAACGTTATTTTGAACTTCATTTGAAAAAAATACTTTGGAAAAAAATCGAAAAAACGCGAAAATTAAGAAAAATTTTTTTGATGATTTGGTCGGGAGTGCACTTTTTTATCACCTTGGGTCATTTTGGAGCATTTATATTGCCCCTAAAGCCTCATAAAACCAGCGACCAGTCCCCCCCGTAAATATCAGCTTTGTAGGCTGATTTAGTGCTATTTTGAGCGCTTTAAATCATTTTATAAATGACGCAAACCCTTAAACCAAACCTTTTGAAAAAATATTTTTGAAAACCTTCAACATAGATTGAAATTTTGGGATGAATAAAATTTTCAAGTAAATTTACTTTTGTGCACAAAAAGAGCGAAATTGCCATGTGGTTTGTTTTTTCTCACAAAATAATTTTGTTTGTAAACAATCTGTCAATATAGAATTGATGGAAAATTTATATTTTAACAATTATTGAAAATTAAGTCATCGTGCCCTTGATACTTTCCTGAATTTATTAAAAAAGATTAACTCGTTGATAATCTCAATTTATGAAAAAAAAATTTAATCTCGTGAAAGATTCTCGTTAATGGAACAAGATTATATTTATTTCAATAACAATGTTAATTACTGTCAATTCATACTGTGAATTTTTTAAACATGTTTTAAATGTCATTGCATGAAACAAAATTAAATTCAAATAGGTGAAATTGTGTTTTGAACCAAAAATGAATTCAATTGACGCCGTGGGATCGAAAAATACTCATTTTTCAGAATCGTAGCATAAACACCTCCTGAATGTTGGAGGATAGCGCTGCATAGGCCGAGAAATGTATCCACTGCGGAAGACACATATGGTAAGATAGTAATTCGGCTATACACCTGTATTACAGAAAAATTGAAACTTTTTGGAGATTTCTAGAATTCTAGAATTGTTATAGGATTGAGCTTCCGGCTCAATTAAAACCAACTTTGAGGTATTTTTCTGATTTGAAAAAAAATTAATAATTTTTGAAATAATTTTTTATTACACATATACGTAAAATGATATTTTTGAGGGATTCCCGCTACTCTATTCCCCCAAAAATGAATACAACTCTAGAAATGTCAATATTTAATTAATATAGCCGAATTACTATCTTACCGACACTATGTATCTAAGATTATATTTACGTGTCCCGTAAAATTTTGGAGTCATAGACCTAAAGAATCTTGTAATGTGATTGGTTAATACGCATTGACTCTTGTGTATTGACCAATCAAATCACGCGATTCTTTAGTTCTCTGAATGTCAAATTTCTACGGGACACGTAAGTATAATCTTGGATATCCTTTTCCGAACGAACTCCATCTCAAAAACGCTTACTATCTCTATAGCGCGTTTTCGAATCCCACTAATGTTGCCTTAGTGATTATCTTGAATATGATTAATAGGCAAGGGTCTTAATAATGGAACCGCTAAATGTTATCGATGTGTAATCACTCAAGCAATCACTAAGACAATCACTTAGACAACATCAGTGGGATTCAACACGCGCTATAGAGATAGTAAGCGTTTTGAGGTGGAGTTCCGTTCGGAAAAGGAATATGTGACGTTTTTTTGTAATTCTATGAAATTGTGTTAACGGAAATCAGCAGTAAAAGTAAAAAACATATTTACAAATTTAATTTATTATTATCTTGAAGATGAAATATCGAAACGTTGCATAAATAAAATATTATATTTACAAATTGTTTTATTTTTAAATATTTTAACCATTGAGCCGGTTGGTTTATATTTGAAAATTGAAAAATTTGAATTTTAGCAAAATAATATAATTTTCGCGCCTGCACATTTTTATAGCAAAAAATAGGACGAAAAAAGTCGACCAAAAATGTTTTCGACAAAAATATTAAATCTACAATCTGTAATTAAAATTATTGCTCTTGAATTAATAATATAAAGACGAATTTTCTACATTTTTTATAATAATCGGATAAGGCAAATATCTTCTCAGTTCAATTTTATTTATTTAAACCCGTTCCTTGGTTCTGGCTTGTCATCAGGTGGATTAGGCGAATTTTGTAGTTGTCCTATAAACTTAATATTTCCTTCAATTTCGCTATCTCCAGTATTTATATTAATAAATGAGCACATTGAATTTTGCCTCAATTCTGTTTTTTGAGCCATTTGTGGATTTAGGCTCATAACTGATTGAAATATCGAATCGTCCATTGAATCTCCAACGACTCCCACATCATTTATAATTTCCTGGGCAGTTCTCAAGGACTCAACAAGTGATAATCTTTCATTTAGCGTAGAATTAAAACTTGCAGAAGTAGCATTATTTA
Organism: Oikopleura vanhoeffeni; assembly: GCA_004367855.1. Classification (NCBI taxonomy): domain Eukaryota; kingdom Metazoa; phylum Chordata; class Appendicularia; order Copelata; family Oikopleuridae; genus Oikopleura; species Oikopleura vanhoeffeni. The sequence continues at coordinate 344,338 of SCLH01000116.1, forward strand.
CTTTATAAATTACGGTCATTTGTGGTTTAACAGTAATACCGGATTCTTCGGCGATAGAACTCGATTGATAAGCGCGAAGAACAATCGGCAAAATATCTTTTACGGCAGAATCGTCGTCACCGACCGTGATCATTAGGGTCGCATCAGATGGTATGATACTCATAGTTGCCATTTTATTATCACGATTGTCGCTGAAATGGGATATTTTATCGAATTTTTTAAGGTTGGTTATCTATACTTATATATAATAAGGGGGACCTCACGTTTTGCCGCCCATACAGAAAGCACCTTAAAGTTACTTCGATAATAGCACCACGTTGAGGATAACCAACGCAAGATTAGGAATCTCTGATCAGGGAAGTACAATCAACTCGGGGGGGGCACCGCTACAAGCGTGGACATAATGGGGAGGCTCTGATTGGCTGTCCCATCAACATGATACGAAAAGATAATTCATAGTTTGCGACAAACGTCGTTGCGCTGCGAGTTGATTGGTACCAACTTTTGGGTTGAAACTATAGATCACAATTTCTAGTTTCGATAATATTGTTTATGTACAGAAATTTTATTACAAATCAAAGAATTTCATATGTTTTATAGTAAAAATATCTTGAAAAGAACGCTCGACGGACAAATCTGCCACGACTATTGCTTTCTCTAACATGTTTGCTTGCGGATACGTATTCAATTTGAATATATTTAAAAATAATAATGGCTTGATTATTCAACAATACTTGACAAAAAAATAGTCGTGCCAGTTTTGTCCGTCGATCATTTTTATTAAGTACAGCATGTATATCCTACAGGATATCATGTAAAGTATATCATGTTAAGTATATCAGCAAAGTATATCATATTTCGTATATAATTTTTGATAGTTTTACCGAAAATATATGACGTTCATCGATGCGTTAATTGATAATATTATTGATAATAACAAACTTGATATACTCACTACACTCACTACCAGACGATTTTAAATATGTAATTTCAGAAGTCGAAAATATTTATCAAATTTTTTAGGCTATTTAGAGAAACAATGAATCGGATCGAAAGACTGGCTAAACAATCGGATCGGTCGGATACTTTAACGAAACTATATTGATTATATTTCACCTTATCAACAAATGTGGGGTCATATCACGTTTTTAAGAAAATTTAAAACCATGTGGATCAAGGCAAAATTTTTTGCGGGGTTCGAAAATTTGCTTAGTTACGAGTTCGCTAGAAACGAATTTCCTGTGTTAATTTGGTTATTATTTATTTTCATAAAATCCTCCAAATTAATTCTACGACGTAGAATCTACGATATTCAACTTGCCTGAATTAAATTAGATGAATTACTTGTTCGTCTTAATTAGTTATTTGCATACAGTATAGCTAATTTTTTCAGTATTTCAGACATAAAATGTGACACAAATTGACAAAAAAAATTCTACTATTTACAAGTTGCTATTATTAGTTTTTATCAAATCCAGCAAATACTACGATTTTAAACCTCGAAATTATGATTGTAAACTAGAAGTATGCAGCATACTTCTAGTTTACAATACAATAATTTCGAGTTTAAAATCGCAGTAATTTGCTGGATTTGATAAAAATTAATAATAAGCAACTTGTAATAGTAAGACTTTTATGTCACATTTTATGTCTGAAATACTGAAAAAATTAGCTACTCGATAAAATGCGGGTATTCGCTTGAAAACTTAGTTACTAATGTGACTTTTACGAACTTTCTATCGAGAGCCGATTTTTTGCTCGGTAGCCCTAGACATAGACTATGTGACATATTATACAAATTATGGTTACACCAATAATTAAACACCGTGATTTTATAATGAAAATACGAAAATCTCTATAGTTCGATCACGTGACGACCAAAAAAACATTTATAATTTTTTTTCAATTTGATATATTTTTTGCGCCCAAGAAGTTTCAGCACTATCCACCCAGTTTATATAGGTCGATTTTAATGATGAACACTCTACTCATACCTGAAGCTTAAAAATCGCAGAAAAATATTAATAATATTATATCCCTTTATCACTTTTTGGTTAGATTGCGTAGCCAC
>SCLH01000116.1:347270-369964 GCA_004367855.1 Oikopleura vanhoeffeni
CCCTTGGCTTTTCTCAATGAAACAAGGATCCTAGACCTAAAATCGGAAAATTTTGATATTTTGAGAACATCTAGGAAATGGTCTGAAGTTCAATGTCAAGTGGCTATTTTTTCGAGTTTTACCTCAGAAGCAAGGAATTGAATCGAATGTGACGAAAACGGCCTCTTTGGACGTTTTGATATAAGGCTTTCAGTGGAAAAGCTAGAAATGCAATTTTTGGGATATAAGAAGCTCAATGACTTCTGAATATTGTCAAGTGAGGATTTTTCGAATTTCGTCCTGCTTGGCTGCTAATCGACCAAAAAATGCGCGAAATCGACAATTTTGAAAATAAAAGTCCGAATTAGAAAATTTAAATGCCACCAAAAAATTTCTTGGGTACGGTTTGCTGGAAACGATATTAGCAACTATGGTCTGATTTCAAACAATAACGGTGCTAGAGATCAAAAATAAATTTTGAGGAAAAACTTTATTTTTTTTCTAGAATCCGCTGTGTTAAAAATCAGACGATAGTTGCTTATATTGTTTCCAGCAAACTGTACCCAAGAAATCTTTTGGTGGCATTTACATTTTTTAATTCGGACTTTTATTTTCAAAATTGTCTATTTCGCGCACTTTTTGGTCGATTCGCAGCCAATCAGGACGAAATTCAAAAAATCCTCACTTGACAATATTCAGAAGTCATTGAGCTTCTTATATCCCAAAAATGGCATTTCTAGCTTTTCCACTGAAAACGCCTTATATCAAAACGTCCAAAAAAGGCCGTTTTCGACATATTCGACCCAATTCCTGGCTACTGCGGCAAAAATCGAAAAAAATAGCCACTTGACATTGAACTTCAGACAATTTCCCAGATGTTCTCAAAATTTTCCGATATAATGTCTAGGATCCTTGTTTCATTGAAAAATCCAAAGGACGCGTGTTTAACCGCGGTTAACCAGGTGGTTGGTGGGTTTGGTACTAAATTGTTGAATGGAATCCCGAGATAAAGTATAGATTTATCAATTGTGTTCCTCAGAAATGTTTTATCTGAATTAGTTTAGCCGTACGGAGCCTCCAAAATCTGAAGTTTTGGAACCAGACTAAAGCAGCCAAAAAATAACAATGAGCTGTGCCTCACATCTCTAGGACCACAAGTTCGCCCTCTGGCGGTTGCTGAATTTCACTCAATTGACTGTCTCTTAAATCTATCTCCTGCTAAAATACACATCATGTCGACTCAATTTTGTTGACTAAGTCTTTACCACAATTAACTGTAAAATCGATTTGAAGGTAAGACATTTTTCTATGAAAACTACAGTAGATAATCTCAGAATAATTTCAAGGTAAATTTTAACCGCATTGCTTCTAAAATATCACCATAAGCTTACTCGTAGCTAGAGAGTTAAGCTAATTTCTTCTTTTATACCCCTTTTGTACATAATTTACCAATGGTTGCTTAAAGGGTTATTAGGAAGTCGACTACGAGGATATTTTTATGGACAGTATCCCCTTAACATTATTTTGGCATAGGTTAAACAGGTTAATATTTCGTAACTTAATTACATTAAAGAGTCGCTAATGGTTTACTTGATGAAAATAATCAATTTGTTAAATTTTTTGAAAATTGCAAATTCTAGATCTCCAAAAAGTCTACTTTACATTTTTAAGTTTGTTTCTGTTTAATCTTGAAAATGATAATAAATCGAAACTAGTAAAAAAAATTTGGTATTATTGGTGTTTACTTTCGAACTTTTAATTGATTGTTTGTTTTAATTGATGAATATGATCATAAACGTACAATTAACATAATCGTACAATTACTAACTCTCCGTAGAAATTTTTGAAATCATATGTAAATTATAAAAAATTATAAAAAGAAAAAACACCTTAAATATCCCTTTATCACTTTTTGGTTAGAATGCGTAGCCACTACTTTTTTTAACGTGTGATTTAAACGTTGTGGCTACGCATTTCTAACCAAAAGTGATAAAGGAATCCCTTAAGGGGAGTAAACTTTTTAAAAGGGATATATAACTTTTTAAATATATAACTTATATAAATATTTTAATCCTGCAAAAATGTAAAAGTTCTATTTTTCAAAGCCGTTCTGTACCCAGAGAATGCGAATAAATCAATAATAATAATAAACAGTGAATTATCAGTTACGTTTAGATAATTCAATTATATGTGTTCACTCTGTGTGTTTTTTAGCACAAATTGAAAAACATACGGAATCAGGACTCCTGATACCACATCAAATAACCTTGAACGCATAAAGCGTTAATTTAACTTGAATCGTCGAACAAAAAATGGGGAAATCGACATTCAAAAAAGCATAATGTTTCACAAAAAAATCCGATCCCATCACTGAATTCCGATGACTGAAGCAACAAAAATGGCTGAATTTCCAATTTTCAAAGCCAACGCTTCAAAAACCGCATCCAGCCATTTTTCATTCAAATGGCCAGAATCGCCATCTTGAAGTTCAATAGGAAACCCATCAAGCAAATGTTGTGCGGCTAAAACTGCGAGATTTTTATTTTTTGGCCTGCGGGGATTTCCAGCAAAAATGTGTGAAATTTCGCGCCAAAGGTGATTTATCGTGACCACGGACTCGGAATACTCTATCTTTTTCTGATAAAAGTTTGATCTTGCCTCTTCCGATGCGTTTTGTTGCATTTTTTCTGCGGCTTTTAAGTAACTATCATACACCTCGATGGTTTGTTCTTTGATAACTTTAGAGAAAATGTCAAGAAATGCCTTGTAACCATGAACTCTCAGCTCATCGTCCTCATTCGATAAAATTCTAAGAAAAATGTCGACAACTCCCATAACTTTGGATGTTTTAATTTGCTGGAAATAATTATCTTTTGCTTGGAGCAGTTTCAGAGAGTCTCCATCATCTTCAGAACAAAATGCTTTTTCATCTAATAACTGGCAATAGTTTTTAAAAAGTTCTTGCAGACCAAGTTCTTTTCGTAAAATTCCTTTAGTTGCTATGATTTAAGCTTACTAAAATATCAAAAAATGTTATATAAATTTCACAATAAAAATAAAGACAAAAATCAAATTTTTAACAGAAAGATGTTTTTTAAATTATTTTTGTCAAAAAAACGTATTTTTTTTCTTAACTGTTTCACATGAAAAACTTTTGCTCAAATTTTTATGGATGAAAACGTAAACGGAAATAAGCTATTCTAATTGGCGTTACTATCTACTAATCAGAATCGAGCTGGAAATTAACAATTTTGATTTGAAAATTATTTGGAATTTCACTTATAATAGATTTTTTAAAAAAACTAAATTTCTAAGTCCATAAAATCGTATAATTAATACATTTTTGTATCAATGTATTGTAAACGAAAAAAAACCACTACATAATAGAAAACGTTGTCAACAGCATAAGATATCTTCATAAGACGTTACAAATTTAATAAAAAATTTTGGTTTACATAATAAAGTATTATACGACGTTTTTAGACATCGTGTTAACATGGTTCTTATGTGGCCAGAAAATTCTTTAACTCAGTTTGATTATGTAGAAGACACCCGGTACATATTTGAAGTAACGGAAAAATTTTCAAATTTCGTTACTCTAAATGATACACCGTTACTACAAATCATCACTTTATCCAATTCTTAGTTTTTAAAATAACAATTATTTCATTATATGATTTATATGATACATATAATTTATATCCCCTTATTGACCTGTCGTTAAGATTTGAGCCCTTAAAAACGAGGAGAGTGAGAAACAACGCGGCGTTCAATAACGACTCATCCGATTAACTTCTTAGATAGCTCAAACTGAGCACAATTTTCTAATAAATATAATCATTTAAAATTGATTTAAATCGGACAAATTTTTTTTTTTTTAAGATTACTTAAATTGTTTAATTATTAGTTTTTGTTAAAAGTTGGAAACAATTATCTAAGAAAAAATATAAACAACGGTCTGCTTCGGACGATTTTATATATATTATAACTAGATATTTGTGGCACGTTTGAGTTATCTAAGAATCAAATCGACTGAGTCGTTATTGAACGCCGCGTTGTTTTCTCACTCCCCGCGTTTTTGAGGGCTCATATCTTTACGTCAGGGCAATAAGGGGTTATACAGTTACCTCATAAGAAGCAAAGAAAAAAAATTATTCCCAATGCAAAAATTGTGGCTTGCTAAGGTGGGCCTGACCATTTTTGAATACTTTTTGCAGCAAATGAGTTCTGTAATTTCGTATTAATTTTTGGTTAATACAAAAATATTTCATTGTGTCTTAAAGTTGATCAATAATCATGTTTTTCCTAGTTTGCAGATAAAATTTTTTTGATAGATCCTTTGGGCCTGGTGCTCCGATCTGTCCTGTGTGAATTAATTTAAATGAAACAATCACCACATTTTTTAGAAATAATATAAAGAATTACTAAGCTTTTCCTAAACACGATTTAATAGCGCCATCTAGTGATTCTATACCACGGACATCGTAAAATCTGTTAATACTTGGATGAATTATATTGATTATTGGATATTTTTCGTCAAATCTTTTAAATTTATGTAATTGATTAGATAACTCATCAATAATTTCATCCAACTCGTCATCTTCTCCATGTAAATTAACGGTGCCTGCTTTAGAATGCATAGTATACTGATCGCTGTTATTGGTTATCAAATTTTTTTTCAAAAATTAATATATTTTTTTGCCTTTGAAATTTGAATAACTTTACTTTCTGATACAATCACATCAGCAAATGACTCAATAAATCCCATCATTTTTGAAGCTTGCCCTCCAACGTTTAGGATCATCCAAGGCTCGTATTTTGATTCGTTTTCAATAAATCCCATTCCGAATTCGATAAATGTTCCTTCAAAAACTCTAGATTTTGTCACATTACTGGTTCCACTGGTGACACTATGATTAAGCACCATTTCTATAATCTTAACAGGAATCAACACAAATCAATTTTTTTATCTCATTGAGGTTTCAAGGGAACCGTGTCACAAAAACATACTCTTTCGAGTGAAACTCTGTACTTATTAAAGCAATTGAATTGCATTGTATTTAAATAATTGAATCAAATAAAATCAATAAATTTTCTCACCAAATACTTCAGTTTCCAATACAACTAAATAAAATGCATTTAGTCAGAGTTATCCCGGTGTNAAATAAAAAAATATCTTTTTTCCAACCTAAGTGGATCTTGAAAATGAGGGTTATCTCTATAGCGCGTGTTCGAATCCCACTTATGTTGTCTAAGTGATTGTGCTAGTGATTGCCTTAGTGACGCACCAATCAACTTTGGCACTCCCAATCTCAAGCACCCTTGCCTATTATCATCCTCAAGACAGGCACTAAGACAACATTAGTGGGATTCAAATACGCGCTATAGAGATAACCCTCATTTCTAGGATCCACTTAGGTTGGAAAAAAATATGGCTCCTAGACAGAAATTTATTATTATTACTCCGGAACTTTCGTGTTTTTAGCCAAGAAATAAGCGTCCGCTTTGACAAATTTTGGTCTAAAAATCGAATGGAGCTAGAAAGCTGTGATTATAAGCCAAATTTTCTGCGTGAAATTAATGAGACATTATTGAAATCAGATCGTGAAATCGAAGGAGAAACGAAGATTTTGGCCAAAAAAGCAAAAAGAAACTAAAATGGCCTCCAAAACAAAAGTTGTTGGATTTCATCATAGTAATTAAATGTTTCATGTTGAAATCCCCTCTTTGGGTTTCGTTCTCTTTTACCTCTGTCAGAAATAAACGCAATTCTTGGTAGTGACGTGTCAGTAGCAAGACAAATTGAATCATTTCCAACGCGAATGTCAAAAAATTCAAGACATTTGACATAAGAGTCGACGGTGCCTGGAGAACTACTATCAGCTGACTCGAACATAATCGGAACACTTCCTCTCTGAGACAAAATGCGTTGAAATAAAGCCCTGTTTCGAACAAGGCCATTACCCCTCACGACTTTTATTAAATTTTCAAAATTTTTGCTACGAATTTTACCATCGCTGAACTTTTGCCTTTGAATAACATTTTGAATCAGTATTTCAGGAGTGTTTTGTTTCAGTTTTGCTGGGTCCTGGTCAAAAAACTCAAATTTGTGACAGAACCTCGGGACAAGGGTTGGATCATTCCATTTAAATACTGGTTTTGGCAGTATTAAGTCCAACATATTAGGTTCTTGTGAAGAACTTGTTGAAGATCGCCATGAATTTTGAGATTTATAAGATCGAATTGATTTTATGTCGTCATTGGTGCCAGATTGAGAATGAGAACTGTAACCACCCTCAGAGTCATCTGCAGAAATTGTTCTGGCTATTCCTTGATAAGGATTTATTAAAAACCTTCAAAATCCAGTCAGACGACTTATTTTGTTCAAAGTGCTTATTTATGAAAAATAAAAATTTAATAAAAAGTTTATATCCCTTTACGAGGAGGGTAGATATTTTCTAATTTGGTCTAGTACATTAATATCACTTAACGTACATAATGTACTTGACCAAACTAGAAAACATCTATCTTCCTCGTAAAAGGATATCATCGTGTGTAAAAGTCTTCAAACAATTGATCGGGTTGCAAATATATTATTCTACAGGGTGTAAGGTTTTTCCTTATTTTCAAAATGGATAGATTTTAAATTCCGCCGTTTTGATTGTTGAATCTGAGAAAGACGTAGGTTTTTGCCAAAGCTATTTTAGATGAAGCCCTGACTCAGCTGTATAAAATTGAGGATTTCTGTATTTATATATGAGGTTCTTATTATTATTTCTCTTAATCTATTGTAGTTCTTGAGATGAAGCAATGTTGGCGAACCAAAATTGCGGACCGAGAAAAATTCAAATGAGTTTTTAACTCGAAATTTTTTTTCGATTTGAAAGCTTTTTCCACCGTGATTTTGGATTTATTTTATGTGCCAAAAAATGAAAAAAATATCCATAAAATCAAGAGTACTTTTTTTTTGATTTTCAAAAATCAAATTTTTTTCGATTTTTTCTCTTAAAAAATTCAAAACGTAAATACGACATATCGGATTAAACTTCTGAGGAAGCCATGTTTTAGGAATTCATTTGAGAATTTTTGTTACATAAATAATTTTTTCTCGAGTCTTTAGCTAAAGCTTTATTTTTTCACGAGTGATTTCTCTGGAAGTCAAAATAATAAAACAATGTGATATTTCAATAAATTGTTCACTGAGGAAATTGAGGAGGCAAATTTTATCGAAATTCGCCACGAAAGACAAACAGAGCAATTATCAAACTTTTTTGCTACTGGTTTTCAGTCATAAGCTGAGAACACCCGCTCCGATACGTAATCACCCGCTAGGAAGATTATTATGTTTTTCCTAATAAAAATCTCAGCAGGATATTTGCACATCCTGCCCACAAATATTGTCAAATGCAGCCGCTGTTTATTAACTCGCAGAATTCAAACAAATTCTAAATCTATGAGAAAAAATGTTTTCATTAATTTTCTCTGTTATTTTTTTATAGCGCAAACATTAATTAAAGGATAAAAGGACTTTTTCCGCGTTATCAGAAGTCGCCAAATATCGCAAAAGATCTAATACGTTGGCAAATTATCAGGCGGTACTTTTTATATTAATATGTGAAACTGATTTCATCACCGTTTTTCTTCAATTTAAGGTTTTAGACAAATCTTCTTTTAACGATATTATCTCATAAAAAAATTATCGTAAAAAAACAAAAAAATATAATTTCATATTGTTTTATGAAGTAATTGTTACAGCTTTTGAATTAATAGTTTATATTTTTCCTAACGTATACTGGGAACAAAATATGATTTTTTAAAGTCAGGTTGCCAGATATGGCCACCGGCTGAGTTCGTCACTGTTTTGAATTTCTGAGCTCACCCGTTAAAGGGGTTCACAAATTCATTTCTGTGGGAAAAAGAGCCCAGAGTGAATCAAATAAACGAACAAAAATGGGTCGAGTAGAACATCTCTAGGATCTTACGTTCGCTCACTAGATAAAAAAATCTATTTATTAACTGAAAGTTTACTGTAAATCCTCTCCTTTTAATCTATTTAATTTCACTGGGTTCCCATCGTTGTCCCAGGTTTCCCTATTTATCAGTTTAACAGTATATCTTTTGTTTCTATCATTTCTCCTTTTTGCCTCGAGGGTCATGTGAGAATCAGAAGAAACTTCATCTGGGTCTGCCATATTATCGAAAATGTTGGTGACTTTAACATTTTCAATTTTTTTGCTCTTCTTAGTTTTTTTCTTTCGTGTTTTTTCCTCCTTGATTACTTTTTGAGCTTCTTTTTGTTTTTGAACAAATTCTTCGTATTCTTTCTTTTCGCGGTTAAGCTGCTCAGCTTTTTGTTCTGTTGAGAGCTCAATTTTTTCAACTTTGATTTTAAGTTTCCGTTTTTTCTTCTCTGGAGGATTTCCAGTATTTTCTTTCGGGCTTTTATTGGATTTCACACTAGAAGATGAACTCGTTTCACTTTTTTCCTCTATAATTTTTTCCTTCTCGATATTTTCCGAAATTTTTTTAAGAAGCGGTTTTCTTGATTTTGTAGGGGTCGTTTGATACGCGGCAATATTTTGTTTTAATTCTGCTTGTCGAACCTCAGACACTTCTGAAACTGAAATCTCACATTCTGAAATTTCCTTTTCTGTTTTCACCTCTTCACAGTCGGTCAAAATTTGCTCCTCACTTTGTTGAATAATAAGCCCTGTGTGGGTTAATCTTGGCTCTAAAACTTCTTGTTCATCAACAGTCTCTAGGGTCACTGGTGATTCTTCACACTTCTCGGCCCTAAAAGAGATCGGGATTGATTCAGCATCATCTGAAGTATTTTGATTTCCATCAGAAAATATATCGGTCGGTTCTAAATTTATTTCTGGCGCAGTTACCGACAGATTTGGGACAGGTACTTGTGGAGGTTTACCAAGATTTTTATTTCTATTTCTCTGTGCCAGTTTGCTCATGACGATTTCCCGGTAATTTCTTGGTACCGGTAAAGAGGGCCTTGTAGGTCGATTCATACATTCTGATTCAGAATCTGTGATAGAAACATCTGAAATTTTTCGCATAACTGGTCGTCGGACAGAACGAAAACCGGTTGTTTTAGGCTTTGCATCAAAACTTGAAGATGACTTTTCTTTATGTTCAACAACCAGTGGTTCGAGAGAGGCTGTTATCACAATTTCATCTAATTGTTTTATTGGTGATGGAACAACTTCAGGGACTTGCTCAATTTGTTTTATCGTCTCAGTTTTAAATTCTGGTATCGAACTTTTTTTGGATATATTTGATTGAATTTGAACCGATATTGAATTTTTAACCGGTACTTCTTGTTCAATTAATTCCGGTTTAGTAGTATTCATTTCTTTAACAGCTGGTGTGATTTTTTCTTCACTTGTACCGTGAGAATCGGAGGTAGACGTCGGTGGTTCATCAGAAGATTTAGACATCGGTACCCAGTTATGACGTTGACTGGCATGTGTGGTTGTGGTATTTTTAAAGTCATTACCGGTTAACCGTTTGACCATATCCGCCAGTTCATTTCCACTTTTCTTTTTTGGAGTGATTTTTTTGATATTTAACGATTTATATTGATTATCTGCGGGGTTTTCATATGTCACAGTCGGTTTTTCTTCAATTACTTGTAGTATAACCGGTTTTTTCACATTTTTACTCTGATCAGTATCTGTTGTGACCGAACCAATTGTTTCGCCGTCAAATTCATCTGTTGTGCATGAATTAAGCTCAGCTCCGGACGAAAAGTCCGAAAAAGAGCTTAACTCATCATCCGATATTTTATCATTTATTTCAAGTTTTTTAGTTACCTGGTGCTCGGTCTTTTGGTGTTTAAGCATCTCTCTATTTAAGGTAGTCTCTAGTTGAGCACTTTTTCAGTGTTTTTGAAATTTTTCATCATTCCATTTTTAACGAAGTTTTTGTCAAAAATAAAGTATAAAAATCCTAAATTATTTTTAATTTTTATTTTTGGTCTGACTTGCGTTTTGCTGTAGCGCTGATAGAGCACTTTTGTCCTGAAAGGTTAGTCCTTTGATTCTTCCCGAGAGCAAGAATAGCTAAAGCAAAACCACGGTACCAACCGCAAAATCACGTTCTATAGATAGTTTTTGGTAGTTTAGCTGCACTGGCCATTTAAAATTGGTTATTCGATTTATTGAAGACGGTGCCTTTTCAAGCGTCACGTTTTTAAGTGTGTGATTTTTATAATTATGCATGTACTTAAAATAATTTGACTTTTTCTTAGTTTTGTTGAGTTATCGGTTAAAAACGCGATTATATTAACCCCAAAATTTTAATAACATAATAAATAAGGTGTTGCTGTTGACTTTATCCCTTTACGAGGAAGGTAGATATTTTCTAGTTTGGTCTAGTACATTATGTACGTTAAGTAGTACGAATGTACTAGACCAAACTAGAAAATATCTACCTTCCTCGTAAAGGGATATTGAACAGATGATGGGTAGTCTTGGTTTTGACTGCGGATAGTTGCTTGAAATCCAGTATTAAGGATAATTTTTTGACAATTAGTAATGTTTTGAATCTGTGTTGACTTAAAGTTAAGGACTTCACATAATTTTCCGGAAATTTGTGACCAGGCTTTAATAATTAATGATTCGGCATTTATTTGTTTGCATTTCCTCGAGTACAATTTGTGGGTGTAACTGTTAGCCTACACACTGTAACATGCAAGTTTGTTTATAATTTCTTGGTCATAAGCAACGTTTGGGATAATTCCATTTCAAGTTTTTTATACGATTAAATTGCATTTATTATTTATGACTTTGAATGTTTATTATTCATTAAATATATACATAACTATATTCATAAGTATAGGCGTCATTATATTCTTTAATTTATATAGCCCATTATTAAGGTCACTTTTCACAACTTACAAATATTATTTTGACAAATATATTGCATAATCGGACATATCCGCCAAAGCACTTAAAGTTTGTCTTAACCCACACCTGCACAAGCGTGTTTCAGATCACAGAGACCAAAAATAATCTGGGGAAGTGTCATTTTGGCCGGCGGAATATCGGAACAGACCATCGGAAATGCATTATTTGGATGCAATTTTTTGTTTTATGCAGTTAAAACAGCACTGGAACCAGATAATTGGAGCTTCAACTACCTTGAGTTTCTGTAAACAACGTCCAAAGTAGAGCCGATATATCGGCTCTGGTGCCTTGGCGGAACTTTTTTTCTGTGATTCTAGGGGTTAAATTTACAGTTTTCCATTCATATTTTTAATTTTTTAGTGAAATTTTTAATTTTCTTATTAAATTTCACATTTTCGAAATCTATCAAATATTTTCGAATGAAAATTAGATGAAAAATTTCTTCGCAAAAATTACAATTTTTGCATAATATATAATTTTTCTCATAAAAATATATTGAAAGCTTTTTAATTTGAAATTTTAATGCAATTNAATTTGTTATTTCAAGGATAGATCTTTCCAATCTATGTTTCGTAATGGTCTTATCTTTATTGGTTCAGCTGTACGAAGCCTTGTAAATTCCAAAAATTACTTACATAACCCCCTTAAATCCAGCCCTCCTTCCTAGAAATGTTCCACCTTCATTATTGTTCGATTCCTTATTGTGTACACTTTCAGGCCGTCAGTATATAATGGGCAAAAGCCAATAATACTTTATGATCTTAAATTCTGATTGAGTACTTAATGATAATTAATTCCGCCCTAGGGGCGGAATTAATTAACATTAAGTACTCAATCAGAATTTAAGTTCATAAAGTATTATTGTACTTTTGCACACATTATATTCTTTAATTTATATAGCCCATTATTGAGGTCACTTTTCACAACTTACAAATATTATTTTGACAAATATATTGCATAATCGGACATATCCGCCAAAGCACTTATAGTTTGTCTTAACCCACACCTGCAGAAGCGTGTTTCAGATCACAGAGACCAAAAATAATCTGGGGAAGTGTCATTTTGGCCGGCGGAATATCGGAACAGACCCCCGATAGTTCCCCTTATTTTTAATTTTAAGAATTTTGGTGAGTTCCAGAAATTTCTCATCAGACCGGAAATGCATTATTTGGATGCAATTTTTTGTTTTATGCAGTTAAAACAGCACTGGAACCAGATAATTGGAGCTTCAACTACCTTGAGTTTCTGTAAACAACGTCCAAAGTAGAGCCGATATATCGGCTCTGGTGCCTTGGCGGAACTTTTTTTCTGTGATTCTAGGGGTTAAATTTACAGTTTTCCATTCATATTTTTAATTTTTCAGTGAAATTTTTAATTTTCTTATCAAATTTCACATTTTCGAAATCTACCAAATATTTTCGAATGAAATTTAGACTGCTTTAGCTTATTTAAATAGAATAATTAGATGAAAATTTTCTCATTTCTTCGCAAAAATTACAATTTTTGCATAATATATAATTTTTCTCATAAAAATATATTAAAAGCTTTTTAATTTGAAATTTTAATGCAATTTACATGTATAGAGGTTGTATTTTCAAGCAAATTAAATTGTGTCGGTGAATTACCAATGGTGATTTACTTATTTTTTTTTACTTCCAGATGAGAAAATAATTCCAGTTTAAAAAAATCAAGTTAAAAGTAGTTTTTGGAGCTCGAGCGCCGTTTGGACGCGATATATATCGATCATTATGCCTGGGTAACTTTAAAAACTTTTTCGCCTGTTAAAAGAATAGAGAATAAGTTTTTAAAGTGACCCAGGCATAATGATCGATATAGCCTTAGTCAAGATTCTTTATATCGAAAATTAGAAGGGCCAACCAGAACATTTTTGTCACCTCTTTGTAGTCCGACTATCTTTTTTGATAACAAGCCCGTTTGATACACGTTTAGATCTTGAATCAAAATCGGCGTGAAAACCTACCCAATTCTTGATATAAAAGTATACTTTAAAATTTTTTTGGGCTTATTATGAAATTTAACCTCAGAGGAGATAGATTTCAAAGCTAAAAATCGTGAAAATGGCCAAATATTCGTTTATTAAACGACTAGAAAAATGAAGATAATTTTTGATCAAAAAACACAAAATTTTTATTTGTAAAACTAGTCAGTGGCATGAATTTACACAAAATTATATTTCTGCAAAACAATCACAATAAAATTACGTCTGTTATACAGGCCATTTCTTAAAAAAGCGCTTTTTCTCTCTTTTTGGCCATTATAATGGAAAAATATTTTTCTTCTGTGTAAACCGCTAGACCGACAAAGTTGTGGATAACACCCAGAACTGTCTGGAGTTAATTAATATCGTCTTCAGAAACAAATTAATAGTGCTCTGAAAACATCTGCCGGAAAAAGAAAACTTTTTCAGAATTTTTTTTGAAATATTAATAAAAAAAGGAAACCATAGATGTTTATGAAAAAATAAGCTTCAGAAACGTTTCGCTGCAAAAAATTGACAATTTTTGTAGTACACATTAGTAATGCGACTTTACGCTCCTTGAAGTTACAAAAGTACCGCAGAGTTATTATTATTATTATTTGTTTATTGCAATCTAGTGTGTGTGTGCAGATTGGCTACAATATAGAACTTCATCAGAAAATATTTTATAAATATTGAACTGTTTTCACAATATATCGTTAGAATTTACAGGTTAATAACTAATAATGTTTTAATGTTCAGTTTTATTAATTTTTTTATAAAAATAGTTTATTGTAACAATATCATGACTGGGAAAAATTATACAGTATGCTACAGTATGTCTAATAGAAGTATAATACCCATCACAATACTACCGCAATTTTAGTTACTTTTGAAAATTTGTGTCCAGCATTTGAAAATCATACGTTTTAATTTTAATTTTGCACTTTTTTCACATTTTTGTCTTCTTATTTGACATTTTATACACCTCAAAAATATTTTAGAAATATAGCTGTACGATTCCCTGCCTATCTTTGAAAGATATATTTTATTTTTGCATAACTCTTTTATTCAATTTTTACGTATTTTTTCAGAAATGTTCTCCCCAATCCTAGTACACTAACTAACCATTTATGGAAACCCCCTGGAATGGAAACCTATACTCATTTAATGGAAACCCTTAGGTAGTTTTTTTTATAGGCGGGACAGATTTCACTTTTCACCACGGACTAACCGTAAGAGCTATCAAAAAACGGTTTTTTGCATTCAACTGGAAATTGAAAAAGCTTAGGCCAAAATTTTTTGTTTTTTTTCACTTAACCGGTTAACTGGTAATTGACGGTTTTACCTGTTTCTTCGGTTTCTCTTATATAATAAACACAAATACCTGAAATACACGTTTTTATAATGAAATTTTATGGAGAATTTTTTTTGACATCACAAATTTTGAACTTTGACACCGCTAGGGGTGTCAAATTACACTTTTATGTATCTCTTAAGTTATATACCATATCAGTACGAATGATATACTTACACCTGAGTAACTTTTGAGAAGAAAAAATTTGGCATAATTTGTATGACAATGACACCATCTAGGGTGTCAAATTCATTTTTTTAAATATAATGGATGTACAGATGGAAATACGACTAACATGGGCAAACTTTTCACGACAAAATTTTTGGCAATATTTTTGTTGTAATTCAACACCATCCAGGTGTCAAATCTACCACTGTCCACTAGCATCAAAAAATGATACTCGTGGATATCATTTGCATCAAATATCAGTCAAGTATTATCAACCGACGGCAAATTCGATTGGTTTATCTTCAATTTTTATAATAAGCTATAATTATTCCGGAAAGTTGGGCTATCAGCGGCACTTGTTGAAATCGTTTCCATAAAAAGCAAAATTTTTACCATTTTAACTGATTTTTTATTATTAGGTCATACTCGAATTCAGACTGTAAATGGCTCAAAACCAAAAGAGATAGTTAAAAGATAAAATTCAAATGAGAATCAGCTCCCCTGTTTATGGCTCGCTAGTACTTACTGCTGTGACAATAACGATAATTGTCAAATATATTTAAATTCTTCAAAATCTGTCAAAAACGGTTCTGGAAAATTCATCAATTAAAATTAGAGTGGAACAAATTTAAATTTTTTCATCTCAGATTTGTGATGCCGCGGTGACATTCTAAAAGGTTAAAAACATTCATTAAGAAAAAGCGTTCATTTTCTAAATCTTCAAAACATATTATATTCACATTACTCTCTTCATTTTTTGGAATAAAATAAATTTGCTACGAATATTTGTGCCGAAAAGCTGCTCGTGTAAGTCGTCTTTAATACTCTATATATTTATATCTGCAGTGTGATTCTGAACCACGCTACGTTATCTATATGTAAAGCATTATCGCACAGCTTTTTCTTCTGAAAAGTACCCCAAACAACATATTTCATGCAGGTATGTACAGGCTAAAAATACAAACAAGTGTAAGTTGACACCTCTGGAATGGGTTGAATTACACAAAAATAATGCCAAAACAAATTGTCGTAAAAAGTTGCCCTATGTTAGTCTATTTCCATCTGTACATCTATTATATATAAAAAAATTGAATTGACACCCTAGATGGTGTTCATATGTTCATAAAAATTATTGCCAATTTTTCTTTCAAAAATTACTCAGTAAGTATATCATCCGTAACTGATGATGTATAACTTAAGGAGATACATAAAAGTGCAATTTGACACACCCCTAGCGGTGTAAAATTTTCAAAAATGTGATGACAAAAAAATTTTCCATTAAATTTCATTACAAAAACGTTATTTAGGTATTTTGTTTATTATTAAGAGAAACCCCGGTAAAACCGTCATTACCGTTGAACCTCTGTGAGCATATAAAAAAGTTCCGCCAAGGCCCAGAAGCCACAATTGTGGCTCTACTTTGAATGTTGTTCACAGAAAGCTTAAGGCAGTTTGGATTTTAATTTGTCTGCATAAGGAAGTGAAGGTCATATTTTTGCATTCGACATTTCATGATTATAGAATTTTAATTTTGAGTTCTAGAAAAACTAGTGGAAAAGCAAGGTGTACCATATACACGTGATACACGTCACAGTTGTCTCTACAATTTTTATCTCTGTTCGAAAACAATGCACAAGAATCTGGCCTACGTCATAGTTTTTGTCCCTTTTGATTTATATCTCATAAATCAAAAGTAATTTATAAATAAGTCAAAATTTTGATTGAAAATCATGAATTTTTTGATGAAAATTGTTTATTTTTCCCTATAAAAGCAGATAATGGCATTTTTTTCCATTATTTTCGAGTAAATATGGAATGAAGTACAACTGTGGACAATGTTTGAATTGGTTAAATTCACTTTTATAATAACTAAATTTTTTCATGTGATACTTGAAGTTTGAAAATTTAAATATTTCACTTCCTAAGAAAAAATGTCTGCCCCTAGTACCAATAAATTTTTTTTCAACTGTATGCATGCACAAAACACTTTCCTAAAAACTGGCTAATCCCACATTTGATTTGTATGTCCAAGTTCCGAATAATTTTTACGGAAGGAAACATAGGCTCAAAATCCTGATAAATCAACTCCCGTAATGCGGAACAAACATTCGAAGAAAAATTCAATATTATTTCTTGAACGCGAATCTAAATTCTTTATAAGTATTTGAAACAAAAGATTCCTCGATCCAGTTTTTTGTCTTTTTTCGATGATTAGGTATGCCTGGAGCCACAATGTGGCTCTGTGCTCACACAGGGTTAACCGGTCAAGTAAAAAAAAACAAAAAATTTTAGCCTAAAGCTTTTCAAATTTCCCCAGTTGAATGCAAAAAACCGTTTTTTGATAGCTTTTATGGTTAGTCTGTGGTGAAAAGTGAAATCTGTCGCGCCTATAAAAAAACTACCTTAGCCATTAAATGGAAACCCCTTACCATTTATGGAAACCATTTTTGAAAAACAAATAATTATCATTTATGGAAACCATTTTTGAAAAACAAGGCATGTTTGAGTAAAATAAACTCTGTTTTTGGTGCTTAATTTGCTCAAAACTATTCTAAAAAGTTTGTTGGTTTCTGCTGCCCTATAATTGATCTCTGAACATGTTATTTAGAAAAAAACTCGAAAATTTTCAAAAAAAAATTCAATATTTTGGCTGAAAACAACTTTTCAATTTTTGCCAAAAATTACCATGTAATGGAAACCCATAACCATTTAATGGAAACCCATAACCATTTATGGAAACCATTTTTTTTTCGCAAAAGTGGGTTTCCATAAATGGTTAGTCAGTGTACATATATTTTTCTACCCTAAATAGTCTGTCAACATCTGTCAATCCGAAAAAAAAGTTGTCAAAATTACACACAATGAGAAAAAATCATTTTAAAATTATGCCGACTAATTATCTTTTAAATTATAGGCTCTAAAGGACAGGGTAGCAAAATATAGCAACAATTTTACCTTTAACACTTTTACTTCACTTTTTTACATCTTATTTAATTTCACTTACTCTGTAACATTTATTAATTGTATTTATACACTTTATATTATTTTATTAAAAATTTATTCTTCAAAAAAATTTTCCTGTACAAACAAAAATTTCAGAAATCTTCTTCTTTCTGACGGTCGATCTTCTGCGGCATTTTGTATTTCTCGTATCAGTTCTTTCAACTAAAACTGAATATTAAGAATCGAAAGTGCCAAAAATGCCAAACTATTAAAATTTTATTCTTTTGCAAAAAATTCGCACAAAATTTATGCCCTTCCTTCCAAAATAATGTTGGTTCATTCTGAACACTCAAACAACTTGTTTTGACCGAGTTTCTACCTGATGATAATCAGCACTCAAAACCATAGTTTTAAAACGATAAAAACTGGGGGCATACGGTGCTGATTATTTCCCCCACAGTTTTGACCGTAAAAAGTTGAATCTGTGATGGCAAAAATTAAAATGGAGTACTCCACATTGCAATTTCGTAAAACAACCCTTAAGAACTCATGGGAAAATCCGCATGAGTTCCCTACATGATTATTAAATTGTACTAAAAATCTTTTCCAATAAAAGTTTTAAAAATATCGTAAAAAATACGTATTATACGTATCAAATCAATTGACAACAATCGATCATACTTGTTTCTTCGAGCCTCTTTTAATTTTATATGTATGATACGTATGATCTACTTTCCTCTCTAAATTTGATACGTATAATACGTATGATTTTTTAAAATGTTGGTCCAAAATAGCCTTATTTTCAATATTTTTATTCGCACCCTTTAATTTATATTATGGTTGACCCAATAAAGTCCTTATAGGGGTTGGTTGCTTCGATTGGTCTTTGTCTCGCGGTAGCAACTATGCAGCATAGTCTATGCTCTGATGTTTACTTCAAACGAGAGACCATAACATAATATTAATACAAAACTTCTAAATTTTCCATCATCCTCTATTTTTGAAATCGGAGTCCAGCCAACCCAAGCCAGACAAATACATCTGGCTTGCCGAGGTCTGCCATAGACCATGGTCCATAGTTCTCAATATCGTTATCAGCAAATCAAACCCTAAGAATCTTTTTGTCATATTCATCATTTTCAATAACCCCTTTATGTTCAAAATTGTCGAATTTTTAAATTTCGAATTTTGTCACCACCACAAAACAATTTTAAATGCACAGACCTTATAAAATCAGTTTCTTAAAAACTGAGAGACTCATGTTAGCCCCCTTACTCATAGAGCCATAAAAGTGAGTTTCATTTTTTTGAAACGACCTGAAAAGACAAAAATAATTAAAAACAAAGTTGAAGGTTCAAATCGCCCATAGAGTTTACCATTAATTTTCGAAAAATCAAAATCAAAATTTTTCTCATGAGCCGTTCGCAATATATTTAATCGTACTTTTTTTGGATTTCTCTAAAATTTTTCTTTATCAGCTTTATCTCATAATTTATTTGTAAAAAAACAAGGTCTTAAATACTCAGTTTTTGGGAATTCGTCTTGACCATCTTTAAAAAAAATAATAATGTTTCTATTAAATGTAGAACTTTTTTTATTTATTTTTGTTTGAAAACAGAAAAATTGCTCATGAAGAGAAAGCAGAGCGGAAATATAAGGCGCAGACATTTGTTTAACCACTATTTCACTACTTCAGAGGATCAGAGATCAGATCAAGAAAGCCCATGTTTTACTCTATTTATTAATTTTGCATATAATTACAAAAATCTTATAGTTATCACTAGAGAACAGTGTGAGTCCAACTCTGTTATTCCACAGCCTTAATTAAGCACTCAAAGTGTTAATTATCTAAATTTAATAATCCATAAAGTTAGTCTATCCTTTACAATGACTGAAAATAATTTAAACGAAAGCACTTATAGGCACTTATGGCTTTCATGCCTCAGGGGGATATCAATACTCAAATGAGTAAGGGGTTAAACCGCGGTTCCCTGGTGTTTAGTGTACGTAACAAAGTCATGCATACAATCGCGAGATCTGAGATATACTTTCAGAAATGTCTGAGTTAAGGGGGTACTCAACGTTTTGTTACGAAGTCTAACAAAGTACGAAGTCTCACAAATGTCATCATTTACTGCCACCACCCCCCTTGGGGACAAAAGGAGAATAAGGAACTGTATTAAGTAAGTCAGGCGAGTAAAATATCACCATTTTTCTTGAGACATGAATTGACGTCTATTGATACTTTCAACCCTCTTAATTGAAGTTGCAGCCAACTTCTTGAGAAGCCAATAGCGCCAGTAAAGTCTTGTTATTTTATATAGATGTTAAGCTACATTTATCTTTTTACTTTCGTTCACATAATATATCAGGAAAAAAAATATTGACATCAAATGGTTCTGCTGGTTTAAAAATTACAAGGCAGAGATTAATTGGTCAAATAAGTTTTTCAAAATTGATTCAGGAAATTTAAGCTTGGCTAATGGAAAGGAATCCTCGGCTAAGTAGAAGAATAAAGCAACAAAAGCAAGTAAAAATAATGTTTTATTTTCACATATATATTCCCTGTTCACACTTTGGTGATTTTTTTAATGTGCAAGCTTCTATTATAAGCTTTCTGAATGCTGCTTTCACATACAAAAATTCAGTCCGAGCCAAAATATCTGCTCGGAAAAAACCGAGCAGGTCCGATCAGATCGTTTTTTTTTCGATCCGATCCGATGACATTTTTTTCAAATCGGGTCAAATCCGATCAGCAAATTTTGAAATGTGCTTCCGATCAGATCCGACATTCAAAATCTGCACGGGTGCCCTTCCCTGAATTACACACTAGTTTAAACAGTCTGATTGTAACAATATCTATATGATATATAGACTATACATCATGTGCTTAGTGATTGCTTGAGTGATTACACACCGACCAAATTTAGCGGTCCCAATATCAAGCACCCTTGCCTATAATCATANTCAAGATAATCACTAAGACAACATTAGTGGGATTCGAACACGCGCTATAGAGATAGTAAACGTTTTTGAGATGGACTTTGGTTGGTAAAAGGATATCCTTTATCTAACCGAAGTCACTCCTGACCTTGATATTTATAAATAAATTGATATATAATTAAGGAATTCTTTAAAAAACAAGCTTTTTCACGCTAGACTAAAGCAGCGTTTTTAGCGTTAAATTAATTAAAATTGTGATGAAAAAGTCCTGACTTATCATAGCTGGTGCAATACACAGATGATTTATATAACTTGCTTTAAATACAAATTACAGATTACTTAGCTGTGACGTCATCACAATCACTACTCTTTCGCAAATTACACAAGAAATACGGCTTATTAAAGAAATATTTCTAAAAATTTACCATTATGAACCGTGTGCAATATATTAAAAGAAAAATTCGTTCATAAAAATGATTTTATCTTTTAAGTCAAAATGATTATAAATTTATTTTTCCAAAACAATTTATAAATAAAAAAAATAATGCTCAATTGATATCACTTTAATTAATTTGCTACTTCATTAACGTTACAGAAATTTGAATTTCGATATTTAAAATTTTGAAACGTTAAAATAGATGTGGGTGTAAAATGTTGGAAAATTGCAAGCAATTCTGGTATCGCGATTTTTATCATTTGCATGTGATCAAATACTAGGCTCAGGTGAGCATCTCTATTTTCTGTTCAATAGCGCAAGATATTTCTTGTGCCTCTACTTTGCATCAAGAAATATTCTGCTCTAGTTAATATGAATGAAAAATATTGAACAATAACTTGATTTCTTGCCGAAATTCTGCATTAAATGATGTACATAAATCAATCGCGGTCATCCTATAAATAAAACGTTTTGTCAATTTTTAGTAACTTAGGTAAAAATGAAAAATCGGGCTCAATATTTCTTCAAATTAGTGTTTTTTTTATAATCTCTTAAAAATTCGGTGATATTTGTTCCAATATGAAAATTTATAAGAATACTGGCAGGAGAAAACAAGCTGAACATAAAGAGATTTTGTCGAGCCGATTGTCGAGTCGGTAGCTCTAGAACCTCAAGTTCGCTCACTTTAGGGCGCTAAAAGTGAAATCGTGAGAATGCATCTCTTCTTAAATTATACATCTAATTGACTCAATTGTTTGGCCATTGGTTAAGAGTGAATAGCTCTGAAACCAGTCGACTACAGTGGGTAACCCTCAAAAATGTTTCAAAGTAAATTTCAAAATCACCACATCACTTCGAAAATATCGCCAAAAAATTTGTCGTCCACGTTCTACTGACGGTATAACCCTTTATCACACTTTTGTTACTTTCTCGGCCCTACTACTTAAAAACACACTACGTTTGCTAATCAGGACCGAGAAAGTAACAAAAGTGTGATGAAGGGATAAGCAACCATGAGTCAATTAACATACGGGCGATCAAGGGTGAAGCTACTTTTGTTTGCCCATCGTGTACACAATTGACAAATTGTTTCTTTTACGATCATCAGAATGTCAACTTCAAGAAAATATTTGGTGATATTTTAATTTCTTAACATAACTAACTATCTGTAAAAATATTAAAAACCACTTTTCATTGGAACTTAACCTGACCATAGAATATTTTTTAAGACGATATTAATAAACTTCAGACTTGATATGAAAGTTTTTTTTCCATGAAAAATGGTCAAAAATGGCAAAAAGTAGAGAAAAACAACTTTTTTGAGATAAAAATTGACCTTCAATCGCGTTTTGATATCAAAAAAATGATATTAAAAAATCTTACTATCTAGAGAAATGGCGCCTATTACACCCACAATTTTATCTGGCATTTTTAACTAGCATAAAATTCTGAAAAATTTAGTGCCAAATGGCACTTATCGAGTGTACAGCCGAGTGTTAAAAATTTCATCGATAGTTTAGAAATGAAAATCGCGGACCAACTCATTAGTTGACATACGGATATTTAATAGATACAAAAAAATTAAATAAGTGATTCTACCTGATTTTTTATTGAAAATTCGAAAAATCACAAATTAAAAATTTTGGACATGATTTGCGGAAAATTTTCATAATATTTCCATAAAATTCGACAGAAGATGAAAAATAAAGATTTTATGATTTTTCAAACGGCTGTCAGAAAATATTTAGACATGCATGAAAAAGTTAAAATGGCTATTTTTTTTCACAGATTCACACAGATTTCAAAAAAAAATAAGAAAAATTTTGGACAAAAAATGCGGAAAATTTTCATAATGCTTTGATTTTTTTTGAAAATTTTACGAATTCAAAAATTAAAGTTCGGACTCAAATCTTTCCTAAAATAGACAAAAATTATTTTTATAAGTAAATGCACATTTATTCTGGTTCA
>SCLH01000116.1:456568-530342 GCA_004367855.1 Oikopleura vanhoeffeni
GAAAAATTCTTTGATTTGGATTCAGAATCACCAAAAAACTGTATTTTTCTCTAGTTAACATAGGGTCAAAATACTGTTTTTGGTTATTCTGAAGCCAAACCCAAAAAATTTCCCAAAAACTCAACAAGGCGGTCTGCTCACGTTTTGTCCGGTTAATTTGAATCATAAATCATTGTTGTACTTTGAAAACTCAGGGAGGAGATACATTTTGACAAATAGCAAATTTTCATTGGAAAAATTCTTTGATTTGGATTCAGAATCACCAAAAAACTGTATTTTCTCTAGTTAACATAAGGTCAAAATACAGTTTTTTGATGATTCTGAAGCCAAATCAAAGAATTTTTCCAAAAACTCAACAAGGCAGTCTGCTCACGTTCTGTCCGGTAAATTTAAACCATGAATAATTGTTGAACCTTAAAAACTCAGGGAGGAGATACAGTTTGAAAAAATAATTCCGTCACTTTTGTAAGCACGTTTCTGATTGGACGAGCCATCCGTCACTTTCGATTGTTTTTTAACATGCAANAAATATTAGGCCACCAAGGCTTCGGTGATATTATTGAGATTAGCCAGTTTGTAGAACTAGCCTTTAACTTGCGTGCAAGATCTGTCAAAACTTATTTGTATGCATACACTCCCCTACACATAAGCGACACAAGAGGACCCAAGCCAAAATGGTAAAACTATCTCCTCCTAGATTTTATGTTGAAATTGGCTAAAATTTTGACAGAACTTGTAAAAATGGTAGGCCAAAATAAACTTGACCAGTTTTTCTAGTTTCGCTCTAGTTTTTCTAGAATGAGAGAAAAACCACCGTTTTTTAGCAATTATTTGTCGGAAAAACTATCTCCTCCTAGGAAAAATTATAAAAATCTTTCATTTTTTTTCTGAGCTAGCTTATACAAATACAAATAATAAACTTGAGCACTTTTTAGATTTCAACCTAACTAGATTTTAATTAGATTTGGAACTCGAAATATAAATTTTAAAAGGTCACGTGAAAAAATTTACAAAAAAAAGTGCTTCGATTTTTTCGAAAGAAAGCTCAAAAGAAAGCTACTGAAACACTGATCAGAAAGTTGGCTTACGTCAGGATGATATTTTGACGTTTAAGATGTTTAATTGAAGCAAACGTTATTTTTTTAGTTCATTTTGAAAAAAAAAATACTTAAAAAAAACGCGAAAAAAAATACTTAAAAAAACGCGAAAATTTCGAATTTTTTTTATTATTTGGTCGGTAGAACACTTTTTCATCACCCTGGGTCATTTTGAAGCATTTATTATGCACTTAAGGTCCCATAAAGCCAGCGACCAGTACCCCCTTAAGGAGGTTGTGGGTGCTTAATGTTGTAAATATGCAAGCAATTCAAAGTGGCTTTTAGTTATAGCATGACTTTTTTTTCGAAATAATTAGAAATATATTTGACCAGCCAACTCTTCACGGTTCGTTTGAACACAAAACAGTACTTGAATTGTGGACTGTCAAGAAATGTGGTCCTTGTTAATCAGCGTTGGATTTTTGTTCTCCATCAGGGAAAAACTTTTACATGATGCAAACAATTGTAATGAATTTTTCAGGGGTTGTACTTAGGCTATCACCTGTCCAAATTTCGGCCCGACCGACTACATTATGTGACATAATTTATGTCTGATTCCGCTTATTTTTTGGGCTGTGACTTTATTTCAACATACACTTTTTGGCAATAGCACCGATCCGGCCAAATTCAACAGCTCATTCAGGTTTTACGAGTTGAAACTGCTAAACGTAGCCTAATTTTGTCCAATTTTGAAAATTTGAAACGGTCGGACGACCGACTTTATTATGTAAAAATCAGCTGATTTTTTGTCTGTGACTTTATTTTAGCTTATTTAATCAATGCTAGAGCGCTTATTCAAATTCAATTCCTAATACAGTATGAGTTTTTTCTCTCCCGAAATCAGAAAGTGCTGATAATGGATCCCTCATCAATTGAAATTTTAAGTTGAAAAAACACATACTGTATTGGTTTTAGTGTTTAAAGGTGACACTCCAGTTGAACACCAAGAATTTCGCGTTTTCATATTTTCAATTTACGGTCAAACTCTCCCGGAAAACGGTAAAAATAGATTTTCTTCATTGTTGTAAGAAAATACATTTTCCTATTTTTTGCCAATTAACGTCAAAAAGAAATAAACTGAGATCACTATTTAAATAGTGAGTGGGTTTTTCACAATCTCAGAAAATTTGTTTAATATATGTTAAAAAATGCGAATGTTATTAAGCATTTGAGAGTTAAAACAAGCTGAAATTCAGCATACTTTAAAATTGCCCTCTGGCCATGAAAACTATTTATAGAAATTGATATTTTTCCGACCGGTTATCCTCATAGTTTGAATTTACATATGCAATTTCAAATTTATTCATTTCTGCAATATTTTCAAAGTTATAGCGATTTCAAATTGCTTGCAATAAAGATTTTACACCCACAACCAGGGGAAAAAGGATGGAAAACCCACGCAAAAGCCATCCCTTTAACAACCCTGCCCATACCTCCTAAGATAAAGAATATTTCAGATGCTTACGAAGAAAAAAATGAAACAGACGGTAATTCTATTGATGAGAAATCCCAACTCGAATCCCACATTGCTCCCCAACTCGAATCACAACTCACATCCCAATTTGCATCACAACTCGCATCTCAACGTAAGTATGACTCATAGTGTATGGTTTACACTAGGCCATTTTTTTCATATCTATTATAAAAATTGTCATATGATTAAGGGGGTATGCGACTCTGATTTGACATTTTCTCGGTTAAATATACTGAAAACTAAGGACTTATGAGAAAACCGAAAATGCTAATTTGTAAATCTGTCTTTAATCTTGCGAAAAAGTGCCACACAAATTATTTTTTACCATAACACCAATACGTACAGTATCGTAACAAGGTGAAATATTCCAAACTTCAAAAACATCTCCCCCAGACGTATATCAAAATTGAGCTAAATATCACAGAATACGTAACGGTAGTATGTCAATCTTTCGCTCACGCCTTTTTGACCGGCGACGGAAACAATTCTAGAAACGCCAACAACCGCGATTTTCACAATTCAGACTTCAAAATCTATCTCCTCCTAGGATATATTTGCAAATGGCTCAAATTTTTACCAAGTTTCCTAAGAACAATGTAAGAGACTCTCACTGCTTTTTTTGCATTTCCAAGCTACAATACTCGAATATGATTTGGTCATTTCCAAAAATTTCCAAAAAAAGGCTTGATTTTTTTCGAAAGTAGACTCAAAAGAAAGCCAGTGAAACACTGATAGAAAGTTGGCTTACTCAAGGCGCATTTGAAGTTTTAAGAGGTCAAATTCGAGCAAACGTTATTTTTTAACTTCAATTTAAAAAACTTAGAAAAAACCGAAAAAATGCAAAAATCAAAAAAATTTTGATGATTGGCTTCTTATACACTTAATTATCACCCGATCAATTTGAGCATTTGTGATGCCTCTAACCTTATTAAATCAGAGTCGATACCCCTAAAAGGGGCAAAAAGACCAAAATGATTTTTGTATGCATTTAACACTTAACCCTCCGAGCATATAGCCCTTTGAAAGGCTGCAGTCACTTTCAAATCCAGCAAAAAAATGATGGAAAAAAAATCGCCAGAAAATTCTCCATCTGATTCCATTTAAAATTAACAATGTGAAATCTAAAATATATTCCTAAAATTTCGATACTTGGTTCAAATTTTATGACGAGTTGTGATTGAAAGGCATTTTCGCCATACCTACATAATTTCAAAATTAGCCAGTTTTAGAAGTGTTTTGAGTACAATTTGCGAAAAACAATTGAAACCTCTAGAATACTGGACGAAAATATTATTGGAGTAAATATTTCAAAATATTCTGATTTCGATATAGTATCGGATAAACGGTAGAAGTAATGCGCAGAAAAATGTATTCGCCCGAAAAATCATAAATTTCGATTTTGCAAATATAACAGGCAGTTCTTAACTTAAAAATGGTCTGCATCTTTTCGTGTGACTACCTAAGAACCCAACATTTCAGTTTTATGTCGAAGATTATATAAATGTGGAAGTCTAAAACTCACTTTTTATGAAAATAGTGCTGTTTGGACAAAAACTTCTTAGAATGAATATATTGAAATATAGTTTTGTGTCTTACATATAAATTTGGGCACGAAACGATGGGGGGGGGGGGGGGGGGGGGGGGGGGGGGGGACGAAAGAATTTTACAAAAACTTGTCTTTAATTGAAGAGTTGAAATTTCAATTTTTCGGCGAATACGATTCTTGCGAATTAACTATCTACCCGATAAACTTATAGCTTTGAAAAATAAATAATTTGAAAATCATGCCAGGTAATACACTATATACCATATTTGCTTAATATTGTGATAAAATAAATAATTCCATAAATCAGAAAACTAACAATTTCCCTTAAAAAACGTGATTTTTCGATATATGAACATATTTAAAAACACATTTCCTTGGCCATCATAGAAGTGGTATCACGTGTTATTAACCTGCTTTTCGAACGTTTTTCTAAAATAAACATAAAGTTTCTATAATCATAATATATTTTTTCGAAAGTTTAACTCTCAACTGTCATACAGAAAAATGAAGGTTAATCTTATAAAGCAGTTTTCTGTTAACAACACCTAAAAAATAGCCGCTGAAATGCTAGTTAGCCTCGGCGGAACTTTTCTTATAGGCTTCGGAGGTTAAAAAATAAAAAATGACTTGCAAATCTATCGAATACACAAATTTTCAAACAATAACTGTCAATTTTATTAAAACGGTTAGTTGATATAATTTTCGGATTCACCGGAAATGGCACAAGCAATTTTATAATCATGAAATTTAAAAGTATATCTCCTTTCTCAATTTCTGAGCTATCAACTTCATTTTTCTTTCAAAATGAGCGCTTTATAAATGATAATACATTGTCCGTGAAATATTTGAAGGTTTGATTATAGAGCGTTCGAATTTTCAGAGAAATCGTTCTTTCACGCTCAAAAACAGGGGTTTTCAAAATTCTCCGTCATTTTTTGAGATACGTTTTCACGATCTATATATTTTTTTAATTTAAATACTCAACATTTCTCAACAGATCGTCGGTAGTTTAATTTCAAAATTATTTATGAGTTTTGCTACAGGACGTCCAGAGTCAAATGAGAAAATTAAAAATATCACTCATAAAAATTATATTACTATATTTAAATTTCACAAATTTATCAATCCAAGTGTGATTTCCAACTCAAATTTTACAAGGAATCCAAAAATTTTAATTTCACTTTCCTAGCATATTTGGAAGTATCAATTCTCATAAATGATAAACGTGTACGTATAAGAGTACGCGTTTATTTCCGGCTGCGAAAAGTTTTTTTATGAAGCCGATAATTTGCGACTACCACCTCCTTAATTAATATTTTCAACAGAATCGGTTCTGGATTTTGAATCAATCTCATCGCAGTCTAGCAATGGTATTCGTACATGGATAATTGATGACATTATTGAGCATATATTCGAGAATAGCAGTGAAATTTCAAGATCTCAAATAGAGTTTCAATCATTTGGATGCAAAGAACTTTAGTTGTAAAGTATGCATAGTATCAAAAAGCAAACTCTATCCTTTCTTAAGAAATGCTCTCTCATGTCCTGACGCACGGGTTCAACTTAGGCCAGACCTCTCGACTGACTTTTTTGGCCATTTTTGAAAATTTTAATAGCCATTTTCGTTTTAGTGTGTCCGATTTACCAAAGAAATTTGTTTTTGTAGTAACTACCTAGTTTATCCAAATTTTAAAATTATAGACATATAATAAACGATATAATAAACGAATATAACAGTCAAAAACACGTCACAAATTCCGATGGAAATTTGTATCTTATTAAAAAAACAACCAAAACTTATTTTTTGCAAAATTTTGATGTTATTCGGCATCGTATAAAGGAGAGGAAACGCTCGTGTACGTCATTTTTTCGAAATCTCAAAAATTAAATAACAACTAATCAAACGTGAGATATTTAAAAACATTTCTGAGATCTATCGCGTTTTTTTTAATTCCAGGCTTGCTCCCAAATTTTCAGCCAAATCTAGCATAAAAATAGGGCCTTCCATAGGTCTGGTATAAGTTGAACACCGTAGGAGGTCTATTAGTTGTTACTCTTCCTTTTCCGCCCGTTTTTCTTAATTTTTCACCAAATTTGAATTTACAAAACAATATAATGTAACATTATTAATGTTATCATTTCGAAAAAGCCCAAATAAATGAAGAACCCAAGAAAAAAGCTAGTTTGTAGACGAAAACTTTCC
Source organism: Oikopleura vanhoeffeni (assembly GCA_004367855.1). Lineage (NCBI taxonomy): Eukaryota > Metazoa > Chordata > Appendicularia > Copelata > Oikopleuridae > Oikopleura > Oikopleura vanhoeffeni. The sequence goes on from SCLH01000116.1 coordinate 462,889, forward strand.
TAACAAGCCCTTGATGATATTAATGGATACATCTAAGAGATTATGTTAAGAAAACTAAGTGAATAGAATAATTCATTATGACCTAGGAAATAATTTCCTTTTTTTCAAATCCTACTAGTTCAAAGTGTATTGCTTGAGTAACCAATTATGAGTTTATTATTTTGAAAAATCCTTATATCCTGAAAGATGTTACATTATTATTCTATTCACTTAGTTTTCTTAACATAATCTCTTTTTCCACTATTTTTTTTCAGAAATATTTATGATCTGAAAAATAAATAAAAATTAAACCTGATGTTTCGGTTGGCGTAATTGTCATACGAAAAATTTACCTGTAAAATATATAGCAAAAAAAACGGTGGCCTTTGAGATACTATCAAGAATCTTGATTAAAGATGTTCAATTGATGAATTATAAATTTTTCTGGCCTCAATAACAAAATTTAAACGGAAAATTCGTTGGTCGTTCTGAATACAATCATCTTTCGAAGATATGTCGCCTTAGTTTAAACTTCACTGATAATTAAAATTTGCCGTCCTTGATTGCTTGAGCATCAAAAATGTTAAGGTAGGAACGGCAAAATTTTTTTGCTAAACATTTTTTAATTACAATGTTCTAATTGTAACTCTTGAAAAATATTTTTGAAAATATGGTCAGCTTTTTCTTAATGGTTTTTATTTTTTTCAGAAAAATATATCAAGAAAAATTTCAAGCTAAAAACATAGGCAATTTCAATAACAGTTTCTAAGTTTTGAGCAGTAGCTGACAATTTTATTATTTTTTTTTCCGAAAGTAATTTTTTTCAAGGGCTACAATCTAAATATAATTGAGAAAAATTTTAGCAAAAAAAAAGTTTTGCCGTTCCTACCTTACCTTATGTGCAACTGAAGAAATCATAATTCTCAATTCAAAACAAAACAATTTTGTTCCAGCTGCTTTAATCTTTCTCTAAATAGCGCTCAAAATCAGCTCTCATAACTAGGCATAAATTTTTTCTGTGCCTACAAGGGTTAAGGATTTTCCTTCAAATATTGGAATGAGGTGGATATTTTCCATCAATTAAATGAATATTTTATGATTTTTTCATGCCTGAATATAGACAAGGCAACGGTAAATGTGCTGTCAGATCTCAAGCAGCTTTTTTCTAATTTTTCCTTTTAAGACAATTGAAATCCCGAATAAACTCCATACAAAGTTGTATTCGCACAACTTATTAATAAATGATTTGATGAGTTTTATTAGTATTGAATTTTGGTTGATAAATAATTCTTAGTTTGATAGGGTTGCATCTGTCATTGATATCTTCAATTATGAGCCTTTTTACTTTATTTTACTGCTTCGCATAAATTCTTGATGATATTTTTTCGCATAGCCATATTTAGTTATTTTCACCTCTTACTGAACAAAAGACAAATATTAAGTTTTTTAAATAAATTTTAAATAGAGATGTGGATGAGGGAAAATAATGTCAATTTATCTCACTTTATGAAGACATTTATTGGGCGATAAAAAGTATATTTTGCGACATCAGATTCCCTGGTGTTTTTTATTACAAACGGACGTACATTACGTAAGGACAGCAGGAATCTATTTGAATCAATGTGTTTTTCATTGCTTTTCATTTGGTTCTGAATTTTCGAAATAAATTTAAGAATAATTTCAAGACAAATGATAGGCAATTTATGGTTTTCTAGAACATATCAAAAAATCAGGCTATACGTAGAGCAATAAAAGACGTTCGTCGGCCACCTTACTCTAAGGATTGTTAAATTAAATAGAATGTGAGAAGAAAATATTCAATTTATTACTTATAAGACATATTGACGAGAAAAAGTATATTTTGCGATATTAGATTTTTCCTTCTGTTTTTTATGATTTCAAAACGAACGTACGTAAAGACAGCAGGAACCCATTTGAATCAATATTTTTTCATATGACGTTGCCTTTTATTTTTTTGAGAAAATATTAAAACAATTAACTGCACAAACATTAATTAAGATTGGACGAAATTTAAACCAATCAGAATCAATTCTTTTGATAGATTTTCAAATGAAATTTGGTTTGGCGATACAAATGTTTTGAGGTTTAGCCTACCTCGGACACCACCATAAATAACGTCGAATAAATTTCGTGACATAAATGATGTCACATTATTCAATCTGTGATTGCTTCCTTAACCCTTGGAGGCTCAAGCCACTTTGAATCATTCAAAAATGATGGAATAAATGCATAATAAAAAATGAGGATTCAGATAAAAAAATTATTTTGAAATTTTTTCGCTCATAGGTTGAAATTTTATGGCGAGTTGATTGAAAGGCCATTTTCGCCTAATTCTTACGTTTGATAAAAAAATTTTCGACTTGAAAATGGAATAAAAATTTGAAGTAAGCCAGTTTTTAAAAAAGTCTTCTGAGACTATTTTGCAAAAAAATTACATTCCAGGATGTTCTGGGGCGAAACTATTTTTTTATAAGTGAAATTTCAAAAAATCTTATTTCGATATTAGTATGAAAAAAGTTATATGTTTTGAAAAAATATTAAATGAGTAAAAATCATGCAAGAGTGGTACTNCTTTATTTTTCATATAAAAATAATAAAACGGTCCATGGCTGACCATGATGAATATGACCTGCCAAACTTTTCTGCTTCAGTAGGCAAACCGTTGTCCAACAAAAAAACTGTCGATGCCCTGTAGTAGTAAGATCTCTGCCTATTATTTTCGTCTTTGATTTAATTTAATTTCGTCGATTTTTATGTTGTTGCTCCTACGTACTAAGACCCTCCCCGGACAATACGATGACTTGCCCTAATTGTGTCAGCGACCTATTCGACCGTTCGTTAAACATCCATTATTCATTAATAAACTCAATTGGAAAACAAATATGTTCTTATCGATGTCGCTAAAATCTTCTCGTTGTTTTTCGACTTTTTTCAAAAAGTTTAATATTGTTTCGTTTTGTACTTAAGCAATCGTAAGATGCGTAGTGTCAAACTTAATAAATTTCTCAATCAGATACGATCTATCAGAAGTACTCCTATTTTCTATGAGCTTCCGTAATTAATGAATTAGTTATGAAAATAAAATATTTACATACTGCTCATTAGGGGAGGGGTGTAGACTACCAATAACTTACAATACGAGCGCGGTATTTTTGAGTATGTTTTTTCAAACAAACGAATTTTATAATAAGGCTTAAAAAAGTAATCTGATCCTGAGAACAGAAATTCAGATTCATACATGAAAGATAAGCATAGATCGAGTTCAAGGCAATATTCTTGTGTGTTTTCAGCAACATTATAGTTTTTATCTCTCGATCAAAATATTAAAACTACATTGAATAGGCAGCAAGTTGGCCGGATTCAGGACATAAAGCATAGAATAAAGATGCAATCTGGCAAAATGCCATGCCGAGGCCCTTAATAAAGACAATCGTTGCATTCTACTTTTTAAACCATGGAACGGAGTATATTGTATAAAATTTGATATGTATGAAGAAGGCAATGAAATCAAATTAAAAAATTCATATATTGTTCTCAAAACCAATAATTCTATTTATCTCGCATAACATGCTCCAGAAATTGTGTCAGAACGTTTGAGTAAGAATTTAATATGCATACAATCTGAACTCTTTCCAGCTCTGTGGACTGTTCAGACCTTTTGTAGGATACGATTAAGTAAATTCGGTCAGGACGTATTGAATATTCACTTCATGGACGTCTGTGTTTGTCAGGTACATCGTTTTTGTAGTATAAGTGGTCGTACAGTGAAACTAGTGGCTTCTTATATATGTATCACACTATTAGTCTATCTATAAACATTCAAATATAAGATTCCCAAGAATGCAGAGAACACTTTAACTTGAGATTCAAAAAAAAAATTTTCAACATTATATTTTGTTCTCATAATATCGCTCTGAAAAAAAATGTAAACCCAATCTTGCAGGACTTATGGCGCCACCATTCCACTTACCGGTTTTTGTGAATGTTTTCAATAAAATTCTCGTCCTGATGTCTTCATTTTATTTTTTACTCAACCTCATGATTACACTGCATATATAAATTAATTTTTTGACATCACATGTGAGCCAAAGTGGTTAAGCATATAAGCCCTATTACCGCTGTAAAGTATTTATTTTTCCTAAAAAATTGGACTTATTGGATGTTCAAAAAAGATTGTAAGTTCGAAATACTAGCAAAAATGATATATACACGTCCTCTTTTTAGGAAAAGATTAAATAACGAAGTGCAAACAAATAAAACCTATGAAAAACACGGCTTAGGCGATGGCACAGTTCTCTTCAATGAGTATTAAGATATCGAAGGCTCGTTCATCCCTTCCTTATCTTAAATATGAAGCAAATTTTCACGGCAAGTTCTCACCAAATTTTGTCACTTTATTTGCAATAATATATGTTTTTAATTTGCTGGTTTCTCATAGGAATTTTTTTCTATTTTTGCTTAAATACTCTTGAAAGACCATCGATTAAAAATCACAGTTAATAATTTGCTACATTTTATTAAGTTGTAATAAAAAGTGTATGAAAAAGTAAATTCTATAAAGAATGATAAAGTTTCCTTCGATATAAGCTATTATCTCAGTGAACGTCCTCGAGCAATCTTCTCTCCAAACGTATCATGACGGTTTCCGCAGACAGGCGTCTTCATTCACCGAGTTTCCTTCCAATATTATCGGTTCCTTGAAACTTATAGTTTCTTATCCACAAACTTCAGTGGTCAGTGGAACGTCTTTGAGAAATGGTTGTGTGTATTTTTCTATACAATATAGTATTTTAGAATTTAAACGTACCAGAGAATTGTGCTCCAACATTTTCTATGATTATGATAGTGAAATTTTTGATTTCCCTTTATAATTATTCTAAACTTAAGTGTGAGATTCAAATCAAACATACAGTTAACTAATATCCAGTCCGGAGATATTAATTGCATGTCTCCTAAATATCAAAAATATATGGGTGCCAGCCTGTATAGGACAACCTTTAGAGAGGAGGTTGCGACTATTTTGGTCTTGACATTTTTTCATCTTCGTATTCGGAATTTGTTTTATCAACGTTAACCAAACTTAGAGTCGCTGGCTATGTCAGAGTAAAGAAACCGTAATGTATAGACTTATTACGGTTAGATCTATTACCTAATTTGATACCGAATATTTGTCGACATCCATAATTACGGTTTTTGACTTGATCTAGACAAGCTACATATCGTATATCACGCGTTTATTCTCTCTAGAACGTATAAGACTCCTATATCACAAAAACAATTGACAAAATATGCTCCTGTCACAGACGTTTTATCATCAATACAGCCTCAAATCATTCACAATCACGCTAACAATGTTTGGTTTTAGTGTGAGTGAGTTCAAATCTCAAAAGACGACCATTATTTTTGTGATCTCCTTTGGGCCGGTTATCATCGTTTTTAAAAATATCAAGATTCTTAGGATATAGCGCGCCCAAATAACACGACCGAATTTGCCAAATTGACTTTAAAAATCTAATCTAACATGTTAGGATTAAATATTTGCAATATATGGCTCTACAGATTTCTTAGTCTCGATAATTTACTCTTTGAGAAAAACGTTTGTAAAGAGATTTAAAGATCGACAGCTGTCAATGTGCAAAAATTGTTCCGAGCATTAAATGACTCGATCATTACTATTATCTATTGTTATACTTATATATTGAAAGATTAAACAAAAGGATGGTCATTTGAATTTTTATCTACTGAGAGGATTAGACCATCATAGATAGCCCTGCTAAGAAACATATATATAGAGAAAATGCTGATGACTTACGGTTCATATTGTCAGACAGCATATATCTGCGTATGGTGTGAGTTGGGTAGAATTTGAGAAGCAAACATTATCTTCTATTTAACTTCAGTCATTTTTACAATATAAATTTTAAATTTTAACACAAATGTAACAAAAAATTGCGAAAATTTTACTCGCTCGAGATAATGATAATCTTTTTTATTGGATGATATCGGAGGTTCGTATTTTTAAGTTGCTTGCCAGATATACTTTACAATATCAACCTCTCTCGTATCCAGATTTGTTGAAGATATTGGTTTTGATCTTTCGGCTCTATAGGCATTTGTGACAATCCTGTTGCCCTTAAGACGCATGTCTTATTGTTTTGAAGACCTGTCGAGCTGTTAAACCAGGACCTTCTATAGTCCTAACGAGTCATAAGGAATTGAGTGCGCTTTAAGGGTCGGTGCATGTTTCTAGCAAAAAAGTTTTTTTTTATAGATTTTCTTTTTTCAAGTTTTGTCATTCCAGACGAAAAAATTTTAACTCTTGTTGGGCTTATCCGTGTTTCTACAAAAGAAAAGTGAAACTGTATAAAAATTTTTTATCCAAGAATCCCCCATCGCGATTTGAAAATTGATATTTTTCGTATGTGGGAATTGGCCTTCTGTACAGAGCTGCTCTAAATGTGTTCGTTGGCGGTGCAGAACATTCAACAAAAAAAATTGTTCAGATGTTAGAATATATATTCACTCGCTAACATATTATAAATAAAATTTCATTATTGTTCTCGATGTAACATTGGTGTCAATTGAAATCATGCAAGATAATAAAACTACCCGATCTGGTATTGCTCTTAGGATATCTTAATAACTGAATAATGCCACTATCAAGTTGACGATATTCCCACGACAATCTACTAGATTGCTGTACAAAAACTTGTTGCTCAGGAATTGTCATGTCTCTCATTGATAACGTTCGAGATGTTTTATTTGATATAGACCTCATACATTGTTCACTGTTTTTCCTCTGTATATAATGTTATATTTGGGAACTTTATGTTAAACTAAACTAAAGAATAGAAACCTAGCTGATTTTTCAGTACTGGACCTCGCGCCTCAATGATATTTTTTACAACAGAAGCACCAAAAAAATTATGGCAACATATTGTTCTGAAAAGACGTATTTGCTGCTTTTGATGAAAGGAAAGGTTGATAAGGATGAAATGACCTGATTTGAATTACTTTGAGGCTTGACAAGAGAATTTTAATAATCACCCCCGTTCCTTAGCAGAAAATTCTAAAAATAAATTCTACGACTTATAATTATAGTGGTGTTGTATTTAACTGGTACAGTATTACGTCTATATGTGCCCGAACCGCTCAGCGTGTACCTATGCACATACATTTTCCACCTAATTCACAAAATGCCAGATCCACAATATTTCCGCACGTTTAGATTTGGAATCAGAAATCTTTATATGTGCGCTATGTGTCTTAATTGAAAATTTGGTATAATTTATAGCCTTTAATAATATTAGGTAAATTCACCCACTCTTATTTCATAGACTCCAGAACTTTAGCTCTAACTATATACCTGGGAATGACTTTCCACTAAGCAAAATTAAATTAATTCTAATTTTTTTCAGAGTTCCAGAGAAAGCAAAATTATAGATAATTACAACAGAACATTTGTGATCTGGACCTGCTATGTCTTCGAGTTTATTGACTCTCAACGGTAAAACAAAATCGTCAACGAATATTATGTTGACGCACAAAAAGAACTAAGCCTATTATGATGCTAAAGTTTTAAGAATAATCTGGGAACTCTTATCTATAGTTTTTTCGTCTTTTCGTAATAAAAACCCACGCTTCTTCAACTGTCCAGTAATGATCTGATAGAATTAAAACAAACATGTTTAATGCATACTTATTTTTATGTCATAGGATTTCTTCGATCTCGGAGTGAGAGAGAATAGCATTTCCTATCAGGTTTTAACATTCTCGAAAAAATCATGCGAGCTGCGCGGTGGTGCCAATTTTCTAAGATAAACGTTCCTCTTTAAACGCGCCGGTGTTCGGTTTTGACACAAAAGCCTTTGACTCTGTGTATAAAGCTTAATATTGAATCTATATATAATTTCAATACTACAAAAATATTAAACATACTACATAAAACATGCTGGCGTATTAATAGTATACACCGTTATTCGAAATACATTCTATAAAGCTTTTTTGCAAGGAGAGTCAAAAGTAATTACATTTAAATAATTTTGGTTTTGGCATTTTTGCCGAGAAAATATTACGGGCGAGAGGGTTCCTAGTTTTTTATTGGGATTCTTTTTTTTTTCCGAGAATCGATGCTTCTTACATTTACTTAATATTATCAAAAGTGTCACATATTTTTCACAGAACCATATTTTGCCTTCTTATTAAATATAAATGTTAGAAAATAGGCCAGTTTTTTTGAGTGAGAACCAAGTTTCTGTTGTCCAATTAGTTAAGTGGAGACGACTTTTCAAAGAACAAAGATTTCGAATCATAAATTATTAACATGATTCTAGGAATATACAGATTTTACAGTTTACTTATTATTATATATTATCAGTGAGATATCAAAAAATATTTGTTTCTGAATATATATTGGCAGAAGATGTTATATATCTTCCAGAAAAAATACCACGGTTGTAGTAAACTTTAACACTCTGGTAATAAGGCTACACAATGTTAAATAATTCTCGAAGATTCTTACAATTATTCAAACTAATTCCACGTTCTCCCACAGTGATCAATTCCATCTCTTCATTGTAAAAGTAAGTTCTCAACTATTAAATACATTGGAACCAGTATAGTTGATTGAATTTTTAGATGTGTGACATGAATATGCATATTAAAGTAATGGTGGGTGTAATCAGAACCTAAGTTTCTTAATTATTTGAAAAATTTGATTGTTAATGAATTGTCTCGGAAACTTTTTAATATTAATTTTGTGAAAACAAAAATTCAATTTTTTGCGAGTTTGTGTGTATTATAGTAAACTCCATAACAAGATTTAAAACAATGGCGGATTGCGTGTAGCATGCCAATTCATCTGTGTGTTGTCATTCGATCGCCATTACTAAGAATATAATATTGTGGTGGTGTTAAATAACTCAACTGGTGCAGACTCACTGATTAATCAGCTGTCTAATTTGCTGGACCTTGTTTCGTTATCAGAGAAATACATCTTTTCAGTTAAAACTGAAAAGAGCACAAATCTTAGTTCACTAGTTTCACTATAATTTTCGACATTATTATAACAGTTCTTTAAAAATTATTATCTCGGATTTGATTTTTACATGACCTTTTATTTGCCAACTGGGAAAGTAATTTGAATACTGTTCTCTACTTCTCTGGGTAATACCATTTTCTTGTGAACCATACGCGCTTTGATCAACAACATGTTCGACAGCCTAGTGATAAAAAACTGCTTTTCGAAGATGTATCTCCAGTTAGGCAGACATACTTTTATTATTTCGGTCGACTCACACGTGAGTATTTATAAAGCGGATGTTAGGTCGACGCTTGTCGCAATGGCGGCGACGAAAGAAGACCCTTCTTTTAAATACATCAAATATATTTTGTTGTGAATTGGTGAGTGAACGTTTATTTTTCCTGTACTTTTGTTCTATTACTATGTACCATAACCATTGTGCCAGTGTATCAAACAATTGATTTATTTTTAAAATTTTATCTTCATCGACCCTGTAGTACTCTCTTCAATATGGCTCTCTCTTACTGCTCTATATTCGTGACTATCGGGCAGATTGGACGATTAATCTCTCATCATCAAAATTACACACCATAAATAGCGAAATTACTGATCAAAAAAAAAATTCTTACAATTTCATCTCAAGAAATATCTTTTATAAATCTTAATCAATTCGCTCGATAATATAATTATTGAACATGCAAGATTATATCAGTAATTTATTAGTCTCAAATGTAAATTCTCTTTTATGCGTCAAAAACAGGTTATTCATATACTTTTCAACGGATATCTGGTCTAGTCGGAATATTACTTTTATGCTCTTATTCGAGATAATCTTCGTAGATAATATCTCTTTCGTAAAGTCAGCGATAATATTATTCAACGAAATTCTTGTAAAAGAATTAACCATCAATGTTTCGCGATCTATGTGTTTTGCAATTTACTGTCATATCGCTGTCTTTTACATTGATATAGGCTAAGAACCGCGTCATAGAAATTTATATTTTTGAAAAGTACCTAATATTCTCTTTGTTCGCCTCGCTTGATATATCAAACATCGTCATTTTCGAATTGTTAGTCGATTTTGCACCAAGAGGTGGTAGAGCAAGATGATTTGCTCAAGCACCTTTTTTTTCTTGATGTAACTATCGCTTGTGTTAAATTACGACAAAAAAGTCGCGCAGGATATCGGAAAGTGTTTGTAAGTTATTGAAAGTCGTAATGTTATGTACTGCGTGATATTAGATGCCATCTCTCAATTAGGTCTGTATGGATAACTCTCGGTTTGCGGAAACCAGGCTTCTAGCAGAAACTAATGGTGTGAGAGTGGCTCTTGATGTGTTTGAAACGAGATCGGATTTCTACGAAATAAAAACTCGATAACACGTTCTCTAATAAAGGTGGTCCCAAATGCAGAAGATACGTTGCTATACCAAGTAGCAAACACTTTGCTCACACACTCCGTTTTGGGCTTTGGTTACATTTTCCTCGATAAGAGATGACGTTATGTTTTATTGTGATAATAAATGCGTAGATAAATAAGGAAATGAGGACTTTTCATAACAAAACAAATCAGCATCGCCGGTCAACTCTCAAATATTGTGACCGGTTTGAGTTACAAAGTATTGCGTAATTTGACAAGAAAGATATAGTCTAGGTGATAATATGTTGTGCCGTAAAAGTGATTGAGTAACATACAAAGTCCATTCTTTGCGAACCCGCTTTTATAGACCTCCTTTCATTAGAATTTGATAAATTGAATAGAATTATAAAGAAGTTTGATTTGAGGCCTATCTGACATAAATAGCTCTATTAGGCTAAGCAATATTCGACAATCCTAACTCTTTACACGAGTTGGCATGCCACTTGTCTCACTGTACTTCAGGGAGAGTATTAGCACCTACATCATTTTGCTATGACATGGATATATTTTACTCAATTTATATATGTAATTCTATATTATCTCAAGCCTAGACAATGGATGAATAGCTGTATTTTATCACAATACTCTATAACGTATACGATGTCACACTTAAGTATAAACATGTATATTCTTTGAAATCTATACTACAGATCATATTAATCAAAACAAAAATTATCGTGTTCTGCACAACAAAGTGCGAAAAGATCTCTGCAGAAAGATCGCGTTAAATTGTTTTTGAGCCCAAACATCAATCAAGTCTACAGAGATTTGCATTTTTATAAAAATTTCTACTTGACTTTGAACTTTTCAAAGAGAATATCATTAAATATACATTTTCACATTAACCGCAAAATTATTTTTTCATCCAATAACAGTCCACAAAGTAGCTTATTTTAACGCGCCCTGGGAGATATTGGTGTGAACTTTAGCTTTTTGATGTCAATCAAAAACTACACGCTCTCGCGATGTGAGAGTATGTTCGACCTACTCGATGCGACAGATTAATAATATACTTATCCGAGAATCCAAATAATTATTATGTTCTCTTTATGTCATTTGATCTCTATCTATATATTATGATTTCATGTGCAGAGCATTTATATCTATTTCGTGCATGTTTTGGAAAAATATCATTCGATACTACCGATGCAGTACGACCATTTTGATCGCCTCCGACGAAGAGTTCTTAAAGAAACATACACAGCAAGATCGACAGACGCATTAGGATGTACTAATGTGCATCAATCTCATGATCTATATGTACATGCAGGAGAATAAAACCCTGTTATTCGACGTAGATATTTATTGTAGTGCTTTCACAGAGGTGTTGAAGTAAAGAACTCAAGGTGAACGATTTTTAGTACTCATTCCAAATAGCCAACCTATATAGGATTTGAAGACAATTACTAAATCTTAGACGAAAATTGATTCTGATTTCTTCGGTGTGTATTTATTTACGAAATATTATAGTCCTGCATTAAATTTGAGTGAATATATGATGATGCCACAAAGTTATGAATAATATGTTTTTAAGATAATATTTCCTGCGAAAGAAAATTATTGAGAAAGAAAATTGCTATCGTTATATGAAAAGAAAAATATAAGTGGAGTTGCATTACAATTATGAATTGTTTCGCATCCCTGTCTTTAAACGTCGGTTGTCCGTTTTGATAGACCAGACGAGATACTACATTTCTATTATTCATATATAGGGCTGCGTAAAATGCAATGAAACAAGGGTTGAAAAGGAAAAAGGGATATTCGGTCGATACTCCGCTCAAAGCAGATATACTATAACGTCTTTTTATTGCTCAGATATCTTCAAAAATATCCTACAAATGACTTCGTCGATCTCCTTTCTTATGAAAGATAGTGTACTTTCTGCTTGGACTGACAGACTAAGATGAAAATACAAGTATAAACGAAACTTTCTCAAGTGACTTAGTTCTCTCTAATGCTTAATTCTTACGTACCATACCAACAGATTACTCTTTTATCCGTATTGTCAATCACTTCTCTTAGGTGTTGCATAAGCTCTACGACTAGACGGCCCGATAATAGTTAAGAAGAAGCTTTTTTTGATTGCTTATCGTACTGGATAACGTATGATTACTTGTTGTTAGTCATAGATTCGTCCTAGGTTATTAATAACTCTTTCTAGTATAAGAAATTAGCCTAGTCATTTGATGTACTTGAGGTCAAGTCGCCTGTACTCTCATATCAGCTCTAAAATAGGTCTTATTATTCGAAATTAGATAGTTTCACGTTCAACATAATCTCGAGAATAATGATTATCATGTGAATAAGCTCCGAAACTTGGTTTTTACCGAATACCAAGAAGCTCGATGTTCCTTAGCGGCGATGGTGTGCCTGTCTACCGGTACGAGTGTACGGCTTCTTCTGCTCAGTGGTCTAGCTTTAGAACAAGATATTCTTTGACACTTGATGGGAAAAAAGTTAGTTACTTACCAGGAAGTTTCACTGGAGAAAGATCTGATAGTCGCACATAATACGTATAGATCATGTTGTCCTCTTGATAACTGCCGCACAGGGTATCGTTTAAGAAAATATCATTTACAACATTATATTTAGGTTGCTATAGATATAGTTTTGATTTCTATGTGTAATATATATTTGATACCCTACATAACATTCCGAACATACATTTATAATAAGTAAAAAAGGAGCTTTATATACAAAAAACTATTTCACTAATATTGTCTAGTTTTCATAGCTTTTCAGAGTTTACACGCAATGTAGATTGGATTAGAACAAAATTTTTTACGCAGTTGCACCTCACCGAGCGTATAGAGCGCGTGTGTCAGATGAAGATAACAGCAATTCTTCTAATCGATCAGATTTAGGATGTTTGATCCTTGACCGTAGGAACAGTTTCAGGCTCAATGTAAATAAACAGCAAGTTATAAAAGCTAAGTTTCTAATTAGTAACGATATAAATCAAATGACACAGAACAATACCGCGCCCCTTATAATCACAAGACCATCATCGTCTGGAGAGTGGAGGTGTGTGACGGTGAGTGTTAGTGTTTGATAAACCTTACAAAGACCAGTAAAATTCAATTATTTGTCAAGCCTCAATAAAACATACTGAACTCTTTACATTAATAACTCGGGCTATTCACAACTCGTTTTAGATAAATGAAGAATATGGTAGCGAAAATACAAATATCTAATCTCCAAACTGTCCCGATGTTAAATATTTTCGGAGATTTTCTGACAATTATGTCTTTGTATAAAAGGATCAACATTTGACAAAAGCTGCCTGTGAGAGCTGACAGCCACATTACCTCTGCCTTGTCTATATTCAGGCATAATTTAAAAAAATTGTACAGAATTAACAATAAATATCTCTCGTTTCATCATTATAATTGACATTATACTGGTATGAAGCCACTAAGAGTACTCACCTTCTCTACATTTATCCAGAATAGATAAATCGTTCGCAAGCGCCAAGTGTAACGAAAACTTATCAATTAGAAACCCCATGGTAGCTATTCGAACAACTCTATATGGAAAATATATATGTGACATGTTTGCCTTAATTTTTTATGTTAGCGCACTCGCAATTATATGAGCAGCATCGTCTCTAAATATTTATTCTATGACGCAAACATGCTAAATTTTATTAATATTAGTCTAGTCCAATGAAGTACTAGCAATTCAATGTTTCTCTCTATGTATAAAAAATTTTTGGTATTGGAACGAGTTATGAGTCTGTACTCTAAAATCTATAGTTTTTTGTATCTCATTTAATACTGGAAAGATGATAAAAGGATTAGAGTTCAGAAAACGGCTCTAAACCCAATTTACTCATGTGATTTTGCGAATAACAAATTTATGTGTCTCAATTGTCAAAAATTTATTTTTTGAAGGTTATATTAGCTCGTCGTCTCTGATTGCAAAATAAGATCTCAATATAGCGTGTAGTATCGGTTTTTTGATAAACAATATACTTACTCTATGAGAATTTCAATTGTATAAGTCATCCGCATGAATGAGCTTGTGTCAACAATATAACGCTTTTAGACAAAACCTCCCTTTATATGAGATGTGCGATCGTCGACCTCTGCCTCATAAGGTGGTTTTCGATAGCTTCTATTGTGTCTGTTAAGAATTACTCAAATTCGTTGGACTCAACTGCTTATGACTCTTTTATTATGTATTTTCTAGAAATCGTTGCATCCTAAAAACAATCCATAATTAAACGGAGGCATTGGTCGTTCTATGCAAGAAAAACAAGTGCTTAGCACAAAGTGACTCGGTGTTATATTTTCTTTAACAACAATAGTTATTTCTCACAGTGACACTACATTATCAAAGGTTTCAAGAACAGTGATTCATCTAATTATAAACCGGAATGTTTACAAAGCGTGCGAGCAAGAACCGCATTTTTTGATGCTCTGTTTGCAAACATTTTACTTGCATTTTTGAGGATTCAGCAAATCATTCTCTTGAAAATGACCTCGTTCAATTTGCTTTCATACTTATCTTGAAGAGCGACTAGGGCTTCAATATATTTCAACGTTTATTTGGTATTTCAGTGCACGTTATAACCCACCATAAAAAAATTTCGCCCAGAAAACTCGACTAAGGCAGTTCTGCTCTTACCGTTTTAGTCACGTTAATATGGAATCATAAACATTTTGGTACTTTTTGAAAAACTGCTGCGGGGAAGATACAATTTTGAGCACATACAGACGCAAATTTTTTCCACATTTGTAAAACGTTTATAATTTTTGATCGTTGGATTTAGAATTTCAGCCAGAAAAAAGTATAACTCTGTAATTCATTTCCTCTTAATTTGAACAATAGAGTCAAATAATGACTCTCAGTTTTTGACGATATATTAGAAGCCTTTCGAATTCAGAATAGATATCATTTTCTTCCAAAAGCCTCCAACCCGCTAGTCTGCTCTATCTCGGTCTTATCTGGTTCTTTCCAGATTTGACCTATTTGAATATAAATTGGTGTTTTCCTGTAAACTAAGGAGGAATACATTTTGAAAAAATATTCCCGTCGACTTATTGTACCAAAGTCTAACGCTCAACGAAACAGTCAGGTTAATTTTTATTTATTTTTCAGATCATAAAAATATTTCTTGAAAAAAATAGTGAGAAAAAGAGATTATGTGTAAGAAAACTAAGTGAATGCATAACTAATTAAATCGTTTACAGATATAGGATTGTTCAAAATAATAACTCTTAATTGGTTACTCAAGCATGGTGGATTTCAATTCAATCTGCTCGAACAAAAAATTGGATGTTCTCGCGATTTTTTCAAGTTTTGTATCCAAATGACCGGGCACACGGGACTAGAAGAAAAATTGGAAAAAAATGGATACAATTCGTTACAGACGAATTAATAGGGCCAAAACGTTTTGACCGTGCTACAGCGGCTTTTCCACCGGTTTTTCAACAGTTAAAAAACCCCGCAATGTCTTAAGTGAAAGAAAAGTGTCTAATCTTGTCCGGAAAAAAAAATTATTTCCTCGTGATCCTAGGAAAACTATAATAAACAAATTTTCAATCTATTGTTTATTCTGAGCTAGCTTCAACCAAATATACACAAGATAATAAGTCTAGTATTGAGGCACTTTTTAGAATCAACCCTAACTTAGATTTAATAGAATGTTTGAACTCGAATAAAAATTTTTAAAGAGGTCACGTGGAGGAAGAACAGTTTACTATAAGACAAAAAGATAGTGCTTTCGATTTTATTTTCCGAACGAAGAGGCTCAGAAGAGAGCTACTTGAAACACTAGATGGAAGTAGTCTTGTTATACAACTCCCGCTACGTAGATCTATAATTTAGAACGTTATTAATGTTGTTTTTAAATGATAAGACAGACGTTACATAATGTCTTTCTAGTTACATTATTAGCACAAAATAATAGTGTTAAAAGTAGCGGTCGAGTTTAAAATATACGCTTAACCAAATATACAAGACGAGCCCATCCAAACTTGCTCTAACAAGTGTGTTTTTGTCAATCAATATTTTTTCCGTTCTCAGGTAGAACAATCTTTTGCCTGTCCCTTGAGGTTCATTTATTGGAAGCATTTTTATGCACCTTAATACTCCTATTTTGATCCAAGAGCTACATAAGTTTGTTGCTACTCAGCAATACCTAAAATCATTCGATATTAATAACTGATAGAAACATCGGATCGAGAATATTGAGTTTCACCATTATAATAGTAAATTTAGATTCCGTCGCTTCAAGATGATAGCAATAAACTGAGATGTTCCGAAAATGATATGTTGACGTCGTGCTATTGGCCCCGAGTGTCTAAACTCGTCCTTTTATTGATGGAATCTTGTGAGACCTATAGTTTCAACTCTCCGTAAATATTCTAATTTCTTGATGCCAGCAATTATCACTATCTTCAAAATTTCGGATTGTAGTGCCAGTTTAGGCAACAGTGGTGTTCTTTTTTGTTTGCAAACTAGATTCTAAATTAAATTGGATATTCCTTATAGTCGGCAAGATTATTTTTTAAACTTTCAGAGAGCAATCAGTTGTTAATGGTATTCTCTAAATTTCGACAGCATCTGATATATTCTCATAAATCCAAAAATGCACTTAGTTAAAAAGTTGAATTTGTCTACAACATTCTTAAACAGGTTCCCGTAGCATGTAGTACTGTACTTTGTACTTCAAAAAATAATAAAGAAAATTGGCCATTATCGATTTTTCTAGTAGGTCATAATGATTATTCTATTTCACTTAGTTTTCTTAACATTATTCCTTAGATGGTATGCCATTTAATATCATGCAAGGGGCTTGTTAGGAAGTTTTCGTCCTACAAACTAGCTTTTTTCTTGGGTTCTTTCTATTTGGGCTTTTGTCGCAAATGATACGATAAATAATTTAATTATTTGTTTTTGTAATTACAATTTGGTGAAAAAGTAAGAAAAACGGGCGGAAAAGTAAAGAGCAACAACTAATAGACCTCTACGGTGTTCAACTTAGACCAGACCTATGGACAGCCCTATTTTTATGCTAGATTTGGCTGAAAAATTTGGAGCAAGCCTGGAATTAGAGGAAAAATACAATAAATTTTCACTCTCAAGAAATCATAAGTAGTTTTCTCAAGTCAAAATTTTTAGAATGTTGTATTTTATATAAAATATACTGTCTTTTGACATGACGGATAGATTAATGCTCATAGTTATATGCGACAATATCTAATGTATTTGAGCATTAGGCTAATTCGTATTAGCATTTTATACTCGAACACGGATGCATAAACAGAGGCGTTTGTTACAGACATCTCCCTTTGATCCTGTGATGACTCGACGTATGTTCGCGTGTAACACATCCTATTATATCACTATTTTCTAGGAACTAAAAAATAAAAATTACGTTTTAGGAGAGTTTGAGTTTTAATATTTGTCAAATGCTAAAAGAATTTACCTTTCAACTCACTATATGCTACGACAATAACGGAATTATAGTTAACAGTTAGTATTAATTGACTGTCCATACTTTTGCCTTGAATTGTCTATTTCATTATTGACGACAATTTCATATTTCTCAATGCTAGTCATAAGCATTTCTACAAATATGATGCATCTTGGTGACCTTTGGCGGAAACTTTCTTATTTATATTGACTCACAAGGTAATGGTCTCACATAATTTAGCTCCAGCACCAAACACACATTAAGAGGTTAGTCGATAGTTTAATTTTTATCTATTTCAGCGAGATTTCAATAGCTATTTTATGGATACTCAGCAGACTTTCTTCTCGATAAAATCGAATTTAAAATATATTTGATTCAGCCAAACATTTGCACCGGTATTGAGATATTGAACATACTAATCAGAAAACTAGATGGTGGGCACCTGTACAAGAAATGTGAGACGTTCTATAAGTCAGAGGCGAGTTGGATTGTTCCTCTCCATGCTAGGGACACTAAGCGTGTGTATGATGAATGCCACCAGCAATTGTAACTGCATTTCTGTCAGAACAAGGTTGTACTGGAGCGTTAGTCTTTTCACTCTCTAGATAGCACAGAATTTCTGAGGCGCGAACCGACTTATGCTATTTTTTGAACTCAACCTAATTTAGTTCTGATCTCGCTTTTACTTTGGGCTATCGAACTCATTAAGTTCAACATTACCTCTTGTTTCTTCCTATAGGCAATGAGACATACCGTCCGGCAAGCTTCAATCAGCTTATTCTGTTTTACAGTGCAGCTTGAACTGCTAATTTACACTATGCCTCCTTAACTTTTTCTGTCCAAATTTAAAAATAATTTTATTGGCTAACGTAGAGTTAGAGCGTAATCAATCCGATTTATATCTATATGTAACTGCAGTGCTGATTTTGTGAGATTTTTGACACGTATATTTTGTGCTTAAGGGTACTCTTAATCATAGGGCCTTATGTCATGAAGTACAATCCTACATACTGTATGATTTTATCTCGAAATACAGTCACAAGCTGATGATACCGCCCATCATTTCTCGCAATTGATGAATTTTAATGATTGAAAACAACTTACTATGTAGAGTTTAAGTTGTTAAATGGGGTCACTCCGTAGGGGACAACACACTTAAAGTATTCTCCGCGTTTCTACTTATATTTACCAATTTACAGTCAACATATCCCGACATTTAATGTCTAAAGCAAGCTATAGATATTACTTCTAATCACGCGTTTGTAACTGAATTCTCCCATATTTCCGCTATTTATTCTATGCGGCTCTCAATATTCAACGTCTAAAATAGATAATTGTAACTGAAATCACTTATTAAATAGTGATAGAGTGTGCTTTCTAAATCAACTAATCTTCGGAACTTAGTTTAAGTATATGTATAAAAAAATGTCGAAATGATATTAAAGGCATTTATACGAGAGTTATAACATTTTGGATTCCCTGTATTCTAGGATATCTTTAAAAAGATCCCTCTGGCGATGAAACATTTCATAATATTTGATTTCCGGAGCTGTGTGTCCATACATAATTTCGACACTTTATGCGAATATGATGCAATTTTTCAAAATTAATTTTCTAGTGATTCATCAATATTTAATATTTCAGAGTTATTATAGCTCATTTCAAATTGCTCAATAAATTAGATTTTTATCACACCACTAACCAGGAGAAAAGGTGGTAGAATACTCACTCTCTTAAATAGCCATCTCTTCCTTAATCAACCCGCCATCCATATCCTCCGAAGTAAGACTACTATTTTCAGGAATGGCGCTTCTGCGCAATGAAAAATGAACGGAGCTAATATCCTATGAATGAAAATCCACAACTCGCAGATCTCCCCAACTATTGTTCGCCAACACTCGAATCGACAACTAAAATCCACATATATTCGCCTGCCAAACCATCGTCATATACGTGTAGTCGATAGGAATAGAGTTACACTTAGGCCGTAGTATGTTTCAAATTTATTATAAAAAATTATATGAATTAAGGAGAGAAGTATGACGATCATCTGATCTTTGATGCAATATTTATCTCAGGATCGTAATTCAATACTGAAAAAATAAGGAATCTGTACGGAGAAAACCGGATTTATATGGCTAAAATAGTGTACACCTCTATCTGTGATCTGCTTTAAGGCGCCAGCACTCAAATTATTTGTACTACAAGAGTAAACACACCGATTACGTACAGTTTGAACGTAACATAATCGTAAAACGCTTTTCCAACATTATCTAACAAACATATCCTCTCTTCCAGACGAGAATATTTCTATACTCAAATGAGCTTAAAAGTACTATTCACAGATACTTGATCTCAGGTAGATATTTCACATCTTGCTCTACTGCACTTTTTATGAACCGCGACAAAGCCTCCTTAGACACGCCAAATTACCTTTTTCAAAGCAAAATATTCAGACTTCAAAACATCTATCTCCTCCTTAGTATATATTATATGCAAAATGGCTCAAAATTGTATATACAGTAATTTCTCCTAAGGAGACAATATGTTAAGTAGATGCTCACTAGAGATTTTTGTTAGGACAATTACCAGTACTAACACTTTCGAATTATATTATTTTATCATTTTCCAAAATAATATTTTCCTCAAAAATAAGAGCTTGTTATATATTCGAAAAGTTTGCATCTCAAAAGAAACCAGTGAACACTGATGAGGAAGTTTGCTTACGTAAGGCGAGTTACTCTATTTGCAGGTGTTTTGAAATATGGTCAACCTTCGGGACAAAAACTGTATATTTTTTACAAACTCTATACTTCTTTAATTATTACTATTATAGATAATAAAAAACACGAAAAATATAGACAAGTAATATTTTCAATAAAGAGTTTTTTGAATTGAATTGGGTTCTTAAGTATACAACTATATTTTGACCTCTCCATATTCAATTTGGAAGATAATTTGTGATGCGCTCTAAGGAGCCATTTTATTAACATCTATATTACGTTTATATTACATACCTCCGAAAGCCTATTAATAGTAACCCTTAGAAGAGGTTGCGCGAAAGCAAGACCAAACAATTGACTTATTTGTATTTTGACGATACCATTCTCACATATACACGGCTCCGTATTTTGGCTAATATAGCCTTTAAGGCGCGTCTGTTTTACAGAATCAGTTCATATCAGCTCAAAAATTGAATATAGGTGTAAAACACATATAACTCGCAGAATATAATTCTCTGTTTGATTTCAACTGTTTGAAAAGTAGCTCAAAGTGAATCTCTATAATTTTCCTCAATATTTTTCAGGTACTGAGGATTCAAAAAATTTTATGACTGATTAGATATGTAATAGCTCACAATTTTTCCGCCTTTATTTAGCTGAGTGATTCAATTATAGACCATTTTTATAAAGGATATTGAAGATACAATTCGACAGTATTCTCTAAACAAATATCGCAGACCAAATAGATATAATATTTATTGAAGTTTAAAAAACCTATTCCAAAGTCTATTATTACGCATACTTCGTAATGAGTAATACGGTGATAGCATAGTCAAAATCGCAGAAAAGTGAGATAATTCGCCGAAAAATCATGTTATATGTTCTTTATTTTCATAATGTATGCTCTAATTAAACTATATTATAAATATCGTTCTAGCCATCTTTTCAGTAGCTAGCTTTCCTTGTAATACCCTAGTTGCTTCATGATTTTAATGAGTCGATAGATTATGTATAATAGTTGATAGCAAAAATCTCCTTGCACATTTTATATAATATGGTGCGTTTGTCAATAAAACTTCTATGTAGATGAAATTAGTGGAGATAAATCAACCAAATAAAGTGTTATGTGTCATTACCCCATTAAAATAATTGTACTAAGTGAAGACATATGTAACTAGATAGAGCATAATCTCAACTCTGTTCTATACTATATATACCTATCTTATATATTTGAAGAAGTTAAAATTTTTCTAAATTTTTCGTGCGCGAATTACGATCTCTTGCGAAATTTTAATATTGATCCGGATTTACGAGCGTATAATCGCTTTATGAATAATAACTCGACAAGTAATTATAAAGAAAATCATGCCAGGTATATACACATTTACCAAATTTGCTAATATTTGATAGATAATATTTATAGAATAATTTGGATCTCAATAAATCCAGAAAACTAACAATTTTACCCTATTACAAAACGTAATTTTTTGCGATGAATATTTGAACAATATTTAAAAACACATTTCCTTTGAGCTTCATAGTGGTGATTCACGTCGGTTGTATTAACTTGGCTTTTCGAAAGTTGTTTTCATAAAATTTAAATTCTAATAAAATTTCTATAACTTATAATATATTTTTTGCGAAAGTTTTAATTCTTCAAACTTGATACTAGCAGAAAAATGAAGGTTAAATTATAAGAGTTTTCTAGTAACAACACCTTAAAAAAATAGCCGCCTAAAGTCATATTATCCTGCGGAACTTTTTTATAGGCTTCGAGGAGTTAAATAAAAAAAGAATACTCAAATCTAATACAATACACAAATTTAAACAATAAAACGTCAATTTATTAAAACGGTTTAGTGATATAATTGTCGGATCACCGGAACATGGCCAAGCAATTTATAATCATGAAATTTAAAAGGTATATCTCCTTTCTCAATTCTGAGCTATCAACTTCAATTTTTCTTTCAAAATGCAGCGGCTTTAAATCGAATATACATGTCCGTGAAATATTTGAAGTTGATTATAGAGCGGTCGACATTTTTAGAGAAATCGTTCTTTCCGCTCCAAAAAGGGGACGTTTTCAAATTTCTCCTCTATTTTTTAATACGTTTTCACGATCTATATTAATTTTTCTAGTTTAAATACTCAACATTTCAACAGATCGTCGGCTAGTATTAAATTTCAAACTATTTATGAGTTTGCTACAGGACGTCCGAGTCCAAATGAGGAAATTAAAAAATCACCTAATTAGAATTACGATTACTATATTAAAATTTGCACAAATTTATCAATCCAAGTTGTTTTCCAAACTTCAAAGTTTACAAGGAATCAAAATTTTTAATTCACTTTCCTAGCATCATTTGAAGTATCAATTCTATAAATGAATAAACGTGATACGTATGAGAGTACGCGTTTATTTCTGGGTGCAGAAAAATTTTTTATGAAGACCATAATTGCGATACCACCTCCTTAATTAATTTTCAAACAGAATCGCGTTCTGGATTTTGATGAATCAATCTCATCGCAGTCTAG
Source organism: Oikopleura vanhoeffeni (assembly GCA_004367855.1). NCBI lineage: Eukaryota > Metazoa > Chordata > Appendicularia > Copelata > Oikopleuridae > Oikopleura > Oikopleura vanhoeffeni. The sequence continues at coordinate 486,012 of SCLH01000116.1, forward strand.
CCATATGTACGTCAGCGGATACATTGATGACATTATTGCAGCATATATTCGGACGATAGCATGAAATTTCAACGATCTCAAATAGATTTCAATCATTTGGATTGCAAAGAACTTTAGTTTGTAAAGTAGCATAGTATCAAAAGCACTACCTTTCTTAATGCTCTCTTTACTTCATGAGACTCAACTTGCACTTCTGACTTTTGCATTATTAATCCATTTTCGTTTGTGAGTTCCTAAGAATTCTTGGAAATATTACTTGATCCGGGATTACAATTATAGAGCTAGACTCTAAACGACTGACTTATATCGACACATCTCATTCCATGAAATTTGTACTTATAAAAAAAAAGCCTATGTCAAATTTTGATGTTATTCGGCTCCGATTACAGAGAGGGAAATCTGATGTATTTTGTCAGACTACAGTTATCTCATTAAAAATTATAACAATAAAAACTTATATAACACGATAGAATTCAAAAACTTGTTCGAGGTCACACGGTTAGATCGGAATTTGCTTCTAATTTACAAACGCAAAACAAAACGCACTTCCATATGCTGTCTGTGCAACTAATCTATTTATGTTCATTCGGCCTATCTTAGAAACGCTCGATCTTCAGTCAATTTTTCAAATCTCAAAAATTAATCAATATACATGAGACATAAAACACATTCTAAGATCTAAGCGCGTTTATTATTCGAAAAGTGATCCCAAATACAGCAAATACTCTAGTAAAAAGCTAGTGCTTCTAGAGAACTTGTCTAACAATGAACCCGATAGGATCTATTATGTTCTCCTTAGACGATTTTTTTCTAATTTTTACAAATTTAATTACAATATAAGTATAGAATTATATGTTACATCAAAAAGCCATAATGAACCAGAATTAAATAATAGTTTGATTAGATGGACAGAACTTCCTAAACACAGTACCACGCTTGATGATAATTTATATATGATTTCATTTAAGAATTTGATTACGGACAGCCTTTTACATAAGCTTGGGAATAGAAAAGTTGTACAAAGTTTCCGAATTAGTGTGACTGGCGATAATTTTTTTTGCCTTTTTTCTATTTTATCCAAATGCTGAACTATTAAAGATGTATGGGGATATTACAATTAATTTCGAAGAACGCAAAATGCATGTTCATGTTTCAAGTTTTTAGGATGACATATGTATCGGGCCGTGACTTATGAAAAATCCTTTGAAAACTTTAATAAAATTTGATAATGATCTAAAAGAAGTTTTATGCCAACAGTTTTTGACGTTGTAAGACGGCTTTGCCTTCATTTGCAAGGATAAACAAATTAAAAATTGGAAGACAAAAATCTTAAGTGAATTCTGATAGAATATCTTTATATCATCAGTATGAAGGGACACATTAGTGTCCGTAGCTGTTTGAGGCTAATTACCTGATAGTTCGATACAAATAAACTCAGCATTATTAAATTTATGATGTTTCTGACCAAATTTGGTAAGACAATAATAACTAATTAATATAGTAGGTTATAAGAGACATTCTATATTTTGAAACATGCAGAAAAAAAATATGTTATAATTTTGACCAATTTCGTTTCATATTCTTGTACTATGTGCGTTATCATTTCTGATTAGCCGTTTGATCGTAATTTTTTTTCCTGTGACAAGTAGACACTTATCAGTATGTCAATTACAGACTACTCTGGGATTTTCTACTTGAGACAAACAGTAACGGCTGTAGTTGGTCAAATATACTGGATTCTGGCCTATAATGTAACATCTAGTTATGTGAACGAATAGATATATCTTTTGATCGATATTTCCATTTTTCTTCTAGTTCCATGATAGTGCATAACGTGATGCATTTGAGATAACCAATATGCATATATTTGAAAATCTTATATCCTGAAGACTGAACATTTTTTTCAGCAGACTTAGGATTTTCATTAGAACCCAATGGTTGACGTAACCAATAGTATTAGAGTTTAGATTGAAATGAAATATTACTTTCCTGAGTTCATATAATATTCTATTCACTTAGTTTTCTTAAACATAATCTTCTTCTCCACTTATTTTTTTTCAGAGAAACTTATTTTTCATGATTGAAAAATAACATAAAAAATGTCAACCATGTTTCGGTGACGCTAATGTTCATACGAAAAATCTACCTGGTAAATAGTATAGCAAAAAAACGGTTGCCTTTTGAAGAATACTATCAGAATCTGAATTAAATGTGTAATGCATGAATTATAATTAAATTTTCTGGCCCAATATACGAAATTAAACGGAAAATTCGTTGTGCTTCTGAATACAATTCATTTTCGAAGATAATTGTTCGCCTTAGTTAACTTCATGTAATGAAAATTTGCACGTCTCCTGATTGCTTGAGCACCAAAAATGTCTAAGTTAGGAACGGCGCAAAATTTTGTCTTGCAAACCTTTGTTTTAATTATGTTCTAATTTAACTCTTGAAAAATATTTTGTGAAAATATGGTCAAGCCTTTTCTTAATTAGTTTCTATTTTTTGCAGACAAAAAATATCAAGAAAATTTCAAGCTAAAAACACATAGGCAATTCAAAACAATTTTTCTAAGTTTGAGCGAGTTAGCTGACATATTTTTTATTTTATTTTTTTTCCCGAAAAGTTTAATTTTTTAAGGGCTACAAATCATAAATATAATTAGAAAATTTTAGCAGAAAAAAAAGTTTTTGCCGTTCCTACCGTTACCTTATGTGACAACTGAACGAATTCATAATTCTCTTCATAAAACAAAACGAACGTTTTTGTTCCAGCTGCTTTAATCTTTCTCTAAATAGCGCTCAAATTCAGCTTTATACTAGGCATAATATTTTCTGTGCTCCACAGTGTTAATGATTTTTCCTTCAAATATTGAGAATGAGGTGGATATTTTCCGCACTCAACTTAAACATGAATATTTATGAACTTTTTATGCTCTGAATATTAGACAACGGCAACGTAAAGTGTGTCAGAATCTCAAGCAGCTTTTTTCTAAATTTTCCCTTTTAAGACACATTGAATTTCCCGAATAAACTCCTAACAAAGTTGATCGCACAACTTATTAATAATGATCTTGAGTGAGTTACTATATTAGATTGAACTTTTCGTTAATATTACTTGAGTTTACATTTTTATCATTTCCGTCCTATTCGTTATTATATAGTGCTTAAGCGTCTGTCATTATATCTTCAATTTTGAGCCTTTCTTTACTTTTATTTTACTGCTTCGCCATAAATTCTTGTGATATTTTTTTCGCATAGCCATATTTTAGTTATTTTATCCTCTTACTGACAAAAGACAAATAGTTTTTTAATAAATTTTAAATAGAGTTGGCATGAGGGAAATAATGTCAATTTATCTCACTTTATGAAGACATGTGATGTGGGCGTTAAAAGTATATTTTGCGACATCAGATCTCCCTGTGTCGTTTTTTATTACAAACGGACCTACATTACGTAAAGGACAGCAGGAATCTATTTGGAATCAATGTGTTTTTTTCATGTTCATTTGGTTTCTTGATTTCGAAATAAATTAAGATAATTTCAAGACAAAGATAGAGCAATTTATGGTTTTTCTAAGAACATATCAAAAATCAAGCTACCGTACAGCAAAAAAGTTTTTCGGGCCACCTTACTCTAGGAGTGGTGAAATTGTAAATAGATATTGGTATGAAGAAATATTGCGCAATTTATCTTACTTTATGAAACTTGTATTTGACGAGGAACAAAGGATATTTTGCGATATTAGATTTTATCCTGTCCTGTTTTTAGTGATTATTCAAAACGAAGTACGTAAAGACAGCAGGAACCCATTTGAATCAATAGTTCTTTCATATGACGTTGCCTTTATTTTTCTTGAGAAAATATTAAAACAACATTTAACTGCACAAACATTAATTAAAGATTGGACGAAATTTAACAGCCAATCAGAATCAATATCTTTTGATAGATTTTGCAAATGAAATTGGTTTGCGATACAATTCTTTGAGAGTTTAGTGCCTACTCGGACAAACACCATAAAATAATCGTCGGAATAAATTCTGACATAATGATTCACATTGATTCAAGTCTGTGATGCTTCCTTAACCCTTGGAGGCTTAAGCCACTTTAAATCATTCAAAAATGATGGGAATACAATGCATCAATAACAAAAATGAGGATTCGATAAAAAAATTATTTTGAACAATTTTTTCGCTCGATGGTTGAAATTTATGGCGAGTTGAATTGAAAGGCATTTTCGCCTAACTGTCTTACGTCTTGATAAAAAATTCGACTTGAAAATGGAATAAAATTTGAAGTAGGCCAGTTTTTAAAAAGTCTTCTGAGACTATTTTTGCAAAAATTACATCTCCAGGATGTTTGGGGCGAAAACTATTTTTTTATAAGCTGAAAGTGTCAAAAAAGTGTATTTCGCAATATTAGTATGAAAAAAGTTAATGTTTTGAAAAAATATTAAATGCAGTAAAAAATCATGCAAAGAATGACTCATCTATACCGGTATAAGTTATACCAGTAATTTACTAATATAGTGATAATCATCAAAAATTTCATTAAGGGGGTTCAGCGGTCGCAAAAATTACCTTCTTGTACTCCACTTTACCAGAATAACTAAACTGGCTTCGAAACTTTGAGAATAGCCCATTGGTAGATCTAATCCTTAATCTACCGATAATACTTCATAAGAATAATTTATTGGATCGAACCTGCGTGACCACCATGCGGCGAGTTACATAGACACCTAACCGATCTTAATCTTTCCAGAGCTTGCATACGATTTCACTCAAACCCTTGGTTAGTGACCACGAGAAACACTGATGTTTGTAATATGAGTCAAAGGATTTTTAAATATCCAGCTAAGTTTTTTCTAGAACTGCGAAAAACCGCCTTACTTTCAAAGATCTTTCCTATTCAAATATATCTTCCTCCTAGGTGTTTCATTTCAGAAATGCAAGCATAAATTAGAGAAAAAAGTGGAGAAATATGTTTTGTTAATTATGATTGAAGCAGAATGTTATTAAATTTTTGTTGAATTCTAGAGGAATCGCATTTTAGTAACCGAAAGTTGAAAACTCGGAAAATAAAAAGTCGTATCGGATTTAGTCGAAGAGTACCACCCCAAACTTAAAGCCTTGGGTTTCAAACTGATCAAAAAATATGACTTACAGCTTTTTGATGCATTTTGAGCTTTTCTGGTCGAAAGAGTGGAATTTCAATGTATTACAAAAAAAATACTCAGTACTCAGAAAAATTCTGAAAAAAATTAAAATTTCGAACTTTATTTTAAATAAGTTTATGCTTTCTGAGTGTTCCCTAGCAATTTGGTGCTATTTTTACACCCCAAAGTACCCTAAAAAGAGTGCGACCGCAACCCCCTTAAATCGAGAAAACTACCATTTTTTCCTAAAAAAGTGATTTTTCATGAATAATTCGAACTTGTTCAAAACTATCTTTTGATTCTCAACACATAAACTCAATCTGACAATAGTATTGAGAACTTCTTTCTCAATGAGAAGAACTGATCACTGCGCGGTTAGTGAAATGAAAATATATTTCTTGGAGCCTACCATGAGGTAGTATCACGTGGTTTAATTAATCTTGCTTTTCAAATTTTTCTTTTAAATTAAACTTAAAATTTCTAGAATCTGAAATTTATGGTTCGAAAATTTAACTCTTTAACTTGACCGAAAGGTTAATCTCATAAGAGTTTTCTGTAAAAAGCGCTGAAATTAGAGCTTTCTGAAAAGCTCTGGTGCCTCCGCAAAACTTTTTAATATACTTCTAAAGATTAAGTGTTTCTAAAAACTTTTTAGAGAATTTAATTTGGAAAAATAGTTTAACACAGGTCGGTTGCGCTATTTATAAAAAGTCAACACCGTGAAAGCTCCTGTTTTTGAATGTTAACCGAGACACCATCGCGACTTTATAGGCTAACTTGTAACGATGCTGACAGGAAACTGTTTTTGATCAATGTTTCGTATCACCAGCTCATGGTAGTGTCCACAAAATTGATTTTTCGTTGAAATCGGACAAAGGTCCGACAAATTTTTTATTTTGTTTGATTGAATTAATATATTGTAAATCAAGGGCTAATTTAAGTATGTAATATACTGAATATTCCAAATTTTAGACAATAATTTTTTCTGGAAAATGGATTGGTTTGAATATTGAAATGAGGCCAGTCGGTGACCTAAGATCACTAATGTATTTTTTGGATATAATTTCAACTTTGAATAATTTTATATCCCCCTTTCACGCTATCCGGAATATTTGGGCCCTGTGTAGTAAACGTATTGTCTTTTTTAGTAGTAAGGCCCAAATATTTCGGATAGTGTGAAAGGAGGATATTCAATAAAACTACATTTTTGAAGCTGAATCAGCTTAGCTGATTTGAATTTCAACTGAAGGGCATTTCAGTTATAAAATCCAAAGCAATCCAACGGTTTGCTGTTAAAGTATATATTATTAAATGAGTTAATGTCCACAGTGAGTTTGCCGCCAAGATAATTGTCCGAAGCTCAAAACTTTAACAGTTAAATTTATACAAGTTCACTTTTTTTTGTAGAATACAAGGTAGAGCCAACAAGGTATATTGGTTTGGCTTCAAGCGTTCTCAAAGTGCCAAATTGCCGAAAAAAACTCACGGAAAGTTGATCTGCAAGCAACTTAAAAATGTCCGTGATGACATTACACATTTTTTGACATGATAAATAATCTGGTTGGTTTTCCTCTTCAGAGTTCGTCTGACAAAAATGTATTTTAATTGATGATCACTGTTCTCCATTAGTAATCTATCTTGTACTTTTAGATGTTATGTACAATTTCGTTCAATTTCTGACTGAATGTTCTTCAAGGAAACACAGTCAATATTATCTTTTTTTTTCATTTTCCTTCGAAGTCAGCTGAATAACGATGAAACTAAAAAATTGTCATTGTTGTTAGAAATCCTTTTGTCATTTTTGATTGATTAAGGTCAAAAATGGCAATCGAAGACTGCCAATTTGTCGAAATATGTCAAATAATTCAAAAGTTATGAAAAATGGTAGAGTGAAAACAAACCGAAATGAAGCATATTTTCAAATTGCCATCTGATAGTTTGATCGGTAGAACTGCATCAGATAGTATTTGTTGATTTCAAAGATAGGGAACACACTTCTGAGGAAATTTTCGAATTTTGAAATAAAATTAGTACGTTTGTTAAGCATAAAAAATGAGTCGGAGAGCCGGAATTTGAGGTCGGTCACGCGTGATCACGTGTCTAGAACTTGTTTAATTCTTTTATGAACAGCAAAAACTGCAAAGCTTGTGAAGCTTCGTTATGGCCTTTGGTATTATAAATAACAAATCTGAAACCATTTTTGAAATTTAAAAAACAGTCCACACGGTTAAGTTTTTTTGTTAATTGAGTTTCGGTCTGAGTAGCGGTAGAGAGCAAAACATGAAAAAACGACGAAATTGAATTTATAAGGACAAAAGTGATGGCAGAGTACTTATATTTCAATGGCAGACAGTTTGTTGGACAAGGTTGCCTATGACAAAAAAAATTTGGAGTCATATTACATTATTGCACCGCTTTATGATTTTTTGATGAAAATAAGGTAATAAATTGCTGATTTCAGCTGCAAAACTTGCACGGCTTCGTTATGATCCCTGGTATTATAAACAACCAATCTGAAAACATATTTGAAATTTTCAAAACAGTTTGCATGGATGTAATTTTTTGTTTGATGAAATTCGGTCTTAGTAGCGGTAGAGAGCAAAACATCAAAAATCGACGAAATTAATTTTATCAAGACGAAAATAATAGCAGAGTTCTTATATTACCATGGCAGACAGTTTGTTGGACAAGGTTGCCTATAAGAAAAATTTGGAGTCATATTACATCATGGTGCACCATTGGACCGTTTTATGATTTTTATATGAAAATAAAGTAATAATTTGCTGATTTCAGCTACGAAATCTGCACAGCTTCGTTATGGCCTTCAGTATTATAAATAACAATTCTGAAAACATGGAATCTTAAAAAAAGTCCGCATGATACTTTATGTTTGTTTGTTGAAATGGATCTCAGTAGCGATAGAGAGCAAAACATCAAAAATCGACGAAATTAATTTTATAGGGACAAAATAATGGCAGAGTCTTTATATTTTCATGTCAGACGATTTGTTGGAGTCATATTACACCGTTGGACCGTTTTATGATTTTAAATAAACATGTGGTACTTATTTGCTGATTTTAGGTGCAAAATCTTTCCGGCTTCATTCTTGCCCCTGGTATCATAAATAAAAAATCTAGAAACATATTTGGAATCTTGAAAACAATTTGCGTTGCTATTTTTGATATTATGTTGAAATTCGGCCTCAATAGCGGTAGAGAGCAAAACATTAAAAATCGACAAAATGTTTTTTATAAATGTTAAAAATGTCCTTATATTTTCATTGCGTTATATATATTTCTATACCAACTATAAAAGTAAAATTCTCTATGAATTTAAGAGAAAGTAGAATGATTGTTTATAGTCACTTAGACAAAACGTTCAAATGCTCAGCGCTTATTTGTAATTGTAAAAACTGTTTGAACGGTTTATTCGAGCAATGCCTTATTGATATTAAACCGATTATCGCAAAACAATTTGAGAAGTTAAAAACGGTTTCAGTAACAAGCACCGATGATATAAATCTTGATATCACAGATGATTATCCATTTGATTACAAATATTTGCACGAAAGTGGATATCTAGAAGAGTCTAAGTTTTATGAGTATAACGACAACCCTGTTTCCGACACTGATTCAGAATCCAGTTCTAAAACATCGCTGTCATATTAAGAAGTTATTTATGAAGAAAACCAAATACATCTTAATGTTAATTTGACTTCTAGCAAGCAGCGAGAAATTAAAATTTTTGATTTGACTATTTCCGAACAATTTCAAGAGAGAAATTTGTATTTCAACTCTGAGCATACAAGCCTTTATTATCGACTGCAAGAAAATGCAATCGAGAATAAATCAAAATATAATTTCGTGTCCACATTAAAATTTGGTCAAATTTACACTTTATGGTCTCAAATAAGGAAGAAATATTGCAGAACATATGCATATGCTGCGTGAATCATTTGTTTTACAAAAATATCATGTTATTAGTTTTATACAAATTCGCACTGAAAAAGAAAAAAACTTTGAATTAAAAGATGGCCTTCTGGTCACTTGTGTCATCACCCTGGTAAAGTTATAGATAGTCCGGAAAAATCCGAAATCGAAAAATTTTGAAAATTTTCTAGAATTCGACCAAAATTTTTGAAATTTTTTTTTTTGAAATCAGTGTTCAAAAATAATGTTAATCTCTATTTTCATTTTTTGTCATTCATCTCCTTTCCGGATTTAGGTATCTTAAGGACACCCTAGTAGTAGATATGCAAATTTATGACAAAGCAGAACTTCAGCTCTACGTAACCGAGCTGTACAAATATTTTATGAGCAAAAAACAAACTCTTCCGAATGCGGTTTTGACGTTGAAAAAAAATTATATACAACGTTATTTAAAATCAATGATCAGTTAATTCTAATCTAAATTATTTTTTAGGACAAATTCACAGCGACTGTGGACCACTGTCTTTGTGCATCGCTTATTTGATGGAGCAAGATGTTTACTTGGTGACATTCAAGTATGATACAGAATCTATCATATTGCTCAGGTTACATCACCGAGATATTATACAGAAAAAAAAATATGTTGATGGGCGCGTATCGCTAAAATCCAATGTGCCTATGGCAAGAACACGAATTGCCAGAAGATAACGACCTGGGATCCCTTTATTTACCAGAGCAGAAAAACTGTTTAAATTTAACTGATTTTGTCATGAAAAATAAACAATAATCAACAAAATCATAAAATTAATACCAGACTTTCATTCAAAAATCTTACAACGTTCAAAAGGTGTAATATGACTCCAAATTTTTGTCATATTAAACCTTGACTTGAAAACTATCTGTCATAAAATTACAAGTACTTAATTATCATTTTTAATTTTCATAAAAAAAATTTCGTCGATTTTTAATGTTTTGCGCTCTACCGCTATTGAGATCGAATTTCAACATAATATCATAAAAAGCAACGCAAATTGTTTCCAAGATTCCAAATATGTTTTTAAATTTTGTATGTATAATACCAGGGGGCCAGAATGAAGCCGGAAAGATTTTGCACCTAAAATCAGCAAATAAGTATCACATGTTCATTTAAAAATCATAAAACGGTCCAATGGTGTAATATGACTCCAAATTTTTGTGATAGGCAACTTTGTCTAATTAACTGTCTGTGATAAAATAGCTACTCAGACCGAATCACAACAAAAATGAAAAAAAGCAACGCGCATTGTTTTTTAGATTCCAAATATGTTTTCAGATTTTATATTCCTGATAGCAGAAACAATAACAAAGCTGTACAGATTGCGCAGCTGAAATCAGCAAATTATTACCTTATTTTCATATAAAACTCATAAAACGGTCCAATGGTGCACCATGATGTAATATGACTTCAAATTTTTGTCATAGGCAACCTTGTCCAACAAACTGTCTGCCATGGTAATATAAGGACTCTGCCACCGCTACTGAGACCGAATTTCAACAAACAAAATAATTTAACCAAGCGGGCTGTTTTGAAAATTCCAAATATGTTTTCAGATTTGTTTTTTATTATACCAGGGATCATAACGAAGCCGTGCAAGTTTTGCAGCTGAAATCAGCAATTTATCACCTTATTTTCATTAAAAAATCATAAAACGGTGCAATAATGTAATATGACTCCAAATTTGTTTGTCATAGGCAACCTTGTCCAACAAACTGTCTGCCATTGAAATATAAGGACTCTGCCATCACTTCTGTCCTTATAAATTTAATTTTGTCGTTTTTTCATGTTTTGCTCTCTACCGCTACTCAGACCGAAATTCAATAAAACAAAAAAACTCAACCGTGCGGGACTGTTTTTAAATATTCAAAAATGTTTTCAGATTTGTATTTATAAACCATAGGCTGTTCATGGAAGAATTAAACAAGTTCTAGACACGTGACGCAAATTCCGGCTCTCCCGACTCATTTTTATGCTTAACAAACGTACAATTTTTTTTTTTCAAAATTCGAAAATTTCCTCAAAAGTGTGTTCCCTATCTTTGAAATAAACCATTTCAACCATTCTGGCAATTTATTGCAAATTTTTTAAAATGATAGTAACATATCTGCGTACGTACTTTGTGGTTGATAAAATCCTGATATATTTTTCTATCTTCCAAACTCACTCAGGAGTAGCCTACTCCGAGTAGGCTTTCGAGACAAAATATGACTCTATTTTGAAGCTTGTTCCTGACTGGTCAAGCAATCAATGACCTTCAATTATATTTCAGAATGTAAGATTTTCGTTTACATATCCTGTTCAGAAGGAGTGAACACAAAGACGCGAGAATGAACTAGACTGGGAAATAACCGTCCCTGATTGGCCTACAGACGGCCTCTACTTACACTCATCGCTTAAAATCCCTATTCTACACCACTGATATCGCTCTCCCGAGATTTGTGTTCACTTCCTCTGAACAAGATATTACATTATATTTGACTATGGGTTGACAATGTGTAGTCTACAAGATATTTGGTGGCCAAATTTTGGTCTCAAAATTTTGGCCTCAAATTTTGCCCTCAAAAATACAAAATCGTCGTTTTTCATGAGCGGTACCCCCCCCTTAACAATTGAGACACCTGCTATTCAATTTGTGCAAATACTTTAAGAAGAAATTTAATTTAACCTGAATGCTGCAGAAAGAATTAAGTAAATATTTTTGAGGAACTTTCTTGATCTTCATATTTCCAGTAATTGCATCTTTGAATAATTTTCCTTCGATTTTTTAGGTTCTCTCCTTGTAAGACCTAGTTGCACTTTTCATTGATCTTTTCAATTATGAAAGCCTTTTACTTTATTATACTGGTTCGCATAAATTCTTGATGATTCTGGCCGTATTTAGTTATTTTCACCTTTCGAGGTCCGTCACCGTCGAGCCCTGAGAAAGTGAACAAAAGCGGCTGAATATTTATTTTTTTATATTTTCATATTTTTTGAATATTTTTCGAGCTTTTCTTAGTTTAGGGGCAGTAATTCTGGTCGGTTTTCAATTGACTTGTTTTCTATATTTGATGAACGCTCGAAAGTCAGCTTATAAATAATATGAATGGGATAATTTATTAGAACTGGACAGAACACTACTTCAAACAGAGTCGAAAAAACTTGAGCCATCTCCGCCAAACGTATTTTGAAATTTTTAGATTTTTTTTTGTATTCCATGTCCACAAGATGGCAGTTAAGGAATCGAAAGAGATGTGGCCTTAGGGGGTTACAATTGTCAGAAAACGAGAGAACAAAAGTGAAGTAAGTCTACCTTTGTACGTCTTCTGCTGGAAACCGACGGATCCAGCAGATTTTCTTTCGCTTTTTTACCATGTAAAAAAAGGTCCCCTATTTTTTTTCTGCCTTGAGGCTTTTGTTGGGCATTAATTAATAAGGAGTCTCCGACTTCTCTGCCTTTGCTCGCATTCATAATTCAGCAAGGCAAGAGGGCCCCATATCGCTCACTATAACAAGCATTCTGGCGGCAGTTTTTGTTGAAAACATTGATTGTTAACACAGAAAAAAAAACTTAGAGAAAAAGTGTCTTCTAGAGCTCAAAAGCAGAAATCACAGCTCTCACTAGAGGGCGCAGCGTGAGATACTAGAGCCACATATATATGAATAATTTAATTTGGACAATCAAGACTCAACAAATCATTGTGAAAGATTTTTGAATCGTATTGTTCACGCCTATAGTGGTGTTAACTTGCAGATGTCAAGCGGCTCCCCTTTATTTTTAAAATTTAACCCGCAGGTGCGCATCGGCCACTTTCGAAACCAAAAATCGATGAAGTCAAGTTTAAGAGGGCTATTTTTGTACTAAACTAGTACATAGAACACTGCGAGTAACAAAATGACCAGTTTATTGATCCGGCGTGAAAAATGTCGCATTTGCGAGAGAGTTAATCAATTCCCAGGAGACTTAATTAGACCTGAGGCAAAGGACATAATTAATTTGACTCCCGTCTAATTATACTGGGTGATATATGGCCGCATTATATAGACATTAACGTCTGTTCTACACATTAAATCAGAATCTTAAAAAATAATTTTGAAAACTTAACTTGGGTCTTGTAGGAATTTTATTCCAATTTAGGCGCATTGTCAATACGGTATTGACAATACCACAAATTGCTTCAGGATCATAAAATATTAACTACTTTGGTGTACTAGTTAATCATTTGAGGTGACACTTACTTAATTCGATGGCCCATGGCTAGGGTCAGTAGTACCTTACTTAGTACTGGGCGTAAAATCAACTTCAAAACTAATAATTTTTATCTACGATTGATTACAAGTCACTCGTGCAGAATTTTGTTGCAAAAAAGTTATTGTTTGGTACTCAAATTGTGACCCCTGAGTGTCTTCATAAAAAATTTCATGATCGGCATCATTGTTTTTGATGAGGTTTAACACCATTGACTGAAGGGGGTACTGGTCGCTGGAATTAAATTTGTTCGATGAAAAATTAGTCAGACAGGGCTTTTAGCGTACTAGTCAGATTAGCCATCTTGTAGAACTATCCTTAAGCTTGTTGTATAAAAATCTCATTTGTTTTTTGTATGCACACACCTCTTCACACATAACCGACACAAAAGGTCCTAAACCAAAATGGTGAAACTATCTCCTCCCATGTTTTATGTCGAAATTAGCTTAAATTTTGACATAACTTCCATAAGTGGTCGGTCAAACTTTATCTCAGGCAATTTCAAATTTCGCTATATTTACTCTAGAATATGGAAAAGCCACCGTTTTTTTTGACAATTATTCATCGGAAAAACTTTCTCCTCCCAGGAAAAATTATAAAATTCGGTCAATTTTTTTTAAAAAGCTAGGTCACACAAAAACAAAACTTTATCTCAGGCAGTTTTTGAGATTTCGACGGTCGAAATTCTACCCCAAATTCGAAATTTGTTTTTTTGAGGACCCATGCTTCGATTTTTTCGATAGTAGGCTAAAGCCACAAATCACTGATCAGATAACTGGCTTACGTCAAGATGATATTTTGAAGTTTTAGTTGTCAAATTAAAGCAAACGTTATTTTTGAACTTCATTTGAACAAAAAAATACTTAGAAAACCGAAAAAACACGAAAATTTTGAATTTTTTCAATAATTTGGTCGGTAGTACACTTTGTTATCACCTCAAATCAATTTGGAGCAATTTCAATGCCCCAAAGGCCTCATAAAACCATGGATGAATTGCCACTTAATTAGTTTCTCCATATATTCAGTATTTGATTAGAAAGAACGTATTTCTGAGTTTTCTTCAAAAACCTACTGTATGTATTTTGCATTGATGTACAAATTTTTTATTGTAAATGAAAAGATAAGTCATCAGTGCGATGACGGAAAATTCAAGTTTAATGGATAATCTGAAAGTGTTCGATCTTCAAAATTGGCTTGACTGTAGACAGCCTATAATGTATTTACATCGAGATAAAAGACGTTTTACACTTGACGTTCTTTAAAAATTTATATTTTCGATGCTCATTTTTTCGTCTAATTATGATAAATGTAAGCCTGCAAACGGCACGCTAAAATCAATTTAATTACAACTTTTTTGCACAATTTATTGTTGAATTTTATTGGTCCTTCTGTCAAACCCGGTACTTTTTAAGACATGCCATTTGCGCATTGTAGCATGATAAACGGATGTAACAATCATCCAAAAGCCTTCTGTTCTTCGATAGCGAATCCCATTTGTTCGAAGGACAAAAGTTTCAATTTTTTTGTTTCGTTGAACAATTCGATTCGAATTATATTTTTTCGAACGAAAAGCGAAAATTATCGGCTTCGGCCAGGAGTGCAATTTCTCGCGTGCCAACAGTTTTCAATTGAATTAAAATTATATGCAGTATACTAAGGTAAGAAGTTCCTACTAGGAACAGCCAAATTCTTTTGCTGAAAGTTTTTTAGTTATGTTTCAATTGTAGCCCTATAAAATATTACGTTTACTTTAGTTAACTACACTTACTTAGTAAAATTTTTTATGAAAAAGTGTCAGCTACTGCTTAAAAATTAAGAACAGTTTTAAAAACAGTATACAGGCCCTCAATAGAAAAATACACTCTTTTGTACTCTTTTCTGAAATTTTTGTTCTGAGTACGATTAAATTGTCAATTTTAATATAATTTAAATTCGAAATAATAGTCTGCTGAAAAAACAAAATTACCCGAAATAAAAATTACTCATGCTTTTTAACAGGATATCTTTTGAGTCAAAATATGACAGCAGATTGCCTACTGTACTGAAATTTCGATAAAATTGATACTTAAAAATAAAATAGAATAGTATAATTTTTGTTCGACATAATTTTTGGACGACTTTTTTAAGCATACTTATTTTTGCTATGAAGAGTGAGAAGTTCCCACTGTGAAAGTAAAATAAAAATTTACGAAGATTGTATTTTTTATTTTTGAAGATAAAAAAGTTGACTTAAAATTTTGTCAACCAAGGATGTATACTCAAAAACAAAGGAATTTCGAATTCTATACAATAAAAAAATGTATTCTCAAAGAAAAAATCGGTATCTGCTAAGATCAAGAAAAACTTAAAATTATTGAGTGGTATTGGCGTGTGCCAAACGTCAAGCTATGCTAAAACTCAATTTCGATGGCAAAAAGAAGTCAAAAAGAAAAAAATCAATAAGCAGCGCAGATCCTTCATTTATACTCCAGGTTTTTCTGGCCTATTGGTCTTATTTGGTCTTAGGCGTGTAATTACAAAATTATAAATGGTTGCACTAAATAAGATACCCGTCATCTAATGGGTAACTGATTTATCGTAGTGTTTTTTGGTCTATTTATCAAATTTTCTGAAGCTTATTAGTCCTGATAGATTAACCACGACATTGAAATAGCAATTTATATCAAATTTATAGCAAAATCAGCATTTTAAATCGAATAAAATATATCAAAAATTATAAACACCTGAATGCCATTTTTTATAAATTTGCTCTTTAATTGATGATTACCTAAACATTAAACTACGGTATTTAATTTTTAAAGCACTTCCAGAAAATTTTCTCTTTAATTGATGATAACTTAAAAATTATACTACATTGTACGACATTAAATTTTATATGGAATTCCAGAAAAAAAAATTTGGAAAGTTGGGAAGTTTTGGGCACAAATAATCATTATTTTCGAATCATTCTGAGATATTTTTATTAAAATGCCAGTCAAAATTTTAAAAATAAAAATGAGAAAAATATATTTTTGAAATTTCACAAGTTTAGATCTGTTAATCTGAGAGTGCATTTTTAGAAATTTCGAAATTTTTCATTTTTTCGATAATTTTTAAAATTTTAGCTTTGACAACTGGTTGGATTATAAATCATAATTATAATGATACGACTTTTGGGCCTACGTATTTTCCTAGCAATGAATGGGTTTAAAAAGTCGACCAAAATTATTATTTCTTCAATCTTAGCTCTATTAAATTCTGCTGCTGTTTTTATTTTTGCATCTTATTCGAAAACAAAATTACGCTTATTTTAAAATTTTCTGAAATTTTAGAAAATCAGTTTTGATCTCGAACATGAAACTAGCCTAAGGCTAGGTAACGGACATACTGTGACATACGGAAAAATGTACACAAATTTTTTTTAAAGTTTTTATCCCTAAAATCTTAATCGATCAAAAATGGAAAAAATATACAAGTCTGTTATTTTCATTGTAGTTGAATTTTTGGAGCAAGTTAATGAACTCGTGCTATGAACTGCTTTCTGCGTAGGGTGTAAGAAACGCTCCCTAGGCGAGTGATCTCAAATTAGTACAGTAGAAATACTTTATTGTTTGTTTTGCGGATTTTATAATTGATTTTATTTAAAAACAAATAAAAATAAAGTAAATATTTTTTTTGCGGATTTTTATGCATTCAAATATAATTTCAAGATGTTTTTCCTTCTGGATTTCAAACATCAGGAATAATTAAAATTTTCATATTTAATTTCCTTGAATTAATAACAATTTTCACATGACACCATCTAGCGGAATCTAAAAGATCAACCTGTTTACCGTTGACTTTCCTTTTCCAAAACACGGCGAAAATCAAAATCATATTTAAAAATTAAATTATTCCCTGACTTAAAAAAGTTCAATTTTATAATCATAAATAATTTATGAGTTCGAACACGTAGGAGTTAATTTTGCTTTTGCTAATTTATTAATAATTTATCAACAGTGTCAAAAGAAAGAATGAATCAAATTAAATAAAAAAAATGCGAAAAATAAAGTGGGGATTACAGCAATTGATAGTTTCGGACGCGTTGGAGTTAATAAAATAGAATAAATTTATTTGTAAGGTATGAAAAAAGAAGAAATTGTTTCTAGAAAATTAAATCATATCTGTTAAAGTAAAATCGGTTTCAGTGAAGAATAGGTGTGGTAGGAAAATAATTTTTTTTCGACAAATTTATATCATGTTTTAGCTCACATTTTACAGGTTTTGTTTCCCGTTTAATTTAATGTTCTGATCGCAAATAATCTTCAGAAAAAATACATTCGTAAAAATGTGGGCTGTTCCGAAAAGCTGATAGGTTATGGGCTTTTCGGTGAAAACTCCGAAATGAAACATATTCTGATTACCCATTTTACCAGGGCGATATATAAACGGCCTGATAAAATTTTTAGTCAGTATAGGAGACATGTACTTAATGGTAATTAGAATGTTTTTAAAATTTTGTTATCCAATTTTTCAAATTCGCCCTTGAGATTAATTCTAGGCAGCGTTTGTTCAGCGATTGTCGGATACCCTTATCGAAATATTGAAACGATAGAGTGGAAGTGCCTGTACAGATCACACAAAAGAGGAAATATATATATACCAAATGTAAGGGGGTAATTGTAGTATGTCTACTAGACGATGGTTTAAATCGTATGAATAGTCGACCAAGACAGATAATGCACCCGGATCAGTTGAGGAAAAATTCGAACTTTCGAAAACGCAGCGGGATATTAAAAACTCTAAAAAAAAGTTTTAACAAAGTTTTTACATTAAAAAATAAGAAAATGTTTGACGGTAGATACCATAATTTAATATGCAGCAAATCGATAGGGAGTCTACTACGATCTGATATAAACCGGCAACGAAGGCCCCTCGAGAGTTCAAGGGGTAGGCCCTTGAAAGAGAGAAAACAAAATTACCATTCAGTTACGGATTGGTTATAAGCTGAAAATTTCATCCTCTTTTGTTTTTGACGCTGATTACAGAACCACACACGGACAACATTTTTCTTCAAATCTAATTTTTCAGCAATTGCAGCAATTTTTTCGGAGCTGGGTCTAAATAAGATGCATTAGAAATTTTGAATTATCTGATTATGAGCAAAGATTATTTACAGAAAAAAATTCCGTCAACAGTTTTAAAAAATGCCGACTCTGAATTTCAGAGTCTGAGAGTAGTTTTTGGTAATGTTAACGAATTTTTACTTGAATGTATGGCTATCAGACAAAGAAATTGATTATAGAATCGTCATTTCAATTTGAACTAAAAATCTTGGCCCAATTATGCTTTTAGAAATCGTCATTTTCGGATGAATATGGCTGTCCACAAAAGCTACATCTATTCAATAAAAAGACCGATTTTCTACTGTCTTTTAATCAATAATTTTTATATCGATAATTATTTCTTTCGAGACATTTTTTTTATTTTGATAATGCTATTCCATGACAATGATACTATATAAATCAAATAAACCAACTAAAAAGTTCGTGGTTACGCTTGATTTATTTTAAGCCAATCATCGCTAGTGAAAATGTTCACCGTTTATAATAATTGCACTTCAGCACTTTTTTTAAACTATTTCCCAGCTAAATAGTAATTCGTCGAAAAATCGAAAATTAAGATTTTTAAAATATAAGGACAACTTTTGCTTGAAAATCGTCTTGGCCATCAGTTTTAGCGTTAAATTTCATAGAAAAACGTAATATTTCATGAGTTTATGTCAAAAATTAGTAAATTTACGGCTTAAGGGGGTACTGGTCGCTGGCTTTATGTGGCCTTAGGGGCATAATAAATGCTCCAAAATGATCCGAGGTAATAGCTGAGTGTACTACCGACCAAATCATCAGAAAAAATAGTAAAATAAGTATGTTTTTCAAAATGAACTATTACGTTTGCTTTAATTTAACAACTAAACCGTCAAAATATCATATTGACGTAAGCCAACTTTCTGATCAGTGTTTCAGTGGCTTTCTTTTGAGCCTACTTACAAAAAATCGAAGCACTAGCACTTTTTTTTCGAAAATTTTCTCGTGGGTCCCTAAAAAAATCATATTTCGAGTTTAAGGTTGAAATCCTAAAAATTGACCGAGTTTATTGATCGTATTTGTATGAGCTAGCTTAGAAAAAAAATGAATGAATTTGAAAAAAATTCCTAGGAGGAGATAATTTTTCCGATGTATAATTGCAAAAAAAACGGTAGTTGCCTGCATATTCTAGAAAAACTAGAGCGAAATTCGAAATTTTGACCGAGATTAAGTTTCGCCTGACACTTTACAAGTTATATCAAAATTTCAGATAATTACGACATAAAACGTGGGAGAGATAGTTTTACCATTTTGCTTGAGTCCGCTTGTGCTGCTTATGTGACAGAGAGTGTGTGCATACAAAAAAGTTTTGACACATTTCTTACGGAAGCTAAAGGCTAGATCTACAAACTGGCTAACCTCAATAATATCCTCGTTGGCTAATATTCATCGAGAAAAATCAATTCCAGCGACCAGTAAATTTTCTAGACTAAACTAGTAAAAACATAATTTTTGTTTCTTGTCATATTGAAGATTATACCTATGTGACTCATAGAACTTTGAAGTCAGAGACCTAAAAACTGTGTGATTTGATTGGTCAATACACAAGAGTCAATGTGTATTGACCAATCCAATCACAAAATTCTTTAGTTCTCTGTCGTCAAAATTCTACGGGGCACGTAAGTATAATCTTCGATATTGAATCTTGGCACTGAAAACGATGAGCAGAAAGAATTTTTTGAAAAAATTAGCTTTATATTTGGAACGTTGAAATTTAAATAAAAGTTGAAACCGTGCACAATGATACTTTTTTGAGTAGTTTTATGTACGCAAAAAGTATCATTTTTTCTTTATTTTTTCTAGAATGAATCGTGATTATGTTTGCGTTTGACCCTCACTTTTTCCAGATTAAACAAAAAAAATCCGTATATTTCATGGTCATATATATGGTCAGTTTAGAATCTATTGACTAAAAATCTATAATTGTTATATTTACTGTTAACGCAAATGTCCCGAATCGTTACCCATTATCTTGATAATAATTTACCTTGGCTGGACCGTGAAATAAGCCTCAAGACTTCGTTTTTCGGGAGCGGCGATTGAAGTTCGTTTTCGCTTTTTTTCGTTCGTATTATATCCATCTGCTTCCTTTTTAGCTTTTGCTGCGTTTTCAGCTCTTTCTAACCAGGCCTGAAAGTATAAAAGTTAGTCAAGTGTAAATTATTTTTTCTCAAGTACAAATTGGTGTCTTTTTGATGTCGGGCATTTTTTTTATGTTTTCGGAAGTATTGTCTTAGTTAGACCTCTTTAACAAAATTTCATTCATAAATGCTAATAAAATTATGGTAACATGGTTGTTTAGCGCACTTATTTTAACCCTCATCGAACTTTAGCAAATTTCAGGGCATTTTATACATAATTATAAAATCTTGTGCTCTTTAGCGCCTGTCCTGATATAAATAGCTACATAGTAGCTTAGTCGTTATCCGGTCATAAGTTTCAACTTAATCAATTAGTTAGAAGTTTTTTCGATAATTCAAATTGATCGTGGGACTTAAATAGTGAAATTGATAATTTTATTTCTACAAACCAGTTACATGACACTGGCTTGCCAAGGCCTGCTTATAAAGGATTGGAGAACTAAAAATTCGTATATGTTCACGCATGTAAACACTTTGTCATCTCAAGTACAGTGGCTTCTTTTTATAAGCGAAATTGAAAATATAAGCTGAAAATTTAAATTTTAAATTTTCACCACCAGAAGACATCTCCAAAAAAATCCTCAGAAATTTGATAGACTATAATTGACC
This sequence comes from Oikopleura vanhoeffeni, assembly GCA_004367855.1. Taxonomy (NCBI): domain Eukaryota; kingdom Metazoa; phylum Chordata; class Appendicularia; order Copelata; family Oikopleuridae; genus Oikopleura; species Oikopleura vanhoeffeni. The sequence continues at coordinate 507,212 of SCLH01000116.1, forward strand.
TCTAAATTGATATGAATATATCATGGAAAATTTGTCGAAAAACAGGTGTTAGGGAATTGTACCTACCTGTATGTCGATAACAAAGCCCCGAAAACATTTCCTCTTCGTTGAAAAATATGTTTTTGTATTCGGGGATCGTCATCGATTTACGCTAAAAACCCTCATTTTTAACAGTTCAAACGTAATCAATGGTAATAATTTTGATAGCTCTCAAATCGTTGTGTTAAATCGTCAAGAAAAAGGTTTATCCGACTGTTAAAAAATATCATCTACGCCAAATAGATTCATTATACTTGATGATACAATAACTTGTCACACCGTTAATTTATCGATTAATTTCAACAAAAAAATAATTTTAGCTGCATTATTGGACGCGTGCGCGTACTTAACAACATTTCCCCACGGGGCTCTACTATTTCCGAAGCAATACTTTTATTACCAAATTTGTCTCAAAACTGAATATAATTTGAAAAATAATATATTTTCATTTACAGTGTCCGAAGTTTCAGGACCATAAAAATTCACTTCAAAACTAAAGGGAGTGGTCTTTTTTGGCGTGTCAAAAGGAAAAACGTACAAAAAACTTTGAAATTAGCGGACATTTCAAATAATGGTGTGAAAAGTTGTTGACAAGTCTTTTGCTTTAATAAAGAGTATGAAATTAAAAAATTTTCTAGAAAATTAAGGGAAGAGGTAGTTTTTACTGAGCCTCTTGATATGTTTTTGGTATGTTTTTTATGTTCTGGTATGTTTTTTCTTTTGCCAAAAGAGAGAATTTTAGATAAAAGCGTCAGAAGTTGTGCGTATATCGATTACGGGGCTCACACGAACAAATTAACCACTTCTTAGCAATCATTTTTTTATAATTCAGCCTTTGAGAACGACTCATCCGATTGACTTTTTAAAAAGCTCAAACTGAGCACATATATTTAGAGGAAAAAAATAAAAAAATGGTCCGAATCAGACCATTTTTTCCAATTTTTAAACAAAAATTGATAATCAAACAATTTCAGTAATCTCAGAAATGTTATGAATTTCAGTTATCTCCGAAAAAAACCTAAAAATAGTCCGATTCCGACTTGTTATTTATTTTATTATTCACTTAATATTTGTCTTCAGTTTGAGCTATCTAAGAACTGAATCGGATGTGTCGTTTTCAAAAGCCTCATTATATAAAAATTTTGACACAAAAACGAAAAAATATATCGGAAATCGAAGGGATAATTTTTAGTATTTTTTGAGGAGGTTAATAAAAGTTCATTTATAAGCGTTAGCAGATAATTTTTAAATTTAAATTGATATTAAAATAATTTCAAAATCTACCTGCAAAATTGGTTTTAAAGCAACCATATTATTATGCGAGAGCGTCAGCGATTCAAATCTGCAGATTGTTGATTGGCTTAGGCTCCCTACCCCGGGAATCTTGAGCTTTCCAAGGGCCTGTCCGACGTCTGCCTGAGTCACCCCAAGTTTAATTCGTCTCTGTTTAAATCTTTCGGCAAACGCTTCAAGCTCCCTCGGATCCGTGTCATATTCAGTACTCGCCGAGGGCATTACTGTAGAATTCGACGAATGTAGCTGATTTGATTGATGCAAACCGGAATAATGTGCCATCATAGAGTTTTGCGTGAGACCCGGGTTCATAAGACCATTTTGCCCCTGGTGAACCGGAGCTGAAATATACATGGCCTCATTTAGCCCGATTGCGCCGTAGCCCATTGGATAATGTTGAGATTCCAAATTTTCCGAATTTTCAGCACCCAGAGAAACAGCATATGACGATAGCTGGGGGACTACTACTGATGATGGGGAAAAATGATGATTGTGAACCATTGAAGAATTCATGGGATAGTAACTGGACGCCTCTGGCTTGAATTGGACCGAATGTTTTATGTCTAATGGAGTCTGGATAGCAGTGTATTCTTGCTTCCCAGCCGCTGAGAAGAAGGACTCGTCGAAACCGGTCACACCAGCGAATAAATTACTTTGAAATGCCTTAAATATAAGTTTTAAGTAAATTTGATAATACGAAAAAAATCAACTTTTCAAACAACAATTAAGAGTTCAACTGGTTCCGAAATGAAAGATTGTCCAAAATTTTGAAAAGAAATTTTTTGGATCATTTTGGCGCCTCAATAAAATTTAATTTTTTGTCAAAAATTATAAAGTTGATTTAACACAATTTCAAATTAACCGATTTTACAAAGTTTTTGCCTTCCTATAATACGACTCGAAGATAATGCAAATCCGGACAGAATAACTTTTTACTTTTATTTTTACTATGAACGTTATAAGATCCCAGAAAATTCGTAGAAATCAATTACCATGGGGTTCATCATCGCCGATTTTTGTTATACCTTGATATAAATGTTGCCAAATGTCTCCAAAAAAGTCACCCTGTTCAGACAAGTATAATTTTAGATATACTGTGCTCGCTTTAAATTAAATATCAATTTTAACTATATTTGAAAATAACTATTAAAATAATTAAATAAATCGATTTTTTCAAAAAAATTATTTTTCATCGCACAATTTTTTGGTCGATAATGACACTTTGCGGTAAAGTTTATTTGCTTCTGCAACCAAATCCTCAAGTACAGTTACTATGGGCTGACTACAATGCAATTGATACCTTCTACCAAAACACATCAACTTCATGGTACAAAGACTTATTTTTACTTAAATAGAAATAAGGCCTAATAAATGCATTAATAATTCAAAATGCATTAATAATAAATTGACGACTAATTTAAGCTGAAATTTTACCTAAAAAATAAAAATGTACTTTTTAATCCATACTTCAATATATTAAAACTCATTCAAGAAATTATTTGAATTGGAATTTACGTAAAATTGAAGGAAAAATTGTAAATTATTTAAAAAAATTTTTGTAAACAATGTAAAAAACGTCATTATTTTGAATAATATCATTTCAATTTCAAGTTAAAAAAACTCACCCTGTCGAATTTTTAGGATTTTCCAAATTAAAGCCCTGTTATGCCAAAATTTCCAAAAAATTGAATTTTAGAGATTTTTCTTCTAAAACTTACCGATACCGATCCATGAGTGATTGTGTGATGACTGATCGGTTTGCGGTCAATTGCCGAAGCTGATGCTGCCGTTGCAATAATGGACGAATTTATGTGATGCGCTTGCGATATTGCCGCGCTCATTGGCACATACTTCTGTTCAATGGGCTCAATAGACCCTGGTGTAGCTGGCGTAGGATAATCCTGTTCCGAATCCATTTGGACCGGATTTTCTGTCAGCATGCTAGTTCAAATCCTCCAGATTAATTATTAGCAGTTTCAATTATTAATCTCTATGCGCCTCGCTCTCTGATGATTAATAATTTCGCTCTCTCGTAAATAATTGTCGACGCGGGTTAAATAATTCAGGTTCCGAAATTTTTTTTCTTCTGAGCAAAAATGGATAATTCACGAGGTGGACCTGCGATTGAATGGCCGAGCGAGATGTGAGAATACTGTGTCGATCTCGAGGTGAGGGCGCGCCAGGGCGGGCAAGAAACCACGCACACAAATGCAAAAAAAAGCCTGCTCCTCCTTAAAAAATATATAAAACAGGACAGCGCTTGATGCTCCTCTTTTCAGCGCCTTCGATGATTCGATGATAATTTCTTGACAAACGCTCCTTCTATGCCTGCTCTTTTTTATCTCTCTTTCCGGGAAAAATCTTTCTAATTCCAACACCAGCAAATGAATTTTTAATGCGTCAAGTGCTGCGAGCTCTCCCTGGCTCTTGAAACAAAAACAAAATTGGTAAGAATAATATAAAAGGAGATTCTCTGTTACCCTCGATAGTTTTCGATATTAAATTATTGCTGTGGTAATCCACAGCATGAACCCTCCGCCTCCAGCGTGCGCCAAGCGACACGCGCCTGTGTGGTGGCGCTGCGGTGCGCCCGACACTGATTTTTGCAGCGAATCGAATGCCAGATGCTCCGTTCCAGGACAGTAGTGGGGAACAAGGGGGAGAAGGGATCTGGGGATTCATCATAATTATTGTGAGCGATTTTATTTTCATTGTATTTCGTAAGGGGGTAGGGGGCTGTTTTGACCTGGCTACAGTTTTTTCTGCGACTTCTTTTCATGGCCGCCTTAACGGACAAAAGTCATTTTTTTTGCTTCTTTTTTTTACTCAATTCGAGTTGCATCTTTGTATAATTCCCTCGGCGCATCAATTATTCAAACAGAGACTTAATTCGTCCAATTGTAGCTTTTACGTTCGAAGAAAAAAAAATAATTTTCTGCGACAGAACGCTACTAGAAAGCTTTCAAAAACAAACGGACAATTGCTCATTTGTCTATGATAAAAAAATAATATTTCGCGGTAAAATTTCATTTGACATGTGTCGACGACAAAAGGTTGAAAAAAGTTTTTCAATTCACGATGGAAAGTGTCTAGACATCAGAAAAAGTGCCAAAGTTTAAACTTGAGCATTTCAACTCAATAACGCTTTTTTTTAAATGGTTGTATCGACGCTTAAATCTGGGCCTTGTTTTGTAAATCTTTATTAAGATGTCTCAAAACCATTTTCTAATCGAAGTGGATCTTGATAATGAGGGTAATCTTTATAGCGCGTGTTCGAATCCCACTAATGTTGTCCTAGTGATTGTCTTGGCTATGATAATAGGCAAGGGTGATTGAGACCGCCAAAGTTCAAAGGTGCGTAATCACTAAAGCAATTACGAAAACAATCAATAAGACAACATTAGTGGGATTCGAACACGCGCTATAGAGATAACCCTAATTTTTAAGATTCAATTTGGTTGGGAAAAGGATATATTTATCACATTTTAAATAACACAATTTTTCTTCGTGCAATAAATGATTTGCTCCAAACTCGCTTAACATTACTTACCCATTTCAGCTGACAATTTTTTTTATATAAAATTGTAAAAAAAAATAAGGGTCCTGAAAATCTTTAACGAAAATTAAAAAAATATGGGTTTTGACCGTTATTAACTTTTCAGCAAAGTTCTTGAAAGATAGTTGGGTTTGAATGTGCGGTTAGGGAATAAATTAAGCGGCATAATCCATAGGTAGCTTCGAAGTTAGAATAAAATCTAAACCCTCAGATTATTTAAATCATTGGCGTCATTAAGCTCCAGTGTAACATTTCATATATATTATTCACGTATTGTTCAAACTTTAATTTTAATCTTTATTAGTGATAAATTAATGCCGCCGATACATAATTTTAAATAGTTTGCGAAAATGCCCCTTAATTTTCACACGGTCTCTGCTGACCTCAAAGAAGACATAATTGAGTTAGAAGTGGGTTGAGGAGTTAATCTTTCTGCGATTTTTATTTCAAGTTAATTCAAGATCATTAATCGGGGTCGATAGTAAAATTTATACAGAGTAAAATGTATGAATACAATCCACTCAGATGGCACCGACGTTTTACACAAAAAATTCGTCATCTATTACTATCATTTTGAAGGGGTCAATCTCTGAAAGCCAATCAGAGACGCATAATTCTCCCACGCTAGAAGCGGGACCATCTGAGTGGCAGGTGTACGATTTTGAATTTTAATAAACAATAACAAGAGTTCTAGATTATAAACCTCCAAAATTGTTCGGAGTCAGATGATTTACATTGAATCCATCATAATGATATAAAAGTTATTTCATTGAAATACATCTTGAAATACAAATTTGCCGTGCAATTTTAAAATTTCCGGATCCGGGGATTTTTAGGATATAAATTATATCATATTATGGCATTTTTTGAAATTATTATGCAGCACAATAAAAAAGATTTTTAGCTTGGACTTATGGAGGTTTATATCTGACCACAATTTTCCTTTGAAGTTCGCTAAATTTTCTATTCCAGCAAATTTATTTTAGGCTGATCAAAATTAAAAATATTAAATTTATACATTTTAGTTTGCAGACATTTAACTATTGACCTTATTAATCGTTTGATTTTTCTCGCATTGGAAGATTTTACCAAAAAGGCGCATTTAGGAAGTATTTTAGAAACATTGCGTCATATATTTACAATCGGGTACTTTTGGACGACTGAGGACGGACAGAAATTGTATATTTCAGATGAGACAAAGTCGGAAATTAAGGGTTAAAAAATTTGATTTGGCTGAAATGAAATGTTTTGTTAAAAATGAAATAACAATTTTGAAAAATTGAGATTTGTTGAAATTTATGCGAATTTACTTACTGACAAATTTGAAGTTTTTTATGAATTCAAATTATCCCTTATCACTTTTTGGTTAGAATGCGTAGCCACTACTCCTTTTAACGTGTGATTTTAACGTTGTGCTACGCATTCTAACCAAAAGTGCATAAAAGGGAAACTAAGCCTACAGTCAGATATAGAGAGTATCCTAATTTGGCAATTGAAGAACACAAAACTGTATCTCATCTAGAAACAAATCTTCGACCGAAAACGATTTTTCTGCAAAAAACTGCGTTTCAAGCGAGATTAGTTGGTGTATTAATACTTATGTTTAGTAACAGAAAGTTTTTCCGTGTGCTCCCTACCAATGAAATCATAGATTAATTTTTCAAATTATATCGAAAATTTTGCCAACCAATTTTGAAAAAGTATTAAGTAGCGTAGACCAACATAGTCTAAGTGGTAGTTAGTTACCAAACTTAAAGACTTTGTAACCTTGTCGAGATCCAATAGTGAAATTTAGTATTCAGCTGGAAATCGAGAAATAATTCGATTAGGAATGAAAATTGAATTCACTAAGTTATGGCCATTGGGGACATCAAATTGAATTATTCTCAAATGAATTATCATCTTTGTTGACAAGAATTTATTTGACAGGAAGTTTTTTGACGAGTAAAAAAATTACACATTTTATGCTGATGTTTATCAATTCATCAAAAATGATGTTCAAATTTTCTTCGTTTAGGAAAGTTTTTTGGCAATTCCGAGACAAATTCATTTCATATTTTTGAAAGAGATAGTGACATACCTGCATACGTATTTTGTCGTTAAATTACATTATGTGTTTTTGTCCGGAAATGGCAACTAGCTGCGAATCCAATTTTCGCCAATAAAATATGGTAACTAAGTGGAGTTAATTTTGAAAACTAGCTATCGTGGATAGCGAGTTTTTTTTTAAATGGGCCTAGTTGCCATTTTTAATTGACGGGAATTGGCTTCACAGCAAGTTGCCATTTCTGGACTGAAAAACACATACTGTTATTTAAAAATAATATTCCCGTCTTCAAAATTCACGGAGGAGTGGGCATTTTAAACAAAAATATCACTCTATTTTCAAGCTCGTTTCTGATTAGTCGAGCAATTAGCGGTCTTCAATTATATTTCAAGATATTAGATTTTCGTTAACACATTGCATTATATAATATAATTTAATAGAATATAATTTATATTCAACTATCGGGTTCAATGGGCTTCAATGTGTGCTCTTCAAGATATTTGTACTCAAAAACACAAAATCGTATTTTTTCATGAGGGGTACGTCTAAATTGTGCAAAAATTTAAGATTTTCAATAATTTCCAAATTGATATAATCGTATACCTGTTGTCCTTGACGGTAAATGACAAAGCTATTTGTATTTTATTATGTAAAAAATAAATTCTAAAATGGCATTTTAAAATATATTACAGTCTCCTCTAATGATACCGTAGGCGACACGATAGAATCGTAGCAGTACTACAATATGTTTAATATGAAATTGTTGAAGGCAATTTTCACAGACGTCCTTATGGCTAATTTTCTCATCAACTGAACGGCGATATCGACCACTGATAATGTCCAAATGTAATAAGCTTCAGTGCCAGTTTAAAATGCATTAAAAATGACTCATATTTTTAAATTTTGCGAAAAAATAGCCATCGCAGGAGTTGAAAGATCTTGACTTTCGTAACGAGAGTTTTCTTGTGTCGAAAGTGAAAGTAAAGCATAAATTATTTATACTCTCGTTAATTTTTAATTGCAGTGAATCAGATGATTTTGATCAATTTATACATCGAACGTTCAATTTTCGAGATTACAACGGTGAAATTTTTAGGGAAAATTGTCTCTGAAGAATTTGATCATTACATTTATGGTACAATACTTATTGTGGGGAGTGTTTCAGAGGGCAGCGTAGGTTTAAGTTATTGAATACAAAAAAGGAAGTTTCTCGGACCGCGCGGAACACTCCCCACGATTAGTAATGTACAAAAAATAAATTCGAAAAATTTAAGAATTCTAGAAATATCCGAAAAATTTAAATTTTTCTGGAATCTAGGCTTTACCATATTCTTCTTTCAACCAAAGTGCCCCCACAGAGTAAATATAGTGTCCACACCGTTTACATTTTGACTTTTGGAAACGACTTATCCGATTGAGTTCTTAGATAGCTCAAAATGACAACATAAATTAGGAGAAAAAATTGGTCCGAATTGTACTATTTTCCTCAATTTGTTTTTCAAAAACTCATAATAAATCTCCAATTTTTTTTGAAAATCGGAAAAATTGTCCGATTCAAATTATGTTATAAATATGTGTCGGCATTTTGAGTTATTTTAGAACTCAATCGGATAAGTCGTTTCCAAAAGCCAAAATACAAACGATCAGACATTGTCTACTGGACACCATATTAACTCTGTTGAGGCACTTTGGTGGTGAAAAATATATCCCTTTATCACCTTTTGATTAATCTGATAGATGTGGGCTGAAAAGAAGAGAAAGCGGCCTCATGAGTTTTGTTTAACAAGACTTTGACAGTACACTTGATTATTTACCATCAAATTTACGTTAAAAATAGGTAATCGGCTAAAATTTAAAAATTGGCTATAGGCATATAGCCTATATCCCTTTATGCACCTTTTGATTAATCTAATAGATGTAGTTTGAAGGAGCCAATCCTAACACTCCTAAGACCCCTTCTAGCCACTCATGAGCCGCTTTCTCTTCTTTCAGCCCACATCCTATCAGATTAATCAAAAGGTGATAAAGGGATATATTTTTCACCACCAAAGTGCCTCGCGAGTTAATATGTGTCCAGTAGACAATTGTCTGATCGTTTGTATTTTGGCTTTTGGAAACGACTTATCCGATTGAGTTCTAAATAACTCAAAAATTGCCGCACACTATTTATAACATAATTTGAATCGGACAATTTTTCCGATTTTCAAAAAAAATTGGAGATTTATTATGAGTTTTTGAAAAACAAATTGAGGAAAATAGTACAATTCGGACCAATTTTTTCTCCTAATTTTATGTTGTCATTTTGAGCTATCTAGAACTCAATGCGGATAAGTCGTTTCCAAAAGTCAAATGTAAAACGGTGTGGGACACTATATTTACTCTGTGGGGGCATTTGGTTGAAAGAAGAATATTGTAAAGCCTAGATTCCAGAAAAATTTAAATTTTTTCAGATATTTCTAGAATTCTTAATTTTTCGAATTTATTTTTTGTACATTCTAATCGGTGGGAGTGTTCCGCGCGGTCCGCAGAAAACTTCCTTTTTGTATTCAATAACTTAAACCTACGCTGCCCTCTGAAACACTCCCCACAATAAGTATTTGTACCATAAATTAATGTCAAATTCTTCAGAGACAATTTTCCCTAAAAATTCACCGTTGTAATCTCGAAAATTGAACGTTCGATGTATAAATTGATCAAAATCATCTGAATTCACTGCATAAAAATTAAAGAGAGTATAAATAATTTATGCTTTACTTTCACTTTCGAACAAGAAACTCTCGTTACGAAAAGTCAAGATCTTTCAACTCCTGCGATGGCTTATTTTCGCAAAATTTAAAAATATGAGCATTTTTAATGCATTTTAAACTGGCACTGAAGCCTTATTACATTTGACATTATCAGTGGTCGATATCGCCGTTCAGTTGATGAGAAAATTAAGCCATAAGGGACGTCTGTGAAAATTGCCTTCAAACAATTTCATATTAAAACATATTGTAGTACTGCTACGATTCTATCGTTTTTATGTCGCCTACGGTATCATTAGAGGAGACTGTATATATTTTAAAATGCCATTTTAGAATTTATTTTTTACATAATAAAATAACAAAATAGCTTTGTCATTACCGTCAAGGACAACAGGTATACGATTATATCAATTTGGAAAATTATTGAAAATCTTAAATTTTTGCACCAATTTAGACGTACCCCCTCATGAAAAAATACATATTTTGTGTTTTGAGTACAATAATCTTGAAGAGCACACATTGAAGCCCATTGAACCCGATAGTTGAATATAAATATATTCTATTAAAATTATATTATATAATGCAATGTGTTAACGAAAAATCTAATATCTTGAAATATAATTGAAAGACCGCTAATTGCTCGACTAATCAGAAACGAGCTTGAAAATAGATGATATTTTTTTAAAATGCCACTCCTCCGTGAATTTTGAAGACGGGAAATATTATTTTTAAATAACAGTATGTTGTTTTTCAGTCCAGAAATGGCAACTTGCTGTTGAAGCCAATTCCCGTCAATTAAAAATGGCAACTAGGCCCATTTAAAAAAAACTCGCTATCCACGATAGCTAGTTTTCAAAAATTAACTCCACTTAGTTACCATATTTTATTGGCGAAAATTGGATTCGCAGCTAGTTGCCATTTCCGGACAAAAAACACAAATTACTGTAATTTAACGACAAAATACGTATGCAGGTTATGGTCACTATCTCTTCAAAATATGGAATGAATTTGTCTCGGAATTGCCAAAAAACTTTCCTAAACGAAGAAATTTGAACATCATTTTTGATGAATTGATAAAACATCAGCATAAAATGTTAATTTTTTTACTCGTCAAAAAACTTCCCTGTCAAATAAATTCTTGTCAACAAAGATGATAATTCATTTGAGAATAATTCCAATTTGATGTCCCCAATGGCCATAACTTAGTGAATTCAATTTCATTCCTAATCGAGATTATTTCTCGATTTCAGCTGAATACTAAAAAAAAAAAAAATAAAAAAAAATAAAAAAAAAATTAAACAAAAAAAAAAAATAAAAAAAACAAAAAAAAAAAAAAAATAAAAAACAAATAAAAAAAAATTTTAAAAACATAAACACAAAACAAAACTAAAAAAAACAAACAAACTTAAACACACAAAACAATTAAACAAACAACAAAACCAACAACATAAAAAAAAAAAAAAAAAACAAAAAACCAAAATAAAAAACTAAAAATAATAAAAATAAATAAACACAAAAAACAAACAAAAAACAAAAAACAACACAAAAAAAATAATAACAAAAAAAAACTAACACAAAACAACAACACAAAAAATACTAAAAAAATTACAACTAAACAAAAACAAAAAAAACTAAAAAAAACGAACAAATAAACAACAAACCTAAAACCCAAAAACAAAAACAACTAAAACAACAAAAAACTGACAATAAAATAAAAAAACAAAAAAATAAGGAACACAAAAACTACAAACTAAACAAATGAACAAAACACAACACTAAAACTACACAACACATAGAAAAAACATAACACTCGAATACACCAATATTTCATGTTTTTATATGAGTTCAAAAATTCACTCTCGCAGCAGATTATTTTCTTACGGCCACCGCTGATAGATACATGTTAAAAAGGTGAACAAAATCTACCCCAAGAGGGTCATAAAATTATTTAACTCAGTAGAATTTTAAAAAATATGTTGCCTAGTTCAGTAAGAGTACTTCGCAATTCAGAAGTTTACTATTACCCAAGAAAAACATTTGGGAAATGCTGAAGAAACAGACACAGCGAATAATCCTTGATGACGCTATTGATCGGCTCTAAAGTATCGAAAATAAGAAATGAAATAATTTACTGCATTGAAGTGGTCAAGGAAAAACTAAAACGATTAAAATTTTATTTCTAGCTATAGCAACTGGCGAGTTATAGTGACGGCAAACGTTACACCTAGCATATCTAAAAATGCGTCACTACTAGTGATCAACTAGGCCCTCTACTTTTCTCGTTCGTGTTTTGATACTATTTTCTTAGCTATGATTGAAGCGGTCAAAAAAGTGATAATCCGATGCTCTCACTGGTCAAAAGCGGGTCTCAAACGCGAACGACGAACGTAGAGCACAAAACACAGTAGACTACTAATACTTTAATATATTTATAAAATTTCATGGCCAAAACGTTACTTTTGCTATCAAAGGTGTCTAAATAGATGTAATATTATTTTTTTACTTTTTCGATTTTTACTCCACTTTTGAACCAGAAATTGTTTTTAAATTATTTTACACCAAAAATCAATTTAGCTCAATCGAAACAATTTGTTTGTCGTAGAATGAATTTAGGAAGTTCGAATATCGGTGGTTGAGCGACAGCTTTCACAATTCAGATTGTTATTGTTTTCAAGTGAAACAGGTTTAAAACAAGTGCTGTTAAATCTTCATCAATAGGTATTAAGAAATTAGATAATCGCGCGGGACCCTCTCCATCATGACATACGGAAAACAAATAGAATGCCAAGTTAAATTTAAATAGTGTTCGGCCTGATTTTATGGGAAATTCAATTAAACCACATTACGTATCAAAATTAAAATTTCGGAATCATATATTTCCTAAAAACAGATAGAAAATGATTTAGATAAGCTAGAACAATATTTTATACACGGTTTAGCTAACGGATTAATAAGAAATTAAAAAAAAACTGACTTATATTTTCGAAAGTTATATTGATTCAGTCTCCCGAGTTTATGGCACATTCATTAACAATCTTCGGAGGAATATTTTTCAAAATTATTTTTAGTGTTACCACACCCTTAATTGTGAGTTTGTTCTTTTTTCAATGTACAAGAGTCTCGTTTCAAAGGGAGTTTGCGCAAGATATGAAGATCGGCATCTAAAAGTTAGTGAACATGATTCGCAGAACCCTGCATCGAAAATTAATCAGTTATTTAACCTACGCAATCCTTATGTCGTTAAACATTCTATGTCATAACAATTCCCATATGTTATTGTATCGTCTATTTATTTGTTAAAATAAATTAAAATTTACATGAGAATGATATAAATAACCCATTGAGATTTATTAAGCTTGTTTCTATTTGGCCACCTAATATGTATATAGGTAAAAAAACATATAAAACTAGATGTAAAAACATCGGGTTTTTGACGTCTGTAACAAGGATAGCCTTTATAACTTCGGATATATATGTGATATACATTTGAGTGCTCACTGTTGCAAAACAAAAAATACCATATAAAAATACAAATAAATATTTAAAACAATTATTTTATGTATATCAATTACGGGCCAACACGAACAAGTCAGACCAATTTTTTAGCAAAATGTTTATATAATCCGGCTTCGAAACGACTCATTCTCATTAATTCTAGATAGCTCCCAAACGGAGGCACAATATTTAGTAAATATAATAAAATAAAATGGAGTTCCGAATAAGGACCATTTTTGTTTTTTCTGTGATTATGTTTCTGATATCGGACCATTCTTCAATTTATTCTCTCTACATACTTTGCTCAGATTGACGCTATCTAAGAAACATATATCAATCGAATAAAGTCGTTTTCAAAAGCAAATTATATAAACTGTCTGGCTAAAAAAGCGGGCTAATTTTTCGTGTGGGAAGCGGTAATCTATTATAAAAGGGTTGTGGATGTAAAAACAAAACTGTTAGGGTGAATAAAAAACTTTCGATTAGTGATATTCTTTCTTAATTTTAGCTGTCCAAAATAAATGAAAATATTTAGACTCTGATTAAAGATCATGGCAACTCATGTATATCTTTATTATCGTGCAATTATAGATACTCTTTATTAATAATCAAAAAGTATTATTCAGAAGAAAATCTTTATCACGTCAAGAATTTAATGATAATTCGAACAAAATTTCTTCCAATTCCTCACCAAATGCCTCTCAAATTCATACATTTCCAAACAGTCGCTCCTCCAAAATGCTATAATCTTTGTCAGGTACTTCATACGGAATTCTTTCACAATTGTCATGAATAGAAGAAATTATGTTCATATTATCATGTACTTTCTTTTTGCGGATTTGTGAGACTTTCTCCAAGCGAGCGTGCAGTTATTGGTTACGATTAGCCACAAATGTCAAAAATTTTTCATCAGGTTCATGTAGGGAATATCGAATTCATCTGATATAACTCAACAAATCGATCTGCTTAAAAAAATACATTCTAAAATTTCTAGAAATCAGTCACCTCATCAAATAACTTTAACACGATTATTTTTTGCGAAATCGGCGCATGGTTTTAAACTTGAATCGTAAAATAATTATTAATATTTCGATTTTCCATATTGTGTAAAACGTCACGAAAAGATACGGAAATATTTTTCGATCAAGAGAAAAAATTGCTATGATTACTGAGAGACCCACTTGGACATAGTTAATTTATAATCGGAACAATGATATTTAATTGAAACTTTAAATTGTAGGGTTATCTGCAAAAGTACATTTTGTTATATAATTTATAATTATAAACAGTCGCGCTCAATAGCCTAGTGACCGTGAAACTTACTGTATGTGAGCTACCACCGCAAATAACGCGCTCAGAAGGACGCCGCCATCCTGATTTTCATTAATATGAACCATTTTAATTTTAAAAGTAGTTATTAATTTTGATAAAAATATATTTCATTTATCAATAAAATTTTATATTTAATCGATTATATTTATTCATTGATTGGTGAGAATATAACTATATATGAAAATAAAAAACCTCAGACTACAAATCCAGCAAATTTTAATGGTAGCTTGAATATGATAGACTAGAATATTGATTGGCTGGCCCTCAAATTTATAGTTGTTCATTGGCTCATTCAGAAATTCAGTGAATGGCATGCAAATCCGCACCTTTTAATCGACTGAGTTTATACCCTCAGAGGCGTTTTAATCCATACAATATATCTTTATCAACGTAACTTAAATATCAAAAGTTCCTCGCACGCATAAATATCCTATTTAAGAGTATCCCTGCTCCATACATTTTCTACAGATTATGTCATTAAAATGCACCAAATCAATTGTTATGTTTTGAACGATAAAACAACCCAATGACAACAAAAATTTTCGGAAATTTTGCGTATTTTCGATTTTTTTTTAAGTATTTTTCTACAAAATAGTATGTTCAAAAAATAGTTCAAACATGTGTCAATTTGACCACTAAAACTTTCGCAAATATCGGGTTGACCTGAAGCCAACTTTTCTACTTCAGTCTTCCTCAGCTTTCTTTTGAGGCCGATTTCGAGAAGAATCGAAGCCACATTTTGGTTCGGAAATTTTTTTACGTGACCTTGAAAATTCCATATTTTTTGTTATGGCCAAATATGACAAAAAACCCACTTACATATTTTTGTTTGTTTAGAGTAGCTTTTGCAAAAAATTGAGTAAATTTGAAATTTAAACCTTAGGAGGAGATAATTTCGATGAACACCTCGTTTACGTATTCTATAAATAAATCTATAGCACTTACGACCCAAAAGCTCACATAAAAAGATTTTGTATACTATTATTACAATTATGTTAAAATTGGGAGATTTTTAAAATAAAACCTGGGAGAGAGATAGATTATTCCGTTTTGGCTTAGGTGCTACTGTGCCGCTTGTGTGGAAGGAGTGCTGGTCATACAAAAATTTTGGACATATTTTTTTCAGCACAGTTGAAGGCTAGTTCTACAAAGTGGCTAATCTGAAAATCCTTAAAGGCCTCCTGTTTGGCTAATATTAAATCGAGAAATACTGTCAAATTAGGAGAGCAGGGATACCCTTAATATAGTTCTATATCCTATTTCCGAGTACTGTAGATCAACCATTGCGCCTAGGTAAATACAAACCAATTGTGTGGTTCAATTCAGGATGTGATTGGTTGGTTGACCGTCTCACTTCGTTTGATTTGGTTTGTAATTTTTACCTTGTAATTTTACTTGTAATTGGTTTGTATTTTTACCTAGCATTTTTGATCTACCTGTACTCGGAATAGGATAATGATGATAGTCTAATAATATGGACTTATATTTACTCACACTTTTATTGTGAGTGCTCTAGCCACAGGATTTGTGCTCGATGTGACCCAGTCAGTATGGTTTTATTGATGATATAATTATATTGAGAATATATGACTACAGAGGAGGCCCCATTCCCTCGGGCACCAATATCGTCGAATATGCCATATCACCGTAAAAAACCTACGCAAGTTTACGATGTTATTGCTAAAAGTAATTTCAGTGACACATAGTACGTCCAAAAAGCCGATATCGGCGATTTGCGTGGGCGTTCTAGATTTTTTTACAAATTAACTTTCGTGTGTGGTCATGAATGACGTCCATTTTAAGATCGTGAATTTCAAATTTACTCTTTTAAATTTTTGACTTGGATGCGTTTGGTAGAGTTTTATTTATACGCATTTTGAGTGATTCGAAAATCCTGCCTATGCGTCGAAATTTATCACACGTCTCACAAAAAATAGAAAGTGACCAAATTATCACTGGATTCTCGTAGAGTGACCAATGAAATCAATGGATTTCCTCGTTTGTGACGTATGATAAATTCGACGCATAGGCAGATTTCGATATTACCTAATTTGAAATTCTCCTTGTTAAATTGAAAACTTTTCCAAATTATGACGTCATATTTGATCGCCTATCGTGTTTCATTTTAGAACAGGAAAAAACTTAATTTTCCAAATATCGCCAAATTTGATAAAAAAAAAACTGGGCCTCCCCTGTATTAAACAGAAAAAATTTCTCTACTTCAACAATATATTTTTTTCAGTGGGATCATGCTTTGTGCTCCTAAATACAAAATTAAACTGTGAAACCACTCTCCACAACACATTCTATCTGTAGAATCTAAGAATAAATATTTAATGAAATAAATCCTTGATTTGCACTCGAGTTTTGCCTAAATATCTGAAATCTTAGGGAAAGCGATACATATGTCCATAAAAATAATTCGGCTATTTGCTTTTCGAACCCAATTAGAAGTGTTTATTTGTTTGGACTTGGAACCACTGACCGTATCATACAAAAATTCATTGACTAGTATTTACAGAGTTTTTTCCTATTTGCCTATTATACTGATCGGATCCTCCCTGGACCGCTGCTAAGACCAGATTTCAGTTTTTATCGTTTGCATTTTTAATTACCAGTTTAACGGTTTTATAAAAACTTTGTTCTCGAAAGAGATTTGTGATTCGAAATCAATGGGGACCAGAGGGAGGAAATTATCGAAGAATTTGCAGCACTCTGGGTATGAAGTTGACATAGGCATTTGACGATGTTACTGGTGATACAGGGACTAGAATCTAAATTTAACTTTGGTGAAGGGTTTTTTACGCATGGGAGTAATTTTTTTTAGGAGAATTTAATATATACATATATAAAATAAGAACTACTATAATTGGTTAAATAAGAGACGAGGGAAAATAAACTTTGTTACACATATAATCATGGCCATGAGATGACAAATTTGCAGGTATGTATTGTTTATTTGCCCTTATATAATAAAATTCAAGGCTCAATTCTACCAGATCAATAATATCAATAAAAATTCGATTTCAGTGTCTATTTACAGTTATCACAATGAGTTTTAAAAACGATTTGTCGAAGACTTTAGGTGATTGAGCCAAATTTAAAGACATATTGTAATAGCCTGGTAACTCTTGGTTTTCGGAAATCAGCTCAAGTTTTCTGACGCACTGGAAATTAACGCGATAAATCATAAATGTTATTTAAAAGCAGCGACGATGAGGCAGCGTTCTACATTTATTCCACCTATTTGTATGGGTAACATTATATATCACTTTATATATCACTAATTATGTGGGTGCATGGAACGAAGAGTTCAGATTTGCCTAAAATCTACACCTGCGCAGTGCGTGTGTCTACGTACTAAATTTTACCCAACCCCTGGAATAAATTGATATAACTATATACAAGAAATTTGTCCAAAAGATTTTCACAACTGAGAAAAGTGCAGAAAAATGTATTTAGAGAGCAGAAAAGAGTTGATTATTATCTCCATTTACTGGGTGCCTAGAGCCCATTAAGTAAAGTAGATAATCAATAGTTGATTTTTGAGAGTTTTTTAAAGAAAGCGCTAGAGATAAATAATAATTTTAGCATAAAAAATAGTGAGAAAAACAAATAATTCGTATAGATAGAATGGAGATAAGGAAGAACAAATGAAAAGTCAGCGGCCGTGACGTACATTTGATTTTGTAATCTTTATTTTTGGTTCTTCAAGGACCTTAATCGTCCAAATCTTCAGAGAATCTTTGTTTGCACTGGAATTAAGTTCCACATCCCACTCTTTGGTTTCATTGTCTCCAACGGCGGTTCCCGCAAGACAGAAAAAAGTTAATTTTTATATTTCGGTAATTTTCTTATTAATTTAATTAGTTATATAAGGATGATCCCCGCCCAACCAATCCATCGCTAGGAATAGGCAATCAGGCCGCAAAAAATCCAGAAAAACGGCCAATCAGTCAGATAGAGTTCTTTGCTCAGTGCCGGCAACACAGAGTCACGCTCGCCCAGCTCAGCGGGCCGCGACAGGACATCCTTGATATATAAAGCATTGGGGGAGATAACGAACTCAATGTGTGTATAGTTGTTAATTTCCTTTTTCGGAAAAATCAATTTTGACCTTTGTTTTAAATTCTTATGTTTTTTTAAAAAATAAATATTGTGCGAATTTTTTGGCTAATTAATTTTAACCCTACAATTAATTAGGCTCAAGTAATGGTCTTAAGCGCTCTTTTTATTCTATCATTATTTCCTAGATATATCTGTACTAATCAAGACAGAACTAAGTTGAGTTCAATCCCACCCTTTACTTAAATATACACTTTTACAAAAACAAGACATTCATTAGTTGGATACTTAAAGATTTTATTACTCAATTTTTTTCGAAGACGAAATGAGTTAAATCTATCATAACCTACTGTGTGAACTCATTAATTAATATTGTCCATTTAGTCACAAAAAAATGTTCATTAATTTGTTCCATTATTAAAATACTGAGTAATCACCTAGATGGCTTGATATTGTATAGATATCTTGATATGGATTACCGACAACTCAGAGTACAAATTCCTAAAATATTGAAAAATGCAATCTGAGCATTTGATTGGTTGATCCTTATCTCAACCTGACCAGATAAATCGGCCTATACCGCAATCCAACGGTTTGATTGGGGTAATATCTTGCGTTGTTTGTATCTTCAAAAATTAGGATTGTACTCTGATCAGGTAATCCATATCTCTATTATAATTCCGTGAATTCAACTTAACCCCTATAAATTGAAGTTGACGAATGGGAACCCTTAATTTGAACCACGTGCTTCCTAATTGCCGTAAATACCTTCCCTCCTTACATCTTTATAAAAATACGACTTTGTCGATTTCTGATATTTTTCAGAATATGCTAAGAATTTCTAGTGGGTTATTTAATGAAAAAAAACAAATCGTTACATAATATTTAATCAAGGCATTGCTGCGTTTTATTATACATTTTTAATAATACTTTAACTGGGGCCATTTGCGGTCTCACCCGAGTTAAACAGAAAACAGTATGCTAAAAAAAAGCTGTCAGTATTTTATATATCAGACATGATATTTTGTTCTTGAATGTGTGTTTAATATTATTTTATGTGCATCAATATGTACTTCAGATAACTTACTGTAAATAAACCATTCAAAGACTGTTCAGACCACTTTGCTTTGATATAAGATTACACTTAAATGCACTTAACAATACCTCTTCGCGTGAGCTTAAATATTAAAACAAACAGATCATTCGGAAATTTATTGACATTGCCCACAACGCGTTTAAATTAATATATAATGTATACAGTAATAAACAAGTGTTAGTTTAAGAATTTGTTAAAAATAATCAAGGTATCTTCATATATTTAATATTAATTTTCGTGACGTCAGAAAAATCGATGTTCCAACTACATGAAAGTATCTCTTATTCACATTATTGTCCAGACTACAAAATAATTTGAGGTCAAATACATGATTAACTTTGTTGAGGTCTACAAGACTAAGGGTGTCACATGTTATTTCAACATTGAAATTCGGACCAAGAAAAAACATCAAAACCCACCTTTCATTAAAAACTTAAAAACAATTTACATATTTCGTATAACCCAAATAGCTTTGATTTTTCTAGGAAGTACAGAAAACACAATAACTTACTTTTCTTAGGCATTTACTAATATTATGTTTATTTATTCGCATCAAAGGGTATCAGAGTGGCTACGACAGTAGTCAAGTATAGTGCACAAGCTCATATAAGTATTCGTAACTTTGGCAGTTTTAATAAAATTTATGTAAATATTACTAAATTCGTACACTTAAATAAATTAAGAAAAGCAAATACGCCATTCACAGAAATTAATTATATCCTTGCTACAATTAATAATTCTCTTGTAATATGTAATCATAGAAGCAGAATTACATATGTCACAAGCAGAATAAATCTAAAATTTTGAAAGTTTCAATTTTAAGTACAAAAAAGTAAAAACACAACTCATAATCCCTATCACCACTATTATTAATATGAATCCAAAAATGTTGGAATAAGAACCGTTTGACAATCAAACTAAATGGAACTATACCTATCTCCATTTCGGTGATATCTGATGGAGTTTAAGTTTCAGATAATTAAATTCAACAATAAATGATAGGACATAGGAATTTTATACAAAACAATGATGAGTTGTAAAAAATGCATTTTTGAGTTAAACTTTTGTGGGTCAAACTATCCTACTTTTATAGCCGTAAAATAATTATAATAATATTTATTTGATGAGAAAGTCTTGAAAAATCAGAGCTGGTGAAACACACAGAATTATACTAACTTACAAAAATAAAACATTTAACAGATTGCTTCGTAGTGACGCCATTCAGATTACATGCTCTTTCCCACTTTGACACAAAAAACGACCCAATAAAGCAATATTTTAAATTTTGAAAAAAACGTGTTAAATGACTTTACAATCCGTGCATCTTTTTTCAAAAATTAGTGAATTTAATATGATTTAAAAAACTTGCAGATAGATTTGTAGTTCAAATAAGTCTACATTAAAAAAATCAGTTTCACTTTATCAAAAAAAGGTGGGAAATAAAATGCTTGCCATTAACTTTTAATAAAAATAATAAGGTTGAAAAAATCGTAAATTTTCGACTTTCCTCCCAATTGTTCAGGATAGTAAACATATTCGCCCCAATACCCGAATCCTTTGGCATATGGAAACTTCGATTTTGTAATTACTAAGAGGTTTATAAAACTAATTTCTGATTCAAAATGAAATAATCTACTGTACATATTTTTACACAAGTTAATCGTTGTCATTTACTTATTTACAAAATTATTTCAGTAAGTCGAAGACAAGTATTTTAATCTCTTAACAATTATTAGTAATGAATAACAGGACTCAATATCCAACAGTGTACTACATGAAAAAACAGGCCAAAATCTACCAAAAAATCAGAGAGAGGGCTTAGGGAGGAACTTCATTTTTTAACGAACGTAGAAAAATTAGAAAAAAATGAGAAATGCATTTTCATTAAAGGACTACTAACTCATCTGATCTTTATTGTGTCTTTAACTCTGAGGAAATTGAAACTCACTTGTCTTCATGTTGTCTTAATTCCGATCGAACGCCCCTCAAAATAAGCCTTTTCCAATAATTTGGTTTCGGCGGACCCCACGAACAAACATGCCTTCGCCAACGAAAAATAAATCGACCAAAAATTCATCCAAAATAATATTTTTTATTAAATAAAATCTATATATTCGAGAATTCTCTTCTTTTGGCCTGAAGATCTTCTGGCCATCCACAAAAATTTAAAGTTTATTGTCGCTTTTTAACGAACGATTTTTAACAGAAAATCGCCTCTGCCTCGCCAAGAAAACCAAAACCGACAATGTATTTAAAAGATATTGGCATTTTAAATGTCGAAAATGTTTTTATTTAGAAAAGTTACGTTCATGTTGGCATTTAAATCAACCTATAAATCGGTAGCTGGAATGTGAGACACTTGAAAATATGGTCAAGCAATGTCAAAATTTGACAGTAAATTTTTCCACAATAAATCTGACTCAACAAAGAGAAATTTTCGTATAAATCGTCAAATTGGTCGAAATATTCGAAACTTTTAGAATTCTGCTTCTAATTTTTGCTGGTCATTTGAGAAGCATATTTCTTTATTTAATTTAATAATCTCGGCCGTTTTTTTTATAGATCCCAATACAAAGATTCGAAGAACCGTCAGAAATCGCGAGATGTTTCAACTAGCTTGAACTAGCTTCTTATTTGGAGTGCAACAAAGATAATGAAGATGAAATTCTTAAAGGTCAAAAAACGTCGCATAAGAGGTACCATACCCAATATTTCTTACATGGGGTTGCACGAAGATCATGATAGTAATAAGAGTTTATTGGGCTTAAATTTATGACACAATTTTAGCCATAAAATTTTTATTGATTCTTTCCGACGGCTTATAATTATAAATCTAGTAGGGCGCTTTTGCTAGTTCGACCAACCAATCAAAATACTTGTGGATTTGTAGTTCGAAGTTTGGAGTTGAAAAATATATCTAACTTTAGGTTTTTATTTTTTAAAAGTCACAAATTTCCATCTATGAACCCCACGTTAATACTATATTAGTAAATTCTCCTTGTTTGAGATTCTTGGAATTTATTTTAAAAATTTTCGAAAGAAATCAATTATTTGTTCTACGGCTTAATAAGCACAAAACCAAAATATCAAATAAAATTATTTTGGAAATTTTTAAAAATATATTACGAGTAAAGAACCATTCAAATTTTAGCTTACGTAACGCCAACGTCAGTGGCGGCCATAAATGACATTTTAGCACGATTGATTTAAATCGAAAAAATATGAAGCAGAAAGAGAATTCAGCGGCGTCCATAACGTTCATTTTTAGTCGTATGACTGTGTCTTAAATGTCATTGATAGCGCTACTCAAATTTGATTATTTTCCTCATATGCATTCAGATTTGGGTGAGAATCAATCGCGTCCTAAAATGACTGCTGCCTTTTTCGACATTTCTCAAATAAAGCCAATCTATAAATTTAGCTCATTGCTTAATTGCGTAGCACCTTACTATAGGTTCAGTTGA